>CM040188.1:66115188-66142688 GCA_022606455.1 Callitettix versicolor | reverse complement strand
TCATATCCGTAAACCCATGTTTCGTCACCTGTTATAATACGTTTCAGTAATTCTGCATCGCGTTGATTTCATTTAGTGACTCCTGAGCAACTTCCATTCGCCGCTGTTTTTGTTCAAAATTCAACAATTTTGGAACGAATTTTGCTGCCGTTTCATACATAAAACACTGGAAACAATGTCATGACATGATCCAATCGATATGCCAACATCGTCAGCGACCTCTATAATTGTGATTCGGCTATTGTTCGTAACCATTTCTTTCACTTTTTCTACGTTTTCATCGGTTGTTGATGTGCTGGGGCGTCCAGGGTGTTCGTCATCTTCAGCGTCTTCACGGCCTTCTTGGAAACGCTTATACCACTCGTAAACTCTTGCTTTACTCATAGCAGACTCACCATAGGCCTTTGTTAACATTTCACACACTTAGTTACACTTTATTCCATTTTTTACGCAAACTTTGATACAAATTTTTTGATCCATTTCTTTTAACAAACGAAAATCGCCGAGTTCATAAAAAGACGTCTAACCTTAGTGGCTGTCACAGACAAAGTCAACAATGAAAACAGCTGAAAGTTTTATCATACTTCAAGGGCGTATATACTAACATAATAAAAAAAATGTTTGACAATCGGACTCTCCAAGCCCGCGAAATTTAAAAATTCTCGTTACTTTATGAACACACCTCGTATGTAACGTGCAATATAATTTGAAGAAGTAATAATTGTAAACTCTACTTTGTCCAAACTATATCTTGTAAACAAACCAGTTGTAATGCCTCCAGACAACTTTTTATGAAAACTTATAATGTCATTTTAAACTGAATTATCAATGCTTATACAGATCATGGTTACGTCTATACAATAAAAATAAAATACTATTAGAGACATGGTTGTGAATCACTGTGCAAATAATTATAGCTTATACATTCTGTGCTGCTTGGGACTTTGATGTTCTTTTATACATAAATTGTTTTATATCCTATACTTGGATTTGAACACATTTCACCAAAATATAAGACATTAAGCAATTTTTTTTAAACACGCATCAGTTTATTTTGAGTATTGTTAGCATTTATTAACATTGTAAGGCTTTTCTCAACTGAACTTCAGAGCAATAATTGCAGACGACACATTGAATATTGATTGTTTTAGGTATGGTGTGTATGTTTAAATAAATTATCAAAAAATTCACTAATTACTGTATTAAAATCTATGATAATACGGGTATTTTACCAAAATAGAAAAACTACAATTTATCGTCCAAAAAATAATTTTATGAGATCTTAAATTACGGTATCTTTTCGATAAATCTCGATCAACGTGAGAACGTAATTCATTTTAAATAAATCAATTATGTTTTACAGAATTAGACGGAGGGGAAGTGGAAATAAATGCAGACGCAAAGTCAGAGGATCAACAAGTTTTCCGTGGTTGGGAAACGCCAGAAGCCAACACACTTTTACCTTTCCACATACAAAGAGTAAGTACGTCTTTACTTTTGTGTGTATGTAAAAACATATTCATTTTAAGTTTGCTTATTTAATATATATTTAGAATACGTAGTTGCATTCAAACTAATCTTATTTTTAAGATTTGTGTTTCGTCTGTATGTAGGTAATATATCACTAGAACATTAGCGACTGTGCGACCATTAGCAAAATAGAAAGTAATAAAAAATATAAGAAAATATAAATTCATTTTTATTTTCAAAATGGAGAAATAACAATCGAGGAAATCTTAAACGTAAGTATACGTAACTCGTGTTCGTATAAAATACATTTAAGCACTATGTTGAGAATGATCTGTTTTCCCTAGCTTCGTCAATTCTACTTGACGCGTTTCGGAGAACCTCCATCTTCAAAAAAAACTCTTGATGGAGGATTATTGTTCTTTTGTGTTACGTTGAACACACGTATTTTATTTTGAAATTCGTTAAATTGACTTCAGTTTTAATCTGTAGACCCTATATTACATGGAAAAAATTAAAAATCTATTTAAATTCTTGTAACATGCCGTTGTTAACGCAGTGGCGTTTGCAGGATTTGAATTTGTGGCCTCCCATCGAAATCTCACAATTTTTTTTTGAAAATTGAGTTCTATTACCCCAAAACAATAGGTTTTTTATTTATTTTGTCTCTATGTCTCAGTAAATTACGTTAAATTATGAAAATTTTAATTTGCGCATGACTTTTTTAATGATGAAATAATAGTACCTATGTTGAGTATAATGATCTGCCTTCCCTAGCTTCGTCAATTCTACTTTCGTTGACGCGTTTCGGAGAACCTCCATCTTCAAAAACTGGCATATACAAAATGAAATGTAGTGATTGCCTAAGCTTCTATATCGGTCAGACATCTCGCTCTTTTAAGAAAAGATTTAAAGAACACATACGCAGAAGTGCATTATCGACAAAATCGGCTTTCGCAGAACATCTTATGGACAAAAACCATAAATTTGAAGACATCCATACCAACATGGAAATATTACATTTATGTCATAAAAGTAGTTATATGGATGCGATTGAAGAGTTTGAAATTTACAGAGCGAAAAATCACACCCCCAGAACATCCTCAATGAAAAACTTTCATTTAAATCAAATTTAATATATGACATGGCTCTAAGGATAAGTGATTTGAGTAACAAAAACCAACAGACGCACCGTAACTGATAACAACGACGGGCGTGCTACTAATGATGGAGACTCCGCAGTCCGGAATATAACGACGTACGAGTCGCGTGTGTAGCTTGGCCAAACCGAATTTCATGATGGATATTTTAAATGTGTAATTGTGCTCAGTGTTTGTGATGTATGTTTTAATGTTTTGTTTGACTTTTTGACGACCTCGACAGAGGGATTTAACATTTTGTATGGCCTGAAGATGAAACTATAGAGTTTCGAAACCGCGGTAGCCTTTATGAGGTGAGTTGATAGACCACTGACGGGAAGAATAGGTATATAATCCTAATCACTTCAAAAACTATATATATACTCACTATACTTGAGTATAGATATAGTTTTTGAAGATAGAGGTTCTCCGAAGTGCGTCAACAAAAGTAGAATTGACGAAGGTAGGGAAGACATATAATTATATTCAACAACATAGTGACAATAATCCTAGCAGAAAAGACATTTAAGCATTTTTAGAACAATCTAAAATTCGAAACTAAGTTTTTGATTGAAACGCAGTACACTATTTATTGATTAAGAAAAATATTTTGTAAAATTAAATGTATATTGTTTTTTTTTTTTTGTAGAAGTTAGGCAGTTTAGGAAAACAGTAAATCGACGCAAAGCACGAAAACAGCTGCTTACTAACCAGTGTCCAACTAGTTGTAGCAAACTGAACTGTATCTGCTAAGCTGTTTTGGTACAATATTTTGGTAAACTAGAAATCCCTCCGGGACAAATGGGGCGAAGCAATGATTTATTATGATTATGAATAATAAAAAGTATAAGAATAATTTTTTTACACAAATTAATAATTAAACATTCGGTAATGTACATCAATTATTTTCTGTCGCCTGACGCGAAAATCCCTATGTTGATCCACACCATCTCTTCTTACAATAAGCACATCCAAATTCGATGCAGTTCGGGGCAATAATCGTACTACTTCATCGATATTTTGACCAATATTAATTATATTGCCTTTATATGCAAACTGTCCCGGCATTCCGAGCATCACAGGCTGCACTCTCGCAATAAGTAACTGCTCAATAAAAGTTAAATTTTCGAGTTCACTTAGAATAACTCCAGGATTCATATTATTGGCCGATGTGTATTTGCTTCGATTTTTTTACACTGTGAGCACACATCAAATACTTTGTTTTTAATCAAAACTCTAGAACAATTATTGCACTCAAATAACTGTAGGTTTTGCAAAGCATTCTCGAAATCAATTTGCAAATGTCTGAACTGCGTGTTATTTTGAAAATTAACACTCCCAGGTTGATTATCATCATTGTTTATATTTGCGAATCGATTTCGATAGTTTCGCTGATCTATCGTCAAGCGACCGATTGAAGTTCTACCTCTGCCTCTTGGACGTGGCATGTTCACGACCCGCAACCGGAAAACTACTGACTTATCACTTCGCCAAACCCAAACCTGAGCTGAACTCCTCCTACCTGACTCATTGTTTCAGGTAATTTTGACGAGTTTGCTCGCGTACGTAAGTAGTGACGTATACCGCAGCGGCGATGGACGTTATCTTCGTCTAGCAAACAGTTACTGTCTCTGTCTTACACACACAAAACAAATGGGAGGCTTTTTCATCAATAACTCGTTTTTTTTCAAAATTTTTTGACAAAAGTCGAAGTATGCACCCCTGAGACCTAGAAGAATATATATTTCAAATGACATGTTACTGTCTCTGTCTTACACACACAAAACAAATGGGAGGCTTTTTCATCAATAACTCGGTTTTTTTCAAAATTTTTTTGACAAAATTCAAAGTATGCACCCCTGAGACCTAGAAGAATATATATTTCAAATTTCATTGAGATCGGCTTAAAACTGTGAGAGGAGTAGCATGTAATGGAATGCATTAAGTCGGGGATAGAGGGGGCTTCGCCCCAATTAAGCAAGCTTATTGTAAAATAATCATCGATGTATTTTTTTATGTTTGTTAGGCAGAGTGACCAACAAATGCGGAGAGGAGTGCGCTTCAAAATCGAACTTATTGTTTTTAAAGTAAGTGCTGCCGTTGGAACTTAGCTGAGCTCCGCTTTGCTTTCAGCGGTCGCACTTACTTTGAAAACAATAAGTTCGGTTTTGCGCCGTCAGTGTGATATCGCTCCGCATTTCGCGGCCTTATAAGCAGAATAAATTATTAATGAATTTGTTTTGCTTAAGTATTTCATATTACAATTTCGTATAGTTAATTAAAAAAAATGAATAAATAATAGCTATTTACGAAAGGACACAGCAAACTTAAAATATTTCTATGAATATAGCACAATATATTAATATAAGTTATGTTGTTTCAACGATTAAAATCAGTTAATACTTATCAATATCTTGAAATACATCACGATATAAATATATTTGTGGTGTATAACTATGAATAAAATGTTAAACTCATAAATTAATGATAAATTAATAATGTATGCCTTATACAAAGTACATATTATTTACATGTAATAATATATTTCGTTAGTACGTGACTACTGCTCTGTTTATACTTGAGCAGGATTTCGCCGAGTGAAGCGGAAATGATCGAGATGCTTTTCAACGATCTCGCTACATTTTACCACAATTATTGTGCCTGGAGTTATTGACGCTGCGGAGTGCACAATGAAGCGAGGGCGCTGTTCCGTCTTCCGCGCCAATAGCTTTTCCAATCCTGTAAAAAACTGATTTGGTGACAATTATATTGAATAATAATTGTTGTGATTCTAACAGTACGTGGAAGTTACGGAGCCAGACAGATGGGACGTCGGACCTTGGCCTAGCGGAAGTAACAGCCATTTAATTCATCTTCCGCTGAAGCACGCAGAGACTCAGACCTTACTGCAGACAGCGGCCTTGAACAGGCACAAAGAAAGTGCCGTTTAACTAGGTATCTTTAAAATACTTTATGCAATTAACTTACTAACTTTACTGAATAGTAGAAACGTCGTTCAAGTCGTTTTATATAAAGTCCTTTAGTGTACATCAAACGTACTGAAGCAAATTTTAGGATACTGAGAACATAAAATACAGCATATCTGTGTCTCATTTTACTATAATCTGATAGATTAATAACCTTCCATTAATAAATTTACGTTACTTTTAAATGACTTTTTCATAATTTACAAATAAATGTTTAGTTTCATCTTTTTACTCTTTTCTTTCTTCGTTATAGTCCAGTGATTACAGTCCTTACTTCATTTGTCGTTTAGTTGAATATATTTTAATTTTATCAGAAACTCATTCTGCTTCAACCACGGTTACTCCTTCGAACCAATAAAAATCTTTTATATTTTTTTTTCTTTTCGTTTCACCCTCTTTGGGGTACGCTGAATCAATCATTTCTTGCGCGCTGTACTTTTCTTTGTTCCCAGTAGCTCTTCATTCTTTCCGATCTTCTTTTCCTCTCCTCTTCCGAAATGACAGGTTTAGGTCTTATTTTGGTTTTATCTTGGAATCTTATTCTTTCGTCCTTGGTACTTATCTTAGCAGTTTGGTCAAGCAGTGAATTTTCTGTAATTTTTAATTCTATTAGGTCTTTTTCAATTTCTTTAAACCAGTTCGGTTTTGTTTTACGATTATGGAAAAAATCAAACACCTGTTTCGTCAATCTATTGGAGTTCATCTTTTATATTTTATAAAGGACAAATTTAACGAATTGTACACGTGTCTTAATTATTTAAAATTTAAACTATGAAGTTAATTCCAATTTTTTTAACATTTATATTTTATTGAACTTTAAACTATTTCAGTTTGAGACATTCTTTCAGCAGCTATGTTTTAATGACACAAATTTACAGAATATTAATAGCAATGGACAGTCATAGTTACGTTATATTTTAGTGACTCATAGTACTGTTACTGTACGCCAATCTTATTTTATTTTACTTCCATTCCTCCTTCTTCAATTTACTCTGTGTCGTGGTTCTTCTTATTGATTATACGTAGTAAGTGAATAAAGGTTATTCTAATCCTATTTCGCATTGCTTACATCCATTAACATGTTATGCCATTACTAGAACATAATTATATTCCTGTATTCTCTAACAGTCCCGCGTGTACCCTTGCTCACGCTGTTCTAGTCAGTAATTCAGTGTTTTGAAAATATATCAACTTTATAAATATTTTTGTATCTTTTGCGGGTACACAACTCTGCAATGTATGGTATGCAGTTTATGCGGGTATTTAATTTCAAATCTAAAAATGTTGTCACACGTCTATTTTTTTGGGTTTGTTTTTGTTTGAAATCAGAAAAATTGTCATAACTATGAAAACAATGAGAATTTTAAAAAAATCTGACACACATAGAACGATTGAAAATTTAATTTCACACCTAAAAATATGGTCACACGACTATTTTTACGGATTTGATTTAGTTTGAAATCGGAAAAATTGTCATAACCCTAAAAATAATGGAAATTATGAAAATCTGACATAGATCGATTACAAATTCAATTTTACCCTTCGTCTAATTAATAATTAAACGTTTTTCTTTACACTTATTTTCTCTCTTCATTTGTTTCACCCACCTTTGGGGTACAATCAATCACTTTTTAATGTTCTGTGCCTTCCTCGTAGCCCAGTATTGCTTCATTCGTTGTGATCTTGCTTTTCTTTCTTCGTCTTGACTTTGCCTTGGAACCGTTGCTTCTTGTCCTTGGTTATTGTTTTGGCTGTTCTGTCCATGAGCATAGTGTCAGTGATCTGCAGTTCTGTTATGTCTTTCTCCGTTTCTCTAAACCAAAGTGGTTTGGCTCTTCTATTGCGAAAGTAGTCAAATATTTTTTTGGTTAGTCTATTTTTGTCCATTCGGAGGATGTGCCCATAAAAATCAATTATCCTTTATCTTATTGTGTCTGATAGTGATTCAGTTTTTTTGGTGAAGAGTTTCATTACTGATGTGGAGTAATTGGTTGTTACGGAATTTGGGGCCTAAGATTTTTCGTAATATCTTTCTTTCTTTGATCTCCAGCCTTTCAAGTGGGCCCTGGGGTGTGAGAGAAAATGTTTCATCTGCATATATAAGGCTTCTGTTTAATTACCGTATGATAATGCCTTATCTTTGTATTCCAGGAGAGGGACTTCTTGTTGTATGTGTCTTTGGTAAGTTGGAAGGCTCATTCAACTTTATTCTCCTTGATTCCATAGATTTTTCTCTAGGGCGTTCCAGCTGATCCATTCCCCAAGATATTTGAATTTTTTGACTATCTCAATGTATTGTTCTCCCACTTGAAGCTTTTTTGGTGGTTTTTGTATGTTTGTCAATATTTTAGTCTTTTCAAATGAAACTTTGAGACCCATTTTTAAAGCTTGCTTCTGGAGTTCAAGAGTCTGTTCCTTAGCTTCTTCCAATACACTTCTTTTTATTACAGTTTTAAATTTTTATTTTTTCATCTTTATAACTTTAACGTGCTTAAGAAGAAAAAAATGACTAAAGCTTAAACGTTAGACTTAGAAACAACTTGAATTAACAGGGAAATAACGCATAATGAATATTATTAACAAATTTAGTAATGAACATTATAAATTTTTATTTATTAAGAACTTATAAAAGAATATGTAATACCACGTACCTATAGGGTCGTAATTTTGTTAAAATAATGAATTTTGCTTTAAAATATAATATGTTTAACAGTTCCCTTTAGTAACAAAGGCATTAAGTTTAGGATCAAAATACAGCTCACGCTTTATTCTCTTTGTTTAAAATATAATTTTAATGTGAAGGAAGCTCTTCACGAAATGATGTACGTTATCGTAAAACTTTTCATAACCTTTTGTTAAATTTAATAACAATTAATAATTTTACTGAAGATACAGACAGACCTACTTGAAGTTCCTTAGCGATAATGGAAGAAATATTATTAAAATTAATTTTGTAATTTAAAATTTACATTTTCAAATATCAGTAAGCAAGAACAGTAGAGAGAGAAAATTACCAAATTATTCAACACCTATGTAAAACAGTGAATTGTAAATAGGGATATTGAAACCCCTATTTTGTTCTTGGGCCAGACTCGTTTGTTTCAGTCGCACCTAAACGTTTTCATAAGTAAAGTTTTAATAAATTTTGTTATATATATATTATTATTATTATTATTTTGTGTATAGACCTTGTTAGATCACGCAAAGCACTCCGACTCATGTCTTGTTCCTTCTAATCCTCCACACCTCCCTCATCCTGTCCCCATGGATCCTCTTCCGCTCCTCCGTCCATTTTACCCCTGCTCTCTTTGGGATTTCATCTCTGGGACCTTCCAACCGAGCATCTTTCTCCTGTATGCATGCCTGTCTTCAACGTCTGTTGAGTCTATTTCTGCGTCATGTAGGTCTATTCTGACTTGTGCGATCCACGACGTTGTTGATTTAACTCCTTGTAAGGATTCTGTTGGCAATCCTTACAACTTAATCCTTAACAACTTAAGGATTCTGTTGGCAAGTCTCGTTGTTGGGAGTCTACTGATGTGTCCATAGAACCGAAGCCTCCTTCTTCTGATATCTGCTGCCAGGTTCGATATATATTGAAGCCACTCTGTGGTCTTCCGGGAGTGCAACCTGTATCCATCTTCTGTTAATCTCGGGACAAGGATCTTCCTCAAGATTTTGCGTTATATATATGAATATAGTTTACTCGCATCTTAATTTACGTTTTATCTTTTAAATTTTTACAATGCCAGTTTTATTTATGAAATAATTCACAAATCGGTTTCAGGATCTATTGGTAAACAAAAACTAGAAACGGGTATTGTAAAAATAACAGTTGATTAAATGTTTTAAAACATTTCGATCGTAAATGAGGATTTACAATTCAAGTTAGGGTACTAAACTTTGAAATAGACTAAATAGAAATTCAGAAAAAAATTAAAACAAATATTACCTCTAAAGATCCCACAAAATTTTGAACTATTGAACACCATAAATGAAAATAAAACATTGTTGTTGTCAATTAAGGTTGTGCGATCACGTCCGCTGACAAACTTTGTCCGCTAGATCGCAGGCCACTCGCTCTAGGAGCTGTTTTTGCCAGTCGAACATTTCCCCTCCAGCCGCTTTGTGTTTCGTGGTTCCCCCTCCACGCTCCACACTTTTCTTGGTACCTTCGGTAACTGAGGGCTTTATCAGACCTTGTGCTTACTTGAGCATTTTTTTCAAGGCTGGCTATATGCTACATCTTTCCATGGGATTTACGAAACAGAACTTCACATTCATGCGTTATATTTTTCTCTTTTTACAGAATGTCACTTTTTGACTTATATTGTAGTTTGCCTATTCCAACTTGTATTTGTAATTATAGCACGCTACTCACTGACCTGATGGAAGCAAATTTCCTAAATATGCTGTTTTTGTTTAAAATAAAAACATTTTAAATTTATTAAATTTTTGTTCTACAATAAAAATACAAAAATGAAAAGTTGTGAATTTTGTAAGTTTTTTACGCAATACTTTCTATAAACATTTGATTCCACTATTGTAATCGGTGTTAAAAACTGTATAAATTAGCATTTGAAACATTAAAATTGCATTAAATGAAAATAAAATGTAAAATAAAATGCAAAAATGAACTGCGACGTCAGGATTTGTGTGCATTTGTACGTACAGATAAATATGATTGGAGTAATAAACCTTGAACATTGATGATGTAATAAAAGCTTCTAAAATTTAAGAACCTGCCGAGTATGCTGATCAGAACGATCACTGTTCGTATAGGTAAAAAGGCAATTTGATGATGTAAACCAAATTAATCAGCACGACGAAATAATTATATTGTGTATGATTAGGCTGAAGGAAAAACATTTAAAAGTTTAACAATACAGGCTTTTCTTTAATCTCCAATCTAAAATTACTTGTTTCCCATTTAACAATTGCAGAACCTGCCGGTATGCTGATCAGATCTTCCTACTTTTAGCCTGTGTGCGCTTATTTGTCATTATGGTTATGATCGTCGCGGTTATGATACCTTTCAATGCAAATTGTGAAACAGAACTTCATGCATGCGTTCAAATATGTCACTTAATGATTTATATGTAGTTTTTTCATTCCAAATTGTACTAAAATCAAGCCATGCAATAACAGCTTAAAAATAACTAGCTGACGTAAAAAAAGTAAAACAATTTTATAAAAGCAAAATGAACAATAAAAATGCAAAAATGAAACCTCCGGTAAATTAATAACTTTTATGTACTATTTTTTTAAATCTGATTTCATTATCGGTATTAAAATCTGTATTACTTAGTATTTACAATATTCAAATTATATTAAAAATAAAAACGAACCGTGGCCTCAGTATCGGTGGGTATGTGTGTACGTGCGTTTGTTACTGACACGGGTCCATTTATTATGTTTTCTAAAATGTTTTTGAATCCTATATTGGTAAAAATGTTATTTTCTTAAAATCGGTTTTAATGATTTTGATCAAATGTAGTTCACAAGTACCTAAACAAAGTATGCGCGCATACATACACACACACACACACACACACACACACACACACTCACACGTGGATATATATATATATATATATATATATATATATATATATATATATATGTATATATAATAATTTCTATATGCGAATATCAAAACGTTATTTTCTACATGAATAACTCTATCAAAATAATATTTTTGATAATCTAGCAGCTTCTGTAGACAAAATATAAAATAACTTATAAGGCATATTTTTTAAATACGATCACTTGTAAATAAATATAGCCTACATATATCATACAATACAATTTTTAATTAAGATCACTTTCAGTGTAGGGTAATGTTATTTTCACTAAACAAAACCAAAAACACAAAGGTTGAAAGGTTTCCATCCGTGTTTAGTGTTGTGTTATTTTATAACCTGTTTTAACCCGTGCTATAATATAACCAGTGTTATGTTGTTTTATATTTTAACATTGTTTTGACATGAAATTACTGTATAAATAAGAATACATTATTGTTAATATACACATAAGAAGTTACAATGATCTCTCAGCCACTTAACACCGTAAATTGTAATTTTAAAAATGTACTCACGTAAGCTTCCTGGGTCTCTAATACATTAGTTTTTGTTCAAATTAACAGTTGGTTTTCATGGTGTTTATTGTACTAAAATTGTGCCAATAGGAGTATGGTATAACTATGTTTTTTTACAACGGGGAAATATTTTCTTAAAAATAAACACTTTTATATAACCTAGGGTTATCTACACACTTAACACTATTTACGTTCACAATATTTACACTGTATTTATATTTTCTTTTCTTTCTTCATTTTCAGTAGTTCTTGTGCTTCGATTATATACGGTGGATCTCTGACTTTCAACCTCGCACAATTCTGCTATCGACAATTTCCGGCAACAAACATTCTTTGTAGAACCGAATAAGCTTTGGGAGCATTTTATTTCGCCAAAAGTTTCGTCCTTAACAATTTTTTCAATAAATATTTCGCCTTTTCTAGTGTACACAACAAAATGACACCATTCTTTTGGCAGATGTTTAATTGTCCTTGCACCTGATAACAATATTAAACAAATTATAGTACTCGATAAACATTCATAGGATTTCACAAAAAGAAATAGCAATACTAAATGTAGTGTACAACATAGATTGCATCAATCTATGTACATCGATTACACTTAAAATAATGTAATTTTTTAAAGATTAATTATTTTAATTAATTAAGTAATCAATTTAAAGATATCTTCAAATTTATTTAAATTTATCTTTTAAATTTAAAGATAAGGAATTAATTTAAAGATTAAAATAATGTAATCTTTTTAAAATGTAAATATAGTTAATCCTACCGCCATTATGAACTAGTTTATAAAGAATTTGCAAAAAAAAATTTAAACACAGATTTACTTTTAATTAACCTGATAGAAGTAGTTGTGATTTTTTTTAATTTCAGGATTCCATTTTTGTTCATTTCCAAGCAAATGTCTTTCTTCTTGGTTTTTATTTCGTCACTAAGGTAAAGTTCTTTTACAGAATGTAAGCATTTTATTTCTAATAACCCTTCCCTTGAAACAAGGCCATCAGGGCTTGCTCCCAAGAAAGGGTGTTCTTTATCGATAAATAAGCCACATTTGATAACCTGTAATGACAACCACAATCATTTTTTTCTTAGACAAGAACTTGTTGACCAATGTGAGCTTACGATTTATTCAGATAGTTCATATAATATGGGATTTTTGTTACGCTATTTTTCCTGATATATTTTTTTAAAATAAACATTTTGATTGTTATTTAAACAACATTTAAACATACAATATCAAACGACACTTACCTTGTTATGTGTTTTATCCTCATATAGTTGAATAGCTACATCTTCATTGTCTCTACCAAAGGCAATTGCTTCTGTATTGATGGTCTTTGGGTAGAGAATTGTCTTGACCAAATTGTGACAAGAGGTATGGGGAAGCCGCTTAGTTACTATGCCAAATTTTGAAGCTGTTAGTCTGTTAATTTTTTTATAATGCCAAGCTGCATTTGTACTTTGGCCAACTGTCTTACGTTCTACTTTTTCTTGGCCATTCTCTATATCTTTACGCAGATTTTCAACTATGTTCTCACCTTTCTTCTTAAGAAGTTCTTCATCAATATCCGCTTCAATTGCAAGTGGTCCATATTCTCTGTCACAACCCGCCGTGTTTTTTCTTCTTTTTTTAGGGAGCGAAGGCTTCTCAGAAACAAGTAATTTTCTTTTTGCGCGCCTCTTTTCCCTAGCCATGATTTTGGTTTTAAATATAGCACCTGGGCTCTTCTGCTGCAGCGTTTTCCAGGGGCTTATATGCCAACTGGGTCCAGCCGTATGTGCTAATGCAGCACCATAACATCTACGTTGGAAAGAACCTCCAGTTGACAGGTTTAGCCTCTTTCCACCTGTGAATTTGGCCACACATCCCATATACTTTTCGGCAATGTTTGTGGTTCTGTTCAGTACTAAACTTTCACATTTGTTTTCCAAATTTCCAACAACGAATTTTGCTACGAATTTTGCAACTACAACGAATTTTGCAAAGGAAATCTTTGTCAAGATGATCTAAGTAGTTTTCTTCAACAGAAGATTTCCTTTTACAAAACTTCCTGCATTTATTGTGTTGTCCGAACACATGGTCTATGGCATTGCGCAAATCTGCTCTTAGTTGTCCAACAGCTTGTGAATTGGTTGATCCACCAGCCTCCTTTATAGCTGATCTTACCCCTTTAACCAACCTTTCAAGACGGTTTATTGTCTCTCCAGGGGATGGTTTGCCCAGGAGTTGTCGGGAGGCTAGGGGATACTTTGTATTATCAACCAACTTGTGCAGGTTATCATTCAGGGCTCGAGTCATGTGGTTGGCACATTCTACCTTCCGCACGTATCTGCCATATCGGCACCCTTCTTGAATTCTAGCGAATACGCTCGAATCACCATCACCGATATAATTTCGGTACATTAAACCGTAATCCTCTTCACTGCTCTGAAAACCTTCAACAATTACGCTGGATTCCATGCCAGTAGAGGATCCAGTATAATTTTTGAAACACTTATGGTCATTTTTTTATTCGGATTGGCACAAGCAAAACAAAATTTGTTTTTAACGCCTAAGTAGAGCAATTTGTTTGTTTCAGCTCCAACAATAACACCCAGTGAATATAAAATTGTTATTAGACTTCAGATAATAAACTGCAAAATCTAACATAATCAATTTGAAATTTAAAAAATACTGTTCTTAAACAAATCAAAATACCAGAACAAACAAGACAGCGGTCAAAGTTTAGTTTTAGTTTTTTCCGATATTTACTCCCAAATCGTATTTTTTTATTTCTAATTTTCCTCATTAACTTAAATTACAATGTTCACTGACTCTATGACCAAAATTTGAGTAAAATTTAATATACCGATTTTTAAAAAATATTTCATTTTTCCAATAACTCTGAAACAAGATTTTTTTTGTGATATTACGAAACAAATTCTCGCACAAACATAAGCATAAAAACACGTGTGACAAAAATATTACAAGATTTAAAACATTTATATATTTACTTACCACTCCGCTCAGAGAATTCATCCCATGACCATATGATCTTTTCGCCCAGCCGCCGTCCCCGATAACTGTTATATAAGGTAATCCATGCATCAAATGACCTTTCTCAATAGCGATGCGTTTTTCTGCTTCTGCATTCTCTTTCATTTTTATAAATAAAGTCTCTTCCAATAAATGAAAATGGTAAAACCAAGTAAATTATGTTACAGTGTTCCTGTTTATGGTAAAGCAAGCTATTTGCAAGTAATTTAACAATCAGACTATCTATACAATTATTTCTATAATTGTATGAGTTGATAGTTTTCTGTTGAGTTTGAAAACAGTTATCTAAAATAGCATCTTTTTCACAATAATGAAGAAATCGTAAAGGGTCTTCAAACATAATTAAGCCTTAAAATTATAAAGTTTTATAATTTTATAGAAATTTATTTTTTTAAAATTTATTAACATTGTTAATAAAAACATAACATTTACCGTGGAATGTGGCCATCATAAAAAGTATTTACTTTTTGAATTTAAACTAGATATAAGCACTCATGTACATTCCTTCAAAATTTACCGAAAACCTACATACGTTCACATTATAATACTAGCTCATTCTAGGCAACCATAAACCATGATTTACGCCTTTCATAGTATGATTTACGGACTCCTAAATGCACCTTTAACTAATGATAACTTTAATTCTGAATTAAAAACCAACAAACAGATTGCTGTCAATAATAAATATAACTTTGATCTTGTGAAAATAATTTTAAATAAAAACCAGAAATCATTTGTAACTAGTATGTCATACAATGAAAATACGTCAACTAGGAAACACAATTATATTGTAAAATACGATTTTTAGACAATATAAGTCGTAAAATTAGAAATTTAATTTTAGATAAAATTAATTGTAAGCCAGCTTTATACTGTATACTGTATTTAGAAAAACATATTGTCAACAATAAGAATAAAATAGATCTTTTACTAAACAGTGGTGTATATAAAATTGTCTGTGAATACGTAGGACAGTCAGAAAGAACTATAAAAACTCGTGTTAAAACAACATTTCAATTGTTGGAAGTACGAAAAAAATTACTCAGAATTTGCAAATTATTTATTAGAATTTGGTCATTCCTTTAATTTGAACAATGTAAGTGTAATCCATAAAAACCAAAAAGGTATAAAACTAAATAATTCACAAACTTTGAAAATATATAGGCTACATCTATTTCTAAAAACCTTAATTTTTATTAAATGAACAGGGTAACTTCAACCACCTTCCTTTACTCAAGCCTATTGTTTAGGAGTTTTGCCCCACCCTGCTGGTCACCTTTTTACACTGTCAGTCATGCCTTTCTTTACTTTCTCCTTTTAGTTTTAACGTCAACTGTAATACGATATAAGCACACTATAATCTTTGACTTCACTATGTCTGAAGATACCTCACGGCAAAACATATGTCACTGAATAAAAAACAATTGTGAAAATAAAATTGTTCTAATTTTCCAGGATATCATGGAGTTTTATCAAGTACTGTGTATTCAATAAATAATGACGTAACTTAATTTTACATGCTATTTGTCCTATGCTATAAGTGCCGGTGTTAAAAAATTACTTTTATCTAATAAACTTAGCTGTCAGATATTTATAACAATGAAGATTTAATTTAAATATGATGAAATTCAGCTGAAGATAAAATTTAGTTATCTCGAAAGGCACATCTTGAATATTAACGTACAGTTTCATAATAATTTGATATATCAAGGCTTTTTAAGTACGAGTATATTTTACTCATCCAACTATAATAATTATAAAGTATTCTACAGCTAACTATGAACTTTAAACAAATATCGCGTTAAGCATAATATGTAAATTTAATCCCTATTAACAGCTCTTAACAAATCAGTTTCTAAGACCAGCTGTTTCGACTTCATTACGTTGTTTAATTTTCAGAAACAACAATTTCAGTTAGTAAAGAAGGATAAATTAATTTTCTTTGAGAAGGCCCATAAATAGGCATTTGACTGTTAAAGAAACGTTAATATAACGACTTTCATAACATTTTATTTTTTTATTAGATCCTATTATATAAATGTTTAAATATTCAATAAATAAAAATAAATGTAAGACAATAATAATAGATAAATGTTAGAAACATCGAAATATTAATGCATAAATCGTGTTTTTATTTATACAACATTTTATAATACTGTATTCCTAAAATATTTAATTCGTCAAAACATAGTACAACTCCATAGTAGCCATTTATATTACCGAAACAAGCACACATTGATACAGTAAAAGTATACGGAGAAGCGAATTGCCAGTGGCGAGAGACCAAGTAGTGGGGGAATTGACGTACCGGTGAAGGGGAGGGAGCAAGAGAGAGCGCGACTGTTAGACAGAGTAAGAAGATTGCGTGTTGCATCTTTTCATTTGCAGGAGTAAGGCAATTTTTTTAAAACAGTTCCACGGTTAAACGATTTTGTCTAGAACAGATATTTTTTTGGAAAATAAGCTTCAAACCTATCTGCACCTCGCTATGAAGTTTAAATTTTGATTCAATAAAAAATATATTTTTTATATTTTTTTCAAAAAAACAGTTTTTTTTAAAATTTCCGATATGGCAAAATGAGGGTAATTAAGGTATTGGTCATGTTTAGTAGCATATAACTCCAAAATTTGTTTTAAATTGCTTCTTCCGTTTACACGTGGGAGTGGATTGACTAAAACACAAAAAAGGCCATATAATACCCCCCCCCAAAATGCTTCAAAATTAAAAAAAAATGTCTATGTGAAAATAACATGTCTCCAAACATGTGTGAGTTATATTAAGCCAAAATATCCATAATTATTTTTTTGATCGCACAACCTTAAGGAATACTAATCGAAATGTGAACATGAGAAAGTTTATATTACATTTTTGTAAAGTTTATTGAAATTAAGACATTGCACTTATTTTTTTATTATTCTTTCTTTTGTGCTTAACGTCCATGCTGTACGACAGTTTAATGAGGGCGATGGATCAGCGTTAACAGTGAAGGTAAAGAAACGGGAGCACCACAATATTGAAGTGCGCAGTTCAGAGTCGCAACAGACTGACCAGTGCTTTAGTCGAATCGACCACCGAGTCTTATTACATTTAAACTGACGTTTGTATAATATTGTCTGTTCTATCACCACATCTACTGGCAACGTTTTTGCATGCAGAATCGTATATTATTTTAATAAGATCAAGGAGAACATTTATATCACAAAATATTGCGTTGTTTGTTCACAATGCTGATTACATCAGCGAAACCAGAGAAAGTTGTTAACATAATATTTTAACTTTAAATTGTTTCTTTGGCCTCGGGAGAATAAAGCAAGAACAACAAAAGCGTAACTTTCATCTTCTGAGTTCATACTGCAGTATTTCTTCTGGAGGGAAATTTACCACTTGAAATTTACATGTACTGAAAATTAAAATGGTACGCAAAATTATTAAGGGCGCTGTTATATTAAATAAGTATACTTAACTCTATATTACATGCACTTATAGTTATTACTATATGTAAATTTGCTCTATATTACGTGCACCACTAAATTACTGATGTTGTCAGTGATAAGACTCATTAAAAATATTTTAAAACTCATTTTTATATTGAGACTACAAGAAATTACAAACAATACTTCGCCTATACAAATATTACATATTCTGTATATATTTCTGTAATATGATATTTTGTGATATGTAAAGCCGTTCTTTATCATCTCTCCTATCACACTGTAGGTGGTCGATGTGGCTAAAGCACCGGCCATTCTGCTGCGTCTCTGAACTGCGCACCTAAAGGTCCTTAGTTTTCTAGCCGTAGTTACTCCTGTTTCTTTTCCTTATACCGTTAACCCCAGCAGGGGGTGCAGACTAGCTGCACCTATTGGGCGGATTTAGACGACCCTCGCGGTACCCGAGTCTAACACACACACACACTTACAATACGACTTTAACACTTTACACTCACTTACATTTAGGGAGGCGATAATAGCCTCAATGTGCTTCTCGCCTTAAAATAAAAAAAAAAAAAAAAAAAAAAACGTTAACTCTGATCCCTTGTTCTAACTGGCTGTAAAGTATAAAAGTTAAACAAAAAAAAAGTGATTTTTAATTACAAATAACTTTCCCACAGCCTGTTAGATACTGCCAGACACTCGATCCTGCACATTATCCGTTTCACTCTCTGTGTAGTATTAGGGTGCTCCAAAGCACTGAATTAAACATACCAATTATCTCCTGCATTAAGTAATTCTTTTTGAGATTTCCATAATTGGATGATTCATTTCTTCCTAAAGTTGAGCCCCAAAACTGTTCCCTTTCTTATTTTTTCTCTTGTGTAATAACTGCTCAGAGATCATTATTTTGTTAAATTTCCCTTAAAGAACTAAATATACTATGTTTTATTATTATAAATAAATGGTTTGCGTTGTTTATTTTTCAGAAAGAAACGCTGCTCATTGTGCTTACGCTATACCTACCGCAAGAGTCGAGTACCGCCAGGTAAAAAACAAGTTTACATAAATCATAAAATTATAAATATAAAAAATGGTGAAAATACTTTCAAAATTCATTTTTCTAAAAAAAATCCGGTTCGGAAGATTAAAAAACCCTGCAAAACCGGCCCAATTTTTGAAAATCAGTTCGTCAGATTTTGCTAAAATTCCGTTCGTGCGTAGGATATGAGCAAAGTCAGTGTACAAAAAATCTAAAGAAAAAAATACGCTTGGTTGAGTAAATAGAAAAAAAAACACAAATAGTCCTCGTAAATACCTCGTAATACCTCGTAAATACCTCGTAATACCTCGTAAACACCTCGTAATACCTCGTAAATACCTCGTAATACCTCGTAATACCTCGTAAATACCTCGTAATACCTCTTAAATACTTCGTAATACCTCGTAATACTTCGTAATAACTCGTGAATACCTCGTAATATCTCGTAAATACCTAGTAATACCTCGTAAATACCTCGTAATACCTCGTAAATACCTCGTAATACCTCGTAAATACCTCGTAAATACCTCGTAAATACCTAGTAAATACCTCGTAAATAGTAAATACCTCGTAAATACCTAGTAAATACCTCGTAAATACCTAGTAAATACCTCGTAAATACCTCGTAATACCTCGTAAATACCTCGTAATACCTCGTAAATACCTCATAATACCTCGTAATACCTCGTAAACACCTCGTAGATACCTCGTAGATACCTCGAATACTTCGTAATACCTCGTACCTCGTAAATTCCTCGAATACCTCGTAATACCTCGTAAATACCTCGAATACCTCTTAATACCCCGTAAATACCTCGAATACCTCGTAAATATCTCGTAAATATCCTCCTAAATACCTCATAAATACCTCGTAATACCTCGTAAATGCCTCGTAATACCTCGTAAATACGCGCAGGTATTATTGTAGTTGTGATGATATTTCGTTTTATTTTCGATCCAGAAATTTAATTTATTTCATTCTTCCTACTCTCACTTGAAATATGTAAAATATGTGTTTTCATGTAGGAGAAAAAACTGATAAACAAATTTCGAGAAACTGAGCCGATTTTTAAGACTTTTTTCTATTGATAACCGGATTTTTCAAGTTGTATAGCAATTTATACTTATTTATGTTAAGCAAAATTGAATCAAAATCTTCAGAGCAAATTTAGAACAAAATTTATTTTCGAAAAGTGTGAAGTGTTTTTATTTGTTTTTAAAGAAGTAAGAAACAGTTCCGAGATACTAGCGAACATGACAGATTTTATGAAAGTCAGTCAGGTGTTAGGATTTAATGAAATATTAATTTCTAGTTACTAGTCTTAAATATGATAATGAGGTCACAGCCAAAGAATGAACACTATTGACAAAAAACATAGGCAAAATTACGAAACTGCTGACATACTGCCTGTTGCAATAAGACACAAGGTATGTAGAACAGCAATTGAAATAAAAGCTCGGGGAAGAAGTAGGGCAAAACAGTCGATTCCGGAGGGGCCGGAACGTCAGTATATTCCGGATGACGACCGTTTCTGTGAAGACCCCGAAGACTTTGCGTCGGCACGATCTACGGAAAAGCATTCCATCCGGGCGGTGCTGAGAAGTGGCAAATCGGCGGTAAAAGTAAGTAGACAATTATTGGCGTACACTTCTTCCCCCTTTACTTTTGGTTTTAATACATTAATATATTTTGGGGAACGTTTTATTTCACGTAAGACAGTAGTGTTCATTCTTGGGGTTGCCACCAACCATAGTTGTAACTGTAACAAGGTAAATGTAAGGTAACACATCTCAAAGTAATAAAGGTATTTCTTTGTTGAACCACTGATAGAAAATTGTTTAAAGGACCCGAGGAGTAGAGTAGAGACCCCGTACCTTTAACACAGGCATTAGTTATGTGCATAAACACATGCCGAGAGACGTCGAAGTAAAAACCATTTTGATTATAAAGACATGAAAACGAATATATCCATCAAAATTTCAAGATCGATTTTTCACGACCAAATATTTTCTCTGTACTTCATATCAAGAAATTTAAAATGTTACGAACATCTAGGTTAAACTAAAAATTTATTTTAATTTAACCCAAATTAAATAAATAGTACAGGTATATTTTCTTTCAGTAGACCAAACGATTTCATTCTGCCGCCTACCTTCTCTCCCCCAAGTAGGCCTATTATAAACTTAGGCCTTCAAAGAAAATCCACATTTTTACATATTGGCAAGAATAAATTTATCTGTTTATAATGTTACCGTTATACACAAAAGTTTTCTTTCTGCTCTAATAAGTACTTTAAATTGGCATTTTTACTTCAATCCTCTCTTTCCACTTTCCAATACAGTCAGCCGTGCTGGGTAATATCAGAACTGAATACACAGCCTATTAGGCCACTGAATTGAACACGGCTATTACTCTCATCCCTATTCTTTGGTTTTACCTTCAATACATAAAACAACCCTCCCCTCTTTGCATCCCTGTTCAAAGGAAAATCGGCACACTACTAAATATGAGATATGTTTAAATATCATTACTCAACAAAACCTTTTGTTCTTGTACTAAACACAGAAAAAACTGTTGTGTTCTTTCCTCAAACCAAACTGTAAACAAAACGAAACTACGTTGGTTGTTGGGAAGCGATGCCGCGCGTGCACTATGTTCCCACGAGCTATTTATTCACATATCCCTTAAGGCCGGGTGGCTACCAAACGCGAGGCGTACGAGGGTGTTCTGATAAGTTTCCGACCTCACCATGAAGATAGCAGCACACGTCGGTGGCAGCACTCGAATTTCGTTGTTCATCTGTTGACAGTTACTCACCAAAGTTTCAGCCATTTTGGACGCGCAGTTGTTATGTAACAGTCGTTTGAGTGAGTTGATATGAGTATTTTTATGAAAATGGACAAAATCGAGTATCGAGCTGTCATTAAATATTTGTTTTTGAAAGGCAATACGCCAACGCAAATCAAAGATGAGTTGGATTCTGTGTATGGTGACTCTGCACCATCATTTACCACAGTGAAATTTTGGGCAGCTGAATTTAAACGTGGTCGTAAGAGCTTGGGAGACGATGAACGTTCGGGACGTCCAAAAACTGCAACTACCGACGAAAACATCGCAAAAGTTCACCAAATAGTGCTAGATGACCGCCGAATTAAAGTGAGAGAGATAGCAGACGTTATGAACATGTCAAAAGAACGTGTTTGTCACATATTAAATCAACATTTAGACATGAGAAAGCTGTCCGCGCGTTGGGTGCCGCGTTTGCTCACGTTAGACCAAAAACGTGTTCGAAATAACATTTCCAATGCTCTGTTGGCGCAGTTTAGGCGCAATAAATCCCAGTTTTGGCGCCGATTAATTACTGTAGATGAAACATGGATACACCATTATACGCCCGAAACAAAAATACAGTCCAAACAGTGGACTGCAAAGGGGGAACCGGCTCCAAGAAAAAAGAAGCAAAAACTGTTTTTTTCGGCTGGGGAAGTGATGGCGACTGTTTTTTGGGATAGTCATGGAGTTATTTTAATCGACTATCTTCAAAAAGGAAAAACCATTACAGGAGCATACTACGCATCATTACTTGACAAGCGGAAGTCAGAACTTGCGGAAAAACAGCCATATTTGCAGAAAAAGAAAATCCTGTTTCACCAAGACAACGCACCGTCTCACACCTCAGCGATTGCCATGGCGAAAATCCACAAATTACGGTTTGAACTGCTTGACCATTCGCCTTACTCACCAAATCTAGCTCCAAGCAACTTTTTTTTGTTCCCTCATCAAAAAATTGCGCTCAGAGGACAGAGATTTTCGTCAAATGAAGAGGCAATCACCTTCGTGAACAATTATTTTGCAGAGAAAAACGCCGAGTACTATTTGGACGGGTTACAGAGATGGGAGCATCACTGGGAGAAGTGTGTAGAGGTACAAGGAGACTATGTTGAAAAATAAAAAAAAAATTCTGAAAAAATATCTTGTATCTTTGTTAGGTCGGAAACTTTTCAGACCACCTTCGTACATGTTCTAAGCAGAGTGGAGCTGAGCGAAATGAAGTTGAGCGGTAACCGGAACGAATGCGTTTTATCATTTAAGTTTTAATTTTTAGGTCTAATGAAACTGATTCTAGTAAACTGCTATCTTTAAAAACCGTAACCTAGGTAACAAGAAATAATAAGTTGAAAAAATTGTGGTCAGGATAGTGGGGGGGAGCAGAGTTAGCTTCAAAACCGAACTAGTTTTGCTGAGCGGAGCTCAACGATGCAGCTCAGCTCCATTGTTTCAGTGGCCGAACTTACATTAAAAAAACAATAGGTTATTTGGTGGCTACACGGCCTAATAGTATTTCTTTACTGCTACGAAGATAGGAAACTAGTTGCTCGTAGTAGTAACTACCATATATCGTTTTAAATTTAAAAATCGATTTCCGATAGAGATTTTAATGCTAGTTTTCCCCCCAAAATTTGCAAGCCCTCCTCAAATATGCCGCTTTTTATTCCAGTCTATATAGAAATCCAGCCATGGTACAGTAGGTCTATACTATACAAATTGGCTCAATTGATGACAGTAGATAATTTTGGGATCAAGTTCTTTTGCTTTGTCAGTATGCTTACCCAACTCATATGTCTTCACTCTGTAGCAGTAAGATTAATAATATTCTAATAAAGTGTAATTTAGGAACATCGTTTTTTTAAGCCCCCAATGGAGCACATTTGTCAATTTTGGTTCTTTTGGGCTTTCAACTTTGGTTCTTTTAGGTTTTTGAGATTCTCCCAATACTTTTCAGTCTTATAGATCTCTGTAGTCTAACTTCCTCCGAATAAAAGGCAACTCTTTTTGTTCCTTCTTTAAATATTAATCTAGTGTTTTTATTCCTAAGGATTGGTTTTTCCTTTCCTTCTTTCAGACGTTCCTCCGTTATCCCTAATTCTTTTAGGTCCTGTTCCACTTCCTTAAGCCACTCATTCTTTACTTTCATCTTAAGTTGGTAATTTAGGAGTTTCTTCGTCAGTCTTTCTTCTGGTAGCCTTATTAGGTATCCATAGAAAGCCAGTCTCCTCTTTCTAATATTATCTAACAGATGTTCATTATCCTGATAGATGGCTGAACTTGGCAGCAGTCTGTATGTTCCTTCAACCATGTGTTTTTTGTTGATAATGGTTCTCAATATTTTTCTTTCCACTTTTTGAAGCTCCTCTGTTCTGTTTCGGCTTCTTAGATTAAATAAAGTTTCCGCGGCATAAGTCACTTCCGGTCTTGTGACCGTATTATAATGTCATTTCGACTTTATGGAAAGCGACTTTTTCTTATACGTTTCCCAAATTAACTTTAGGGCCTTCTTTAATTTGTTCGTTTTATTTTTTATTGCCAGTTTTTCGGCTGTGTTTCTAGTGATATTTTCTCCCAAATACTTAAAATTATCCACTATCTTTATTCTTTCGCCTTTTATTTTTATAAACACCGTTTATAAAAATTACTTTCATAATTTTCAATAATTATCTTTCGGATATTAATTTTCTCAGTAAATATTTCTTAATAAAATATAAATGAAATAAATCATTTGAAAACCTGGTTCTGCTAAAAGCTGTTTTTACACCTTCTGAACTAGAAGCGCTAACAATATTAACCTTAAAAATGTTAGGCCACAATATTCAAATTACAAGAACACGTAATTTTAGTATCCATAAAAAAATTTTATTTGAATCTTAAATATTTATGCCTGTCATATTGAATTCTAGAGTGGATATGTTTTTGAACTTCTTTACCATTTAACGAATAGTTTATATTTTAAACTTTTAGAAATCCTCTACTTTAAAACTCTTGGCAAATTACATATCATTCGACGAAAACTCATAAACGATCTTAACTGTAATTTGACTTTTATATTATTTAATATTTGAACGTTAGGAATAATGACAATTTTTATTTACCTTACTTGTTCCTCATAATATTTGTCCTATCGAAAACTATATTGTGTTTATGTTTAGGTACTCTCTGATAGCTGTTTATATTAAAGAAAAAACAGCTGACTATACAAACTGTTTGATGCTGTTTGAAAAGGTAAAGTATTTTAGCAACAAAAAAATAATATCAGTAGTTTTATGCTTTATTTTAAAATTATTTGAACAGAAAGTAGAGTTTAATGTTATTCTACAAATATAAATGTGTTATTCTTAAAAAATCAACAAATTTCTTGATATGAATTGTATCTAAATGGCTGTTAAATAAAATGTGTTTTAAATATAAGGTTAGGTTATTGAAATTGTAGAAAGAAATTTGAAACAAATAAATGTTAAATGTTACATAGTTTTTAATAGATAATGTTTATAGGGTATTTGATTTAATAGACAATGTTTATAGGGTATTTTTGATTTAATAGACAATGTTTATAGGATATTTGATTTAATAGACAATGTTTATAGGGTATTTTTGATTTAATAGACAATGTTTATAGGGTATTTGATTTAATAGACAATGTTTATAGGGTATTTTTGATTTAATAGACAATGTTTATAGGGTATTTGATTTAATAGACAATGTTTATAGGGTAATTGATTTTTCGTCATGAATATTGAATTATTAAAAAAATTAAGTGCAACTTTTGCTTTCAGTGCCTTAAGGACGTAAAAGACGGAAAATGAGACGACTTTAAATAGACTTTTCTACATAAACGCCAAGTCTTCCTATGCAGAAGAAAATGTGAAAAAATCTTCAAAATATCAGAAAAAGATAAAAATTTAGTTTACATCGTACAATTTGAACTTCACAATTTGAATAAACTATTAGAAACTGTTATCTTTCTGCAATTTCCTAATTTTTTTATTTTTTAAAAAACTGTGTTATAAAATAATCGAATTATATATTGTACTATATAATTAATCTTTCGTTAATAATTGTAAGTGGTAATGTTTCCACAAAGTGAAGTAAATGTCGTAAACACAAAACCCTAACAAACGAGCTTCCATTTCCTTTGTATAATTTTACATTGCTCATATACTTACTAAAAACATGTTAATACAATTAATCTTTCTTTTGACTGATTATGAAAGACGAACAAGTTATTAACCAAACTCGTGAAAATCAGCGAAAGTTATCATTTTGTTGTTCCAAATTATTGCTACAGATAGTTCATTATAGAGCAAAATATTCTAAAACTCACTGGCGAGAGCAGCAAATACATTTAAAGTTATCATTTTGTTGTTCCCAATTATTGCTACAGATAGTTCATTATAGAGTAAAATATTCTAAAAATTATTGCTACAGATAGTTCATTATAGAGCAAAATATTCTAAAACTCACTGGCGAGCGCAGCAAATACATTTAAAGTTATCATTTTGTTGTTCCCAATTATTGCTACAGATAGTTCATTATAGAGCAAAATATTCTAAAACTCACTGGCGAGCAGCATACATTTAAATACATTTAAAGTTATCAGATAGTTTTTGTTGTTCCCATTTAAATTATTGCTACAGATAGTTCATTATAGAGTAAAATATTCTAAAACTCACTGGCGAGAGCAGCAAATACATTTAAAGTTATCATTTTGTTGTTCCCAATTATTGCTACAGATAGTTCATTATAGAGTAAAATATTCTAAAACTCACTGACGAGCGCAGCAAATACATTTAAAGTTATCATTTTGTTGTTCCCAATTATTGCTACAGATAGTTCGTTATAGAGCAAAATATTCTAAAACTCACTGGCGAGAGCAGCAAATACATTTAAAGTTTTCATTTTGTTGTTCCCAATTATTGCTACAGATAGTTCATTATAGAGCAAAATATTCTAAAACTCACTGGCGAGAGCAGCAAATACATTTAAAGTTTTCATTTTGTTGTTCCCAATTATTGCTACAGATAGTTCATTATAGAGCAAAATATTCTAAAACTCACTGGCGAGCGCAGCAAATACATTTAAAGTTATCATTTTGTTGTTGCCAATTATTGCTACAGATAGTTCATTATAGAGCAAAATATTCTAAAACTCACTGGCGAACACATACATTAAAAATTTAACGTGTTCACATCTTTAGTTTCTGATGAATTAGCGTTTGAATATATTTACGCATATTTTGATTTCACTTCCAGAAGCTACACACTGAAGTTACAAAGAATAAGTCAACTTTGGTTATCTTCTGATTAAAAACAAAGAAAAACGATATCCATTCAAAATCAATCTTTTAATTTTGCTATTACTTTCCCAACTTTTAGTCATGGATTACCAAAAATCACTTTAGCTAAACAATTAACATAGTACAGCTGTGGACGAAATAAACTGGATTGCGTAGGTCATTGGCTTTAT
>CM040188.1:66087688-66110188 GCA_022606455.1 Callitettix versicolor | reverse complement strand
GTAGATCGACCGATGCTTTAGCCACTTTCACCACCGAGCCCATGAACAAAATTAAATTCTGGTCGCTGTAGTGACAATTTTCGTATTATATAAAAAGAATTAAAAATACTGATTCGATACAATTTTGATGCTGGTTACGGTAAGGAAACCAGACATTCAAAAAAGTACAAGATAAAAAATATAAATTAAAAAAAAATTATGTGCAGCTATTTCAAAATGAATAAATTTATTTTATTAGGTAGCGATCTTGTTCAATATTATGGAACCAAATTTTGATGCAGAGTATGAATCAAAACTGATTAAAATTGAAAACAACGCATGCGCGCATGCCTGCAGGCTCACTCTCTCTCTCTCTCTCTCTCTCTCTCTCTCTCTCTCTCTCTACTATATATATAATTATTATTATTATCTGCGCATAGACCCTGTTGGATCACGCAAAGCACTCCGACTCATGTCTTCCTCCTTCTAATCCTCCGCACCTCCCTCATCCTGTCCTCCTCCGCTCCTCCGTCCATTTTACCCCTGCTCTCTTTGGGATTTCATTCTCTGGGATTTTCCACCCGAGCATCTTTCTCCTGTATGCGTTCCTGTCTTCAGTGTCTGTTGAGTCTGTTTCTGCGTCATGTAGGTCTATTCTGAATTGTGTGATCCACGACGTTGTTGATTTGACTCTTTGTATATACTTAAGGATTCTGTTGGCAAGTCTCGTTGTTGGGAGTCTACTGATGTGTCCATAGAATTGAAGCCTCCTTCTTCTGATATCTGCTGCCAGGATCGATACCTTCTCTGTGGTCTTCCGGGAGTGCAACCTGTATCCGTCTTCTGTTAATCTTGGGCCAAGGATCTTCCTCAAGATTTTGCGTTCTTCCTTCAAAATGTCTTACATGGTACCTTTTTGTGTGTGGATATACGTCTATATATATATATATATATATATATATATATATATATATATATGTGTGTGTGTGTGTGTGTGTGTGTGTGTGTGTGTGTGTGTGTGTGTGTGTGTGTGTGTGTGTGTGTGTGTGTGTGTGTGTGTGTGTGTGTGTGTGTGTGTGTGTGTGTGTGTGTGTGTGTGTGTGTGTGTGTGTGTGTGTGTGTGAAGCATTAACGATCTCTTAAAACGTATTCGGTGATTGGTGCTGATCATTACTAATTTCATATTCCTGGTTTTACCATAACTGAAAGATCATTTACCAGTAGACTTTTACGTAAAATTTTTGCTGTAGGCTAATTGAATATTTCAAATACTATTTTAATACGTTAAAATAAAAAAAATGTCACCAAAAATCTTGTTGCTGGTTAATATGAGCGGAAAACGTTTTTTAGATTTTTCTAATACATCCCATTTCGAAACAACGTGTTCTTGGTAAAAGTATATAGCCTACATGGTCCTGGTTCTTGAAAAGTTTTATACGGACGTTGGCACACTATTTATGCACAGTCTTCATTCAACACGTCACAATGGATAATGTATTGCCTTGGTATTATCGCTCCCGTACCGCCAAATAACACGCAAGCTGGTATACATAATTTACGGCAGTCAAACGTTTCTTTCATAGATCATGTGCATAATTAATTAGCATTCGGTTAAAAAGTAGGAATGTACGTAACTAAAATATGCATTCGGTCATCTTGTATATTCGTCCTTGTTTTCTCGATAAAATGTGACATTTATTTAACGTTTATTGTGTTTGAATTATATAAAATATACATACAATTAAAATTTTAAATGCGTTAAATAAAACTTTTTGTTTACTTTGAAGAACTGCTTCAGCTGTTGCTTCCAAACAATTCCTGGTTATTACTGGTCAGTCAGTACTTAATTTTTACATTCTTGATATTTTCGACCTCCATTTTGGAATTCACATAATTTAAACAAAAATATAAATTTGGTATTGATACTTCATTTGCATAACACTAAACATAATTGTACAAGACGCTTGTAAAACTTAAACATTTTGTATCAAAGTAACAGAAGTTTATAAATATTTTTTATAAGGAATTGAAAATAAAATATTTGGATCGTATTTTCTTAATTGCGTACAAAGTACAAAATTATCAGAAATGATTGTGTACTAATACCACATTCTAATTAAGCAATGTTAATTGAATTAATATTACAAGTCAAAAATTGTGGACAGAAATAATAGTTTTTAAAAATAAGGCCGAAAACCACCAAATGCTGAGTGGAGTTGAACTGAGCAGAGCTGAGACTATGCACTTAAAACCGAACCTATTTGTTTTTGAACGTAAGTGTGGCCACTTAAAGCTAAACGGAGCCGAGCGGTGTCAAATGGCGACCGCTTCGCTTTTCAGTGGCCGCTCTTTTATTAAGAAGAATAGATTCCGGTTGGAATGCGTAGTTCGCTCCGCTCTGCTTGAGGTATTAATTATCAAAAATGGAATTATGAAAAAAACTTAACAAATTTGTTATTATTTATGAAAATATCAGGAGTTTATATTTATGTTTAAAATAAATAAATGGTATTACGAAACATAATTTACATTATAAAACAAAGGAATTGTGCAATACGCTTGACAAATTTTCATAATTTTGTTTATAAAAATATCAGCTTTCATATTTATTATAATGAATTACTAAACGATAACCACAAAACAAATAAGGATTTTTAAAACTTTTTTTTTCTATTGTTTTTGTTTTGTTTCTATTGTTGTTTCTAAAAAAATTTGTTCTGTTGTTTTTAGCGTACAAAATTGAACCGATACGGTAGTAAGTATTATCATTTTTACCATACTTACTATACGGATCTATTATCTGTATCAAGTATTTACGGCAGAAAATATTTGTCCTTCAAATTTTATTAGACATACCACTTTAGGTACAGTTACTGAACAAGTAGGGACGGATACATAGAAAAGTGTAAGAAAAAGAATAGGGGGCGTTTAAAATACTCGTCTGCAATAAACAAAATAATATTTCTTCACTTTTTATTTTCGTAATTATAAGTTGTTCATGCGTAACAGAACATTTTTTTAAATTGACAAACTAAAACGAAATTATATTTTGCGAGAAGCACTGACAAATTTGTTTTTGTTCTTTGAACTGTACACTACAGTGAGCCGCATGTTTATTATGTCAACGAAATATTATCAAATTGCGTGTGAAAGAACTATTAAGTAGAAAGGCCAAACATGACGTAAATTAAAATTTAAAACGAGAATGTAATTGTAGGTTGGATGTAATTAATGCTCTGAAACTTTCATTTCAGGCCTAATATCAATTTCTTTGTACACGGAATTTGTGTTTTGTTTTTTCTCAATGAATTTGGTGCATTATGACTGTCCTTGAAGGAGTTTAATACGTCATAATATTAAATTCCAAGCTTTTATAACCTTACGCGTTAAAACCTTCTTTACTTACAATTTCTGGTCAGATATGGAAATTCATAAATGAAATCAGTCATACAAATTTGAATCAAAAAACGTTTTGTGATATGAAGCAAATCGAAACCCTTTTAAATAAGTACTGAACGACTTACTCTCGAACCATAACTTTCTTTTATTTATTGACTTGATTCATGAGTCTTCATACACGAGATAGGATCGATAAATTTCCGAAATTGGTCAATGAAACTTTATTGAAAGTACTATAATAATTTAAACTTATTTTTTCTTCAAAATATTCTCCTCCTAAGTGTTCTTCCACTTTCACTTCTTCCATGGTTCATACAATTGTTGTAAACACTCTTGAAAGCAATTTTTATGGAAATTTCGTCTAGACTCTTCGTTTCCATTCAAGAGGTCAGCAAAACGATGTCCAATGTGAATTTCATTCGTGGAAATGGGTAAAAATCCGGATTCGCTAAGTCAGGAGAATGAAGAGGGTGTTCCACAGTGGTAACATTTGTGCTTGGCAAAGTATTGCTTCACCATCAGCGATCGATGTGACGAATCATGCAACAGAAACCAATCGTTCTTTGCTCATTTTCAGGTCGTTGTTATTTACCTGCCGTTTCAGCATCTCCTTGTACAGTTCTTTGATAACTATTTTTCCTTCAGGAATAAATTCGTAGTGGATTCTTTTATGTAACTCCAGTAATTTTTCAATTACGCTGGTGATAAAAAATCATCTCCAACATCGTTTTACCTCGCCTTCTGTCCAAGCAAACGTTTTCCGTTCTTGGTGATGTTTTTAATTTCCACACAGCAGACTGACGTTTCGTCTGAGGATTGTAAAGGAAGCACCGTGATTTTTACCACTGGATTGTTATTTGTTTCTACGACTGAAAATTACATTAAAGGTAGATCGTTTTGGAGATTCACAAGAGGTGATGGAAAATGCAACGAAGCGGCTGAACGAAATTTTCGAAAATGGCTTCCAGGATTGTTTCCAACAACTGTACGAACGTTGGAAGAAGTGTATACATGCAGTAAGACATTATTTTGAAGAAAAAATAAGGTTAAAATAGTATACGTACTTTTAATAAATTTTCATTTACCAACTACAAAAACTTTGTGACCTTACCTCGTATTCAAAATATGAGCAAAAATACGAACCTGTATCGAGATATCAGTCTAATTTTTCGTTGTTTTGTCTGCAGTTTTTGCCCGGATTTTTTGGGAACATTTTAATGAATTACAGATAAACATTTTACATAAATGAATTGGTGTAAAACATATGTTGTAAAAGCTTTTCTTAAATTACTTTGGCATAATTTCCCTTACCGTCTTATTGAAAAAAAATAATATATGAAAAAAATTATTTAAAACATTAAACTTCATTTTTTTAAACAAACCCAGCACTACACTCACGGTAGGTTGAAATAAAATAAATAATAATAAAGTGAAATAAACCAAAATAATGAAATCAAACAAAATACAAAATAATTCTGTTGTACAATAACGAACTCACTTGTGTGTATGCAAAGCGGATACTTAAAGCGTCAGGTTACATCAACACTACGTCTGTGCCCTACTTCCTACACTCAACTACTACAAGAGGGACTTGAAAACATTAGGTCTTTCTTTACCTGTGCTATTTTCCCACCAAGTATTGCACTTGTAACAAGGTTGTATGCTTTGTTCTTCACAGAGCGTTTTGTCCAGAAGTCCACAACATTCTTTTCCAACTTTTCTTCAAATATAATTACCAGAGGACTGTCGATTATTGTTGGGTAGTTAATGTTCAATTTTGGTGGTTGATTTTTTCGACCGCCATGTTGCGCTTGTAACATGCTTTCCGAACATGAATTAGGTAAAACCTTCAAATGTTCTAATTCTAACCTTTTATTTCAAAAGTTACAAGACTACCGATGTCACTAGAACGATTAAATGCTAAATATAAACAATCCTGGTGACAGAGTCTTGTTCACAGGATAAAGTAGTTCGTAATCATAACGAATTCATATTTGACTATAAACAAGTTACCCCGCAGGGGGCTGCAGACTAGCTGCACCTATTGAGAGGATTTAGACGTCCCTCGTGGTACCCTAATCTAACACTCTTACACTTACGACTTTAACACTTTACACTCACACTTACATTTAGAGAGGCGATAATAGCCTTAATGTGCTTTTCGCCTTAAAATAATTAAAAAAAATATAAACAAGTTAATTCCAATGATTTGAATGACTGCCAAAAATACAAACTTAGTCGAAATAAATTACTGACCGTAGAATCGTGATGGTTGCCTAATAACCAGTAATGGCGAGGAAGCGAAGTTTAAAGAAATGTAAAACACATAGAAAATGTAAAAAACAAATTGTTTTTATTGCAAAATTTTACAACTGAGATTATTAACTCATATAGTAATTTAAATATAAGATAAACACTAAGAGATATAACCCATTGGTTACTCCTAATTAACATGAATTAATCAAATCCAGTGGCTTCACTCTAAGTTCCATAGGTTCCAGGAGACAGCCGGTCTCAGGATGCAAGTGCTGGGAGATTCGCTGCTTGCTTTTTTATTTCTTCGTTGACCAGTTCCACTTTGAGATCTCTGTCTAAGTTATCGTTTCTCCCATACCATAGAGCATTTACTGTGCAACGGAGCACTTGATTCTGAAATGCCTATATTATATTTATATTTGTTTTCTTTAAACACCCCCAGAGTTGAATCCCTTAAGTACAAACCGGTTTCAGTCCTTGCTGATATAGCAGCAACTTATGAATAAACAACAGGAAATCTCTCCCAAAGATACAGTACATTTTTCTAAATTTTAAGTTTAACTTTTGTTTTTCTTTCTTACGTGCTCTTCCCACTTGTCTTGAGTCTGACATCGAGAGTCATTTCTAAGTACTTAGCTGTATTTGCATGTAGGATCGGGACTGCATTGATTATTACTGGCAGTTGCTTAATCTTCAAATCGGTAAAATGTTGTTTCATTTAGGCGAATACGCAATGTTGTCCTTTACTCACTGCATTAGAGATCCATTGAAGTTTACTAGCTACTTCATCAATTGTATTACTAGTAACAAGTATTGTAGTGTCAACTGCGAATGTAGCAATTGTTGTACCTTCTACTAACGGTAGGACTGTATACAGCAGGTACAAAAGTCCTAGCATACTTCCCTGTGGAACATCAGCTGTTATTTTCTTTAGCACAAAATACTCTTCCTCCTGTTTTTCCCGAAAGTATCGATAAGTCATACAGGATTTTAATATTTCACAGAACTGAATTGGCAGATCTCTCTGCAACTTCCACTCCAGTCCCATGTGTCACACCTTATCAAAGGCTTGGCAGATCTCTCTGCAACTTCCACTCCAGTCCCATGTGTCACACCTTATCAAAGGCTTGGCAGATCTCTCTGCAACTTCCACTGCAGTCCCATGTGCCACACCTTATCAAAGGCTTGGCAGATCTCTCTGCAACTTCCACTCCAGTACCATGTGTCACACCTTATCAAAAGGCTTGTGCTATGTGCCACACCTTATTCACACCTTATCTATCCAGTGCCACACCTTATCAAAGGCTTGTGCTATGTGCCACACCTTATCAAAGGCTTGGCAGATCTCTCTGCAACTTCCACTCCAGTCCCATGTGCCACACCTTATCAAAGGCTTGGCAGATCTCTCTGCAACTTCCACTGCAGTCCCATGTGTCACACCTTATCAAAGGCTTGGCAGATCTCTCTGCAAGTTCCACTGCAGTCCCATGTGCCACACCTTATCAAAGGCTTGGCAGATCTCTCTGCAACTTCCACTCCAGTACCATGTGTCACACCTTATCAAAGGCTTGTGCTATGTACCACACCTTATCAAAGGCTTGTGCTATGTGCCACACCTTATCCAAGGCTTGGCAGATCTCTCTGCAACTTTTACTCCAGTCCCATGTGTCACACCTTATCAAAGGCTTGTGCTATATACCATACCTTATCAAAGGCTTGTGATATGTGCCACACCTTATCAAAGGCTTGGCAGATCTCTCTGCAACTTCCACTGCAGTCCCATGTGCCACACCTTATCAAAGGCTTGGTAGATCTCTCTGCAACTTCCACTCCAGTCCCATGTGCCACACCTTATCAAAGGCTTGGCAGATCTCTCTGCAACTTCCACTGCAGTCCCATGTGCCACACCTTATCAAAGGCTTGGCAGATCTCTCTGCAACTTCCACTCCAGTACCATGTGCCACACCTTATCAAAGGCTTGGCAGATCTCTCTACAACTTTCACTCCAGTCCCATGTGTCACACCTTATCAAAGGCTTGGCAGATCTCTCTGCAACTTCCACTCCAGTCCCATGTGACACACCTTATCAAAGGCTTGGCAGATCTCTCTGCAACTTCCACTCCAGTCCCATGTGCCACACCTTATCAAAGGCTTGGTAGATCTCTCTGCAAGTTCCACTGCAGTCCCATGTGCCACACCTTATCAAAGGCTTGGCAGATCTCTCTGCAACTTCCACTCCAGTCCCATATGCCACACCTTATCAAAGGCTTGTTCTATGTGCCACACCTTATCAAAGGCTTGGCAGATCTCTCTGCAACTTCCACTCCAGTACCATGTGTCACACCTTATCAAAGGATTGTGCTATGTGCCACACCTTATCAAAGGCTTGGCAGATCTCTCTGCAACTTCCACTCCAGTACCATGTGTCACACCTTATCAAAAGGCTTGTGCTATGTACCACACCTTATCAAAGGCTTGTGCTATGTGCCACACCTTATCAAAGGCTTGGCAGATCTCTCTGCAAGTTTTACTCCAGTCCCACGTGTCACACCTTATCAAAGGCTTGTGCTATATACCATACCTTATCAAAGGCTTGTGCTATGTGCCACACCTTATCAAAGGCTTGGCAGATCTCTCTGCAACTTCCACTCCAGTCCCATGTGCCACACCTTATCAAAGGCTTGGCAGATCTCTCTGCAACTTCCACTCCAGTCCCATGTGCCACACCTTATCAAAGGCTTGGCAGATCTCTCTGCAACTTCCACTCCAGTCCCATGTGCCACACCTTATCAAAGGCTTGGCAGACCTCTCTACAACTTTCACTCCAGTCCCATGTGTCACACCTTATCAAAGTCTTGGCAGATCTCTCTGCAACTTCCACTCCAGTCCCATGTGCCACACCTTATCAAAGGCTTGGCAGATCTCTCTGCAAATTCCACTGCAGTCCCATGTGTCACACCTTATCAAAGGCTTGGAAGATCTCTCTACAACTTCCACTCCAGTCCCATGTGTCACACCTTATCAAAGGCTTGTGCTATATACCATACCTTATCAAAAGGCTTGTGCTATATACCATAGCTTATCAAAGGCTTGGCAGTCTCTATGTGCCACACCTTATCAAAAAGGCTTGGCAAAGGCTTCTCTCTGCAACTTCCACTCCAGTCCCATGTGCCACACCTTATCAAAACCTTATCAAAGGCTTGGCAGATCTCTCTGCAACGTCCACTCCAGTCCCATGTGCCACACCTTATCAATGGCTTGTGCTATGTGCCACACCTTTGCCACACTTAAAGGCTTGGCAGATCTCTCTGCAACTTCCACTCCAGACCCATGTGCCACACCTTATCATAGGACCTTATCTGCTATGTGCCACACCTTATCAAAGGCTTGGAAGATCTCTCTGCAACTTCCACTCCAGTCCCATGTGCAACATCTTATCAAAGGCTTGTGCTATGTCTAGAAAAATACATGTACAGATTTTCTTATTTTCAAGCACATTTTTAATTAAGTTTGTAATCCTGTGCACTTGATCTGTTGAGTATTTTGGTCTAAAACCGAATTGATGCTCAGAGATAAGAAAAAACAAAAAAGAGTACGACTTTAAAGCGTTGAATGGAGGAATTGCATTAGACAATTAATGCGACATGTTAATAGCTTGCAGTCGGCAGTCAACACGCACTGACAAGTACATGAAGTATTTTGTGAAGTTTGAAGAAAATCTGAAAAATGAAGAGTGAGAAAATAGACATGTTTTAGTTTTGTATTAGTTTTTGTTGTTTATAAAGTACAAGTTTAATGGAGTTTTCTTTCTGATAAATTTGTAGCCGAACAATATACATTTAATAGTAACTCCTATCAACCAGTTAATTTTCCTAAATTGCATGTTTAATTCAACCTTTTCTTTTGACATGTTCTTTCCAGTGGAGCTTTGCATCCAGTGTCATCCCCAAGTATTTAGCAGAATTTTCTGGAGTTACTACATGGTTATTAATTATAAGTGGAATTGGGTTGATTTTTCTATTTGTAAAGTTGACATAGGTTGATTTGAATTCATTTAGTTTTAATCTCCATTTCTTAATCCAAATGCAAACTCTATCAACTGCTCTTTGAAGTTTATTCGATGCCTCTTCCACAGTATTTCCTGTCGCCAAAATTGTTGTATCATCTGCAAAGGTTGCTGTGATTGTATCAACTTCTTGGGGAATGTCTCTAGTGTACAACAAGTAAAGTACGGGCCCAAGGACACTCCCTTGAGGTACTCTCTGCTGATACATTCCTCAACTCAGAATACTCTCCATTATGTTTAACTCTGAAAAATCTCTCTGACAGGTAAGATTCCAGAATGTGATGAAACGTAACACTGTTTGCACTCTGTTTTTATTATAAACTGTAAACACACACTGTAGCCTAGTTAAACTTTCATATGAATTATCGAACTTAAAATGTCTAGTGAATTTATTTTAGAGATACAATTATTCGATTTGCAAATTTACACGTTTTAGTGTAACAGTCATCATGGACATTTAGATATTTGCGATGTTTGACAGCCAATAGCATAAATGCTAAACACTTAAAGGTCCAATAACAGAACCTTGAGGCAAAGCCATAAACTTATCTAATTTATTATTGATGTGGACCGAAATGGCCGCCATAGTGGCGCCATTAAACAGGGTTCCCAAAACAACAACAGCCACTAATCTAGCTTGTAATTCCTTCACTGCGTCATTGAGAAAAAAATCGCTTGCCAAATAAATAAAAATATTACATAATTATATATAATGGATGCTAAGCCAAAAGCGGATGCAATTACACTGTAACCGTTTTACTGTAACGGTTTTTTTATATTTTTAAAGTGATTATCGTGCTACTGTAACTTTTATAAGTTACAATCGAAACCTTATTATTAAGTTGTTCAGAAAATCGTCTGTAATTTATATTTATATATTATTAAACAGGAAGGTCATATTTATAAATTAAATGAAGCCTAAAATTTCTATTTGTTTTTTAACAGATTTATGATTATTGATAAATTTTTCCAGAATTTTTTTTAACTACGCATTTTTCATAAAATTTGGGGCTTAGTTTAAATGATTCTAAAAAAAATAACAAAATTGTTCTTATTATACGATGTTATAATATTACTGAAGAACTCACGTTCAACTGAATTATACTTTAAATTTATTTATATAAAATTTAAATATATTTAAATTTTATTTATATTTAAAATATATTTAAATATATAAATTTATTTATATATATATAATAATAATAATAATAATATATATATTTAATTATTATTATTATTATCTGCGTATAGACCCTGTTGGATCACGCAAAGCACTCCGACTCATGTTTTGCTCTTTCTAATCCTCCACACCTCCCTCATCATGTCCCCATGGATCCTCTTCCACTCCTCCGTCCATTTTACTCCTGCTCTCTTTGGGATTTCATTCTCTGCGACCTTCCAACCGAGCATCTTTCTCCTGTATGCGTGTCTGTCTTCAAGGTCTGTTGTGTCTATTTCTGCGTCATGTACGTCTATTCAGACTTGTGCGATCCACGGCTTTGTTGATTTGACACCTTGTATATACTTAAGGATTCTGTTGGGAAGTCTTATTATTATTATTATTGTTATTATTATTATTATTATTATTATTATTATTATTATTATTATTATTTGCGTATAGGCCCTATTGGATCACGCAAAGCACTCTGACTCATGTCTTGTTCCTTCTAATCCTCCACACCTCCCTCATCCTGTCCCCATGGATCCTCTTCCACTCCTCCGTCCATTTTACCCCTGCTCTTTTTGGGATTTCATTCTCTGCGACCTTCCAACCAAACATCTTTCTCCTGTATGCGTTCCTGTCTTCAACGTCTGTTGTATCTATTTCTGCTTCGTGTAGGTCTATTCTGACTTGTGCGATCCACGACGTTGTTGATTTGACACCTTGTATATACTTAAGGATTCTGTTGGCAAGTCTCGTTGTTGGGAGTCTACTGATGTATCCATAGAACCGAAGCCTCATTCTTCTGATATCTGCTGCCAGATTCGATATCTTCTCTGTGGTCTTCCGGGAGTGCTACCTGTATCTATCTTCTGTTAATCTCGGGCCAAGGATCTTCCTAAAGATTTTGCGTTCTTCCTTCATAATACGAGGAAGATACGTATCCTCCATGGTAGCTTTTGTGTGGAGTGCTAGCGTCTCGCTTGCATATAATACCTCCGGTTTTATGACTGTGTTGTAGTGTCTGATTTTTGTGTGCGTCGACATACATCTCTTATATATATATATATATATATATATATATATATATATATATATATATATATATATATATAGTATATCATCATTTTTATCATGAATTTGCTAATTATTATTTAGGATAATTCAAATTGTTTTACCTAAACACTTTTAAAACATTTCTGTTTGGTTAATCAGTTTCTTTTATTAAGTTTCTGCACTTCAAAGAGCCTCTGCATTTGACACGTAAAGGTACCGCAGAAGCACTACAACTTCAGACAATAGAGGGCAAAGTCACCGAGTCAAATGCGCTGCATTGTGAAGCATCCACCAACACTTTGAGCAAACAATAGTCCGACAAGTTGGTTGTTCAGGTGTTGCATGAGCATGTGAAAATAACAAAATTTGTCATTTCACAAAGTTTCTCGGAAAATACGCGCATCCATTAAAGGCATTTAATGAAGTACTGTCACATGCTGGTTTTACAATTACAGTTAAGTAGAAAACATGTAAATATTATATTTTAAAATACTTATTTTCAAAATAAGATAGTACAATATAAACAATAACACCGTGTTCATTATTTTTCGATCAAGACTATGTAAAGTCACATTTAAGGTACATATCAATAAATAAAAAAAGACAGTTTATTTCAAGTGTTAATTATATCCTATAACCAAATATGTGTGTTGTGTGGAGAAAAATTATAAGGGATGTGCAATTGTTTATTTTTAGCAAAATATTTAAAATATGCAGTAATTTAAAAAAATATTTATATAGGTAACCTGCAATTGTTCTGAACAATGTAACTAATTAAAACAGTTGATGTAACTTTCTGAAAATAAGATTTTATCATCGTGATCAGCAATAAAATCTGCATAAATTAGCAACTGAAACTTTAAAAGTAACTCAAACTGTGAATACGTGAGTACTAAAACACACACACACACACACACACACATATATATATATATATATATATATATATATATATATATATATATATATATATATATATATATATATATATATATATATGTATATATACAGGGTGGTCCACGAGAAACGGATGGTTTTGAAAAAAATCACTGCTCCGTTAGTTCTAAACACAGATAATTTTTGTTTATGCAGAAATGAAGGTAAAGTTGTGCCATTTAAAAGAAAAATTACATTACTTCAATTTTTAAAAATTACATCACCCAAATGACAGCCGTTGTGACGAACACACATCTCCAGTCTCTCGAAAATTTGCTTCCATTCTGCCCAATAATTGTTCGTTGATTAGCTCAGTCTGGTTTCTTATTGCAGCCATCAATTCTTCCAGAGTACAAGGTTTTCTTTGTAAACATGTGTCTTAAGGTAACCCCACAGAAAGAAATCACACATGGATAGATCGGGTGAGCGCGGAGGCCACACAACATCACCAAACCGTGATATCACTCGTTCAGGGAACAACGCTCGAACTGCAGCCATAGAAGCTCGGGCCGTATGAACAGTAGCTCCGTCTTGCTGAAACCATACGTGATCCATATTAATTTCTCATATTTCAAGTTCTGGCCTAAAAAAAGTCTGTTATCATATTCACGTATCGATTAGAAGTCACAGTCACAGTAATTTCATTTTCTTCAAAGAAAAACGGTCAAAAAATCCCAAACTTTCCTAAAGAGCACGAAACGGTCACTTTTGGACTGTGGAATGGTCTCTGCTGTAGCACACGACGATTTTCCAAAGCCCAATAACAATATTTCTGCTTATTAACAACCCCATTCAAAGGAAATCAGCTTCATCACTCATCAAAATTGTCAGTTCCTCATAATCGTTCCTGTCTTCAACGTCTGTTGAGTCTACTTCTGCGACATGTAGGTCTATTCTGATTTGTGCGATCCACAACGTTGTTGATTTGACTCCTTGTGTATACTTAAGGATTCTGTTGGCAAATCTCGTTGTTGGGAGCCTACTGATGTGTCCATAGAATTGAAGCCTCCTTCTTCTGATATCTGCTGCCAGGTTCGATATCTTCTCTGTGGTCTTCCGGGAGTGCAACCTGTATCCATCTTCTATTAATCTAGGGCCAAGGATCTTCCTCAAGATTTTGCGTTCTTTCTTCAAAATACCCTCCATAGTAGCTTTTGTGTGGAGTGCTAGCGTCTCGCTTGCATATAATACCTCCGGTTTTATGACTGTGTTGTAGTGTATGATTTTTGTCTGCGTCGACATACATCTCTTATTGTAGATGTCACGCACGCGTTATACCATGAGCCCTCTTCATTCTCAGTAGCCGAACCCTTTGCGCAGCCTTCTCGCCACCTGTGGGTTCAAGAATTTCTCCCAGATATTTGAAGTGCTTGACTCTGTTTATCCTACCATATTTTGTATTTAGTTCTTGAATATTTAATTTTGAACAGAAGAATTCGGTTTTTTTAAACGAGATCTGTAGACCGACCCTCTCTGCACATTCCTTTAGGACTTCTATCTGTTTAATCGCTATTGTTTCATTATCTGTGAGTATGGCCAGGTCATCTGCAAAAGCTAGGCACGCGATTTCTGTGTTGTCCTTAGGTCTTCCTAGTCGAACTGGTTTCCAGTGCCCTTCAATTTTTAATTCTTTCTCCCATTCCCTGATAACTTTGTCGAACACCAGATTGAAAAGGAGAGGCGAGAGTCCATCTCCTTGGCGAAATCCAGTTGTGATCAGGAAGGGTTTGGAAATTTCCCCCATAAATTTCACCTTAGCGATTGTGCCTGTCAGTGTTTGTTTGATTAGTCGCAGTGTTTTAGGATCAAGACCATGTTCTTCCAGGATATTAAACAAAGATTTTCGATCAATGGAATCGTACGCTTTTTTGAAATCTACGAACGTAAAGATCACTGGGACATTCCTTTTAGCTTTTACTTGCAAGCTTTTATATATATATATATATATATATATATATATATATATATATATATATATATACATATATATAGAGAGAGTCATAAAGTGTGACTAAATTTTTTGTTTTATTACGTTGCGTACTGTCACGTGTTTAATGGGGTTATTATTGCATTAATACATTAGTTAGTCCGTCTAATATATTAGATGCACATTTGACATTTAATTTTATTGAGCTTTAACTGTAAAACATTGCATGATAAATGTAATATGTTTATAATGCAGCATGCATCGCGCGGGAATTTGATTTGATTCCATACTCAAGGAATTAAGACAGGCTTACAGATTAATTCGAAGTTTAGTACAAAATTATCAGCTATTAAAATAGCGCAAAACCCGATATTTGATAAAACTGAACAAGAAAAATCTGGAGAGCATGCATTTGGACTTGCACTTGGTAGTGCAATCTACAGAACAGGGAATCAAGAAATCTTGCAAGTGGTACTAAATTTTACTGAAGGTTTGAATTTTAGTTAATCAAGTTTTTTGTCGCCTTGTATTCACAGTCACAACACAGATTCATAATCATTTTTTTTTAATTTTTATTTTATTACAATTGAAACTGAACATTAGTCCATCTGCCGGCGGAGGCAGCTGAAGTGAGCAGCTGATGGGCTTAGCGACCCCATCATACCTCTAGCTCATTCTACTCTCACTCATTTACCCCACATACACACAACACATACATACGCACACAATCTTCTCTCACACACAAACACATTCACACCCGCAGGGGGTGCAGACTAGCTGCACCTAGTGGGAGGACCTAGACGAACCTCGCGACACCCGAGTCTAACACACACTTACACTTACAGCACTACACTTACGATTTAAACACCTTACACACCCACGTACATTTAGGGATTTGCTGTTCTTGTTCCGTTATGTCTGGGAGTGGCAATACTGCTTGGTTACCTTTGGGGGGCCAAGTATGTGGAACCTGATGTGTGCCTAGCACTGCCGAGGACCGCTGATGGGACAAGTGCTGGAACCGAGCAGCCTATAGGCGCCTGGCAAGCACATAAATGTTGAGGTATGGGTGTCAGAGCCCATAGCTGGGTCTATCGAAACAAATGGTTGCATTCTGTGAGTACATAGAGGGCGGCTGCCAGTGGCACTTGGGTTTGGGGAACCGTAACTTTGTACCGGAACCCATTCCTAAAATATTCTGGAGTGCTGACAGACATGTATTTCGGCTCCAGGATATTTGGAGGTACCCCCAATTTATTGGGGATTCTCGCTTTAGTTCGAGTATCCTGGGCTACTGGTGACGTCTGGGTGCACCTTGTGCCACTTGCTCGAAACATCTTCGTTCATGAATTTCTCGGCAAAACTAACTATGGATGAAATAAGCAATAACGCCAAAATCGTTCGACTGTATCTGATGAGTCTACCAGTTCAGTTAATCATGATGTAGAATCGTTGGCAGCTTCAATTTCAGAACTACCAACTCCAACATTGCCAGACAAAACTACTGACTAACAACATAGTCTACACGTGTAATTTGTTGACTCATAATTATTTTATATCTTTTCGTGTTTCGAATCTTTAAGTAATACGTGAGTGACTTAGTAGCAAAACACTTTTCAAAGTCAGCCCACAGATATTTCAGAAACTTTCGCGAGTCCTGGTGATTTCCCATGTCGTACCAAACAGTTTATGTCAAAGGAGGTTTGATTGCAAAAGTGGTAGACCTACTGGAATATTCCTTAAAATAATTTGAACTTCTGTCGCTGACTACGAAGCGTAATAATTGTGAAGGTTGAACAATAAAACTAACATTACGTTTCAACAATTATTGAGACAGAGCTTATGGTAGTTTTACTTGTCGGTATAGACTTTAATATGAATACAAATTTAATGAGTTTTATTTTATTTTTTAAAGCGAAAACGTCTTTATGCATAACTGTCACATGTTATGTCCGGAAGTGAAACTGTCTTTGTCGGAAGAAGTCGGGTATTCTTAACTTGCATTTGAGTCTACCAGTAAGCTTAATATCCAACGTGCTTTGAAGTGCAATGGTATGATATCTACTCACGAAACTAAGTTCAAAACACGTTCCTGCCTTTTAAAAAAAATAAAATTACACAAATATTGTATATTTAAAAGTTTAGTTTTTATAAGAATTCAGGTTTATGTTTTATCTTAAATATATTTATGTAAAACAGTATTTATTTAGTTCAATACAATTTTAGTATGTTATTGATTCTTCGTTGAAATTAAGCCTTCAAAAAAACAATTTTAAGCAGAGCGGCAATAAGAAAAGGGAAATTAAATTAATAAAATTTTTTAGTAGCTATATTATACAACTTACACAGTCCAGTTAGAAAAATAACAAACAATAATAATAGCAGTGATAATAATAAATATTAAGAGAGAGAAAACGTTTCTACTTCTTTTGCGTGGCCTTAATCGTACCATTTTTTTTATTAAGACAATTTCCATAATTAGGGAATAATGAACTATGTTTTTCTCTAAACATAATCACTATATTTAGCGAGTATGCACGAACACACGTTCTCTAGTTAGAAACTGATTAGAACAAAATACAAGATAATTAGAACAAAATACAAGATAATTAGAACAAAATACATGATAATTAGAACATAATACAAGATATTTAGGACAAAATACAAGATAATTATAACAAAATACAAGATAATTAGAAAAAAGACAAGATAATTAGAACAAAATACAAGATAATTAGAACAAAATACAAGATAATTAGAACAAAATACAAGATAATTAGAACAAAATGACAAGATAATTAGAACAAAATACAAGATAATTAGAACAAAAGACAAGATAATTAGAACAAAAGACAAGATAATTAGAACAAAATACAAGATAATTAGAACAAAAGACAAGAAAATTAGAACACAATACAAGATAATTAGAACAAAAGACAAGATAATTAGAACAAAAGACAAGATAATTAGAACAAAAATTCAAGCTATCTAAACATAAATCAATTACTTACATTATGCGATCAGCAACACAAAAATTCTGGTTTTGCTGTAATATGCAAGTTTTAGAAGTGCTCAAGCACTTAAAAATGATAGCTGATTAGTTGTAACACTGGAATAACGTAGCATATTGATCTTTAAACTGCAATTATCGTAAATGTAAGAATTAAAAGAAATAACAACACAAATATTTTCTTATGAACCAAAAACAAACAAATATGCCGATATAAATCAACAAATTTACAAACGAGTTATATGTTTTATTGCAACTCAATCACTTTGTAACTTACTTAAAATATTTTAAAACGATTTTAAGTTGTAGTAAAAACGTTTTTTGCTTGGATCACCGATAATTATGTTATATAATACATACATAATAACAAGGTGATTCAGATAAAACATAAACACTTAAAATAGTTCGAAAATATATTAGTAGTCAAGTTATGTAACTTGACTAGTCAATGCAAGTAGCAACTCTAAACCTGTATTTTGCTCTCTTTCTGGTGTTTCTAAAAGAATTTAATTTAAAAAATAGATGTAACGCGCTATATTTAAGAAACTATAAATGTAGTATATACATAAATAAATAAATATTTTTTTTGAGGCGAAAAGCACATTAAGGCTGTTATCGCCTCCCTAAATGTAAGTGTGAGTGTAAAGTGTTAAAGTCGTAAATGTAGTGTTGTTAGTGTAAGTGTGTGTTAGACTATGTTACCGCGAGGGACGTCTAAATCCTCTCAATAGGTGCAGCTAGTCTGCACCCCCTGCGCGGATATATGTATTAAAATATAAATTATAATTATAAATATAATGTACATATTTACATTGATGAAACACTGCTACGACGGTATGATATCGTATCGCATAAACAATGCTCCTAATAAAACCCATTATCGTGAGACTGAGCGAAGAATTCAACGATGAAATAATTTTATTTAAAACTTTTGAATGAAGAGAAGAGGTCCATTATTTTCGAAGAACGCAATTTAGCAGCGCATTAACTTTGCCATTTCCCGTGATGCGGAATAAAATGAAGGCGCCTGAGTTGCGTTCATCTTATTGGCACGAGTACAAAATGAATGAATCTAAACTAATTTTGGGAAATGAACGTATAATTTGTTGTTTCTAATTTGAAAAACAATTTACACACACTTATTATTAAAAATTATACTTAGAATTTTAAAACACATTATATTTAGTAATAAAATTATATCTACAAAAAAATATTAATAAAATATAGTTCTGTCAATAAATATTGATACACAATAAATAAAACAAATATTAATACTATTCAGTTCATTACTAAACCTAACAGATAATGGGCACGCAGTGCTAAAATGTAACGTTTGTTTCGTGGTTAGAAGGAAATTTATTACCACTTTTATAGTCCACAATAATAATAAAACTGTTTTAGGTTAAAATATTTGTCTCGTATAAAGTTTATTGTTAAAGTTATTTAAAAAAAATCGCAATGAATTTCTCTTAAGTTTATTTAAACATAGAATACATTTATTTAGTGATATTTTATAAAATATTATAAATAAATAAAACAATAAACATAATGTAAGCAAAAATAAAAAATAATATTCAAAACTAAACATAATTATTTTTAAGTAGTTTTTGTAATGGGTTCAACATTAGCATGCAATACCTGTAAAAATATGTTTATTACTCTACTCAAAACTAATTGACGATAATATAATACACATTACGATGTGTTTTGTAATAAATTCTTTTATGAAGGAAAGGCTTAATTTATATAGGATTATAAGGAACGTATTCAGGAGAAAGATGCTCGGTTGGAAGGTCCCAGAGAATGAAATGCCAAAGATAGCAGGGGTAAAATGGACGGAGGAGCGGAAGAGGATCCATGGGGACATATATATATATATATATATATATATATATATATATATATATATATATATATATATATATATATATATATATATATATATATATATATATGTGTATATGTGTGTGTGTGTGTGTGTGTGTGTGTGTGTGTGTGTGTGTGTGTGTGTTAAAAGTTATTTATCACGAAACAAATGTATTTAATAATAAAATATTATTTAAAGTAAGTTTGTATCACTTCTAGTTCATTTATAGAAGTTAATGGACGCGATATGAAAGTTTCATTAATTATTAATCTCTTCTTTTGGGTAATTATCTATATGGAAAATTCAAATTTAGTATTTTGAAATAATCAAACTTGGCGAATAATGAATTTGTTTAATGTTTGCTCAAGTAAAACATTTTGTATCTGATATTTAAAAAAATGTGATTTAACTGACTTTATTGAAATAAAACATTTAATGAAATTAGGATTGTAAATTTTAAAGTAAATGCATAAAAAAATAACAATAATTTTTTTGAATTTTTAAATGGCTAATTTCAGCTGATTTTATCGTTGATTTTTGTCCTGACATAGGATTTTTAAAAAAGTGTAATTTAATAAAAATGATTGTTGAAAATTTGCTTCGATAATGTCAGTGAGACATCTACTTTCCACATTATTCATAATTTTGTAACAAACATTTGTAAACTTTTGTCTGCATTGCTTAAATATAGTGCATATTCTTGTTTTCATATGGTGTTTATCATTAGCCAATTAATTTATAATTTCCGTAATACGTTTGTAACATTCATTATAAGTCATTTTTGTTATTTTAAGCTTTGAAAAATATCATTAGTTTAAATTACAATTATAACAGTCATGGCTGAAAAGGTTTAGTAATTATGGATGTACCATAATCAGATTAATTCATGGCCATTGTGTCTGTCATGTTATAGTATTTCAATTTTGTATAAAGTAGAAGAAAATAAGATTAAATTATCAGCAAACGTTAATTACAAGTATTGAAAAGCTTCTATAGTGCCCATCAATCAGTAAACAAAATTTTTAAATTCTTTAAAAGTAATACAAATTTAAAAAGATTATAAGAAGTGGCTTTACACCCCAAACTGTAATTAGAGCAATGGATTGTATCATTTAAAACTTCCGAATAAAGTGTTTCTGAAATTATAGGTTAGGAATATTTGGTAAAAAAAACATCAAAGAATTTTTGGGATAACGGACGTAATTTGGAATTAACTACGAGTAGAACCGTGACTTTAAAAAAAAGAAACTTTTATATGAAGTTAAAAATAGTTTGTGATAAGAAACAGGATACTTTCAGTAGCTCTGAATAAGCTAGATACTAATTAATATAGAATTAAAAATTCATGAACTATGCGTGCAATTGGTAGAAACATTTGGAAATAACTACGAGTAGAATCGTGACTTTAAAAAAACAAATCTTTTATATGAAGTTAAAAATAGTTTGTCATAAGAAACAGGATACTTTAGTAGCTCTGAATAAGCTAGATACTAATTATTATAGAATTAAAAATTCATGAAGTATGCGTGCTATTGGTAGAAACATTTGGAATTAACTACGAGTAGAACCGTGACTTTAAAAAAAAGAAACTTTTGTATGAAGTTAAAAATAGTTTGTGATAAGGAACAGGATACTTTCAGTAGCTCTGAATAAGCTAGATACTAATTATTATAGAATTAAAAATTCATGAACTATGCGTGCAATTGGTAGAAACATTTGGAATTAACTACGAGTAGAATCGTAACTTAAAAAAAAAGAAAAATACTTTAGTATATGAAGTTAAAAATAGTTTGTCATAAGAAACAGGATACTTTAGTAGCTCTGAATAAGCTAGATACTAATTATTATAGAATTAAAAATTCATGAACTATGCGTGCTATTGGTAGAAACATTTGGAATTAACTACGAGTAGAATCGTGACTTTTAAAAAAGAAACTTTTATATGAAGTTAAAAATAGTTTGTCATAAGAAACAGGATACTTTCAGTAGCTCTGAATAAGCTAGATACTAATTAATATAGAATTAAAAATTCATGAACTATGCGTGCTATTGGTAGAAACATTTGGGAATAACTACGAGTAGAATCGTAACTTAAAAAAAACAAATCTTTTATATGAAGTTAAAAATAGTTTGTCATAAGAAACAGGATACTTTAGTAGCTCTGAATAAGCTAGATACTAATTATTATAGAATTAAAAATTCATGAAGTATGCGTGCTATTGGTAGAAACATTTGAAAATAACTAAGAGTAGAATCGTGACTTAAAAAAAACAAATCTTTTATATGAAGTTAAAAATAGTTTGTCATAAGAAACAGGATACTTTCAGTAGCTCTGAATAAGCTAGATACTAATTATTATAGAATTAAAAATTCATGAAGTATGCGTGCTATTGATAGAAACATTTGGAATTAACTACGAGTAGAACCGTGACTTTAAAAAAAAGAAACTTTTGTATGAAGTTAAAAATAGTTTGTCATAAGGAACAGGATACTTTAGTAGCTCTGAATAAGCTAGATACTAATTATTATAGAATTAAAAATTCATGAAGTATGCGTGCTATTGGTAGAAACATTTGGAAATAACTACGAGTAGAATCGTGACTTTAAAAAAACAAATCTTTTATATGAAGTTAAAAATAGTTTGTCATAAGAAACAGGATACTTTAGTAGCTCTGAATAAGCTAGATACTAATTATTATAGAATTAAAAATTCATGAAGTATGCGTGCTATTGGTAGAAACATTTGGAATTAACTACGAGTAGAATCGTGACTTTAAAAAAACAAATCTTTTATATGAAGTTAAAAATAGTTTGTCATAAGAAACAGGATACTTTCAGTAGC
>CM040188.1:65992688-66082688 GCA_022606455.1 Callitettix versicolor | reverse complement strand
AGAGATCAATAAGATTAAAAAAATACTGGGAAGAACGCAGAAAAACCAAAAGACTTAATTAAATTGACTGCATATGCTCCAATGTGGGCTTAAAAAAAAAGTGGCTGCAAAAAAGATTTTTATGTAACCTATGTATTTATCTGCCTACTCAAAATTTTCAAAACGTAGCTAAGAGTGGATCAAAAGCTCAGTGTTGGCTGATAGTATATTTATGTACTGTATAAAAAATTACTTCATGGCGAATCTGAAATCTTTATTAAGATATGGAGAGACTGAATGAAATTCCACTCAAAATATTACATGAAGTTATTTCTGTAAGATATCTGTATAGATGCAAAAATACACTTATACGATTTGGAGATAACACAAACACAGGTTCACCAATAGGCTACAGTTAGCAATTAGAGAGCGTTAACAACTAGCTTATGACTGTATGTGATTAACAAGTTGCACAGAATAAAGCAGTAAACCAAGGGTAACATAACTTTACACTAGTGACACAAGATCAAGCTTAAGTTTGGCAGAGTAATTGTTACCAACATTCGAGCCACTACAGTTCAAGTTTAACTATTAAGCTGTGTGTAGTCAGCAATTAAACTTGTTAACAAAGTGCTGAAGGCTGTAATCAGCCGAGTTGTGCGAAATAAAGCAATAAACGGTGTATCGCATAATTCTACACTAATATATGTGTCTTACACGTGGAATCACACTTAAATACACGTTACAAATACTCAAGAAACACTGGAACTAATGATTAAGTACTCGGTGCTTTTCAGTAATTAAAATTTTTAATAAGGAATTAAAATACGTTTGATAGTTTAAAAGTATCTTTCCCAGAAGATGCAATTATAGACACCTTTGCAGATGATACTGCCATAGTCACTGTTGGAGACAGCTTTGAGGAGGCAATCAGTAAATTGCAGGTCTCTATAGGTGCAGTAAACAACTGGACAAAGTTGGGGAGAATAAAACTAAATAAGTTGAGTCTCTCTCTCTCTCTCTCTCTCTCTCTCTCTCTCTCTCGCTCTCTATATATATATATATATATATATATATATATATATATATATATTTAATATAATATAATATAATATAATATATATATATATATATATATATATATATATATATATATTATTATTATTATTATTATTATTATTATTTTTGCATAGACCCTGTTGGATCACGCAAAGCACTCCGACTCATGTCTTGTTCCTTCTAATCCTCCACAACTCCCTCATCTTGTCCCCATGGATCCTCTTCCGCTCCTCCGTCCATTTTACCCCTGCTCTCTTTGGGATTTCATTCTCTGGGACCTTCCAACCGAGCATCTTTTTCCTGTATGCGTGCCTGTCTTCAACATCTGTTGAGTCTATTCCTGCGTCATGTAGGTCTATTCTGACTTGTGTGATCCACGACGTTGTTGATTTGACACCTTATATATACTTAAGGATTCTGTTGGCAAGTCTCGTTGTTGGGAGTCTGATGTATCCATAGAACCGAAGCCTCCTTCTTCTTATATATATATATATATATATATATATATATATATATATATATATATATATATATATGTACATGTCTAGGCATATATATATGCCTATATACATGTCTAGGCATATATATATGCCTAAAACTATGATGGCTTCATTAGGTCTTATTGAAATAGAAATTCGCTATTAAATATTCATCTTTTGTAAAATCTACCATAAGTTACGGTTTTTGTTTCTGTATAAATGATAACATTATTTGAGTGTTAAAGACTAATCAGCATAAAAATATAAAATAAATATGTTTGTTTGTGTTTGGCAATACTTGAATTTGAATTTTGTAGCTTTCAAATTGAGAAACTGTACAGTAATTTAAAATTACCCAGGGTCCTATTCGGCACATATATTTTGTTCAGCTCTAGGCGTGTATCATATTACCCTTATCTGATGCGGATAAAAGTCACGCAACCAGCTCTAAAGTGTATCACGCTAGTCCCTGTCCGCAGTGTACGCACAATAGTGACGCATTTTACTGATTGAATATTTGCCGCAATGTTTGTGCAAGCTTTTTAATAGACGCATTGTTAAATATTCTTAATTGCGTGTAATATAAATTTAAAAATTTACCTATGTATTAGGGATCCCCATTGTGTTCATAGACGTTCTTTGTGTGCCAATCCTATGATTATATTGAAATAGCAAAACATTTAACAAATTAAATGAATTATAATTAGTTACTTTAATTTTTTTAAATTAGAAGATTACTATTTCAAAAAGGCATAAAACGTATTTAAGCAATAAAATAATACAATTAACTTTAAGACTAAACGTATTGTATAAAGCACAAAACTAGGATTTGATAAAACAGGAACATTAGAAACTGTTAACCACTACTAGCGGGATTCAAAACGAGGCATATAAGTATTTTTTTATTTTGTAAATTTTAGACCTAACTTCAAATTAAAATAATCGGTTTCTATGCTTGACACTCCGTTTATGATGTTATACAATTAAAAGTTTACAAGTTATTTGTAACAAACCTTTGACATCTAAAGGTTAGCGGTACATCCCCTTTGTCGGCATCTACCCCTTGGCTTAGCGTTCTGTTTGCAATTACCGTGATACCCACAAAGCAAACAACAAAAGCTTACGCTGGCGGCTGTCTTGCTGACATTTTGAAACTTACTTACAAACACTACTGCTTTCTTTATTTATATTTAATTGTGTTGAAAATAATATTTTTGGTTACAATTGTAAACTGTGTCACAAAATCAGAACACATGTTCCTTATTTTTCTTCCGTGTCAGGTACTTGGCCAGTTAGGTGTTCCAACCGCGGTTCCTTTTTAACACAACTCATTTCACCGTAACAATTGTTAACTAATTTCCATTAAAATGATCTAATGGAGCGACATCGTGGTAAGACCCAGACCCGACCTTGAAATGAGTGCAAGTGTGACACTAGATAACTTTTTGAGGGTTCGTTACAATTCACACACACACACACACACACAATGATGGCTTCAGAGGCCAACTGGAGGGCCATTGCGGGATTCGCTGCAGTGGTCATGAAGAGGTTGACGGCTGGGGATCGAGAAAGGAGAACCAAAGCTGTAGAAAAGTAGGCAGTTAGCCAGTTCTTCCCACGAAATAATGTCTGGCGGCGGTTCCTTGGGAGGGGGTTTACAGAAGAGGAATGCTTTTGGTGGTTTTTTTAGTGGGTAACAATATACCTTAACTTGAGTTTGAGCTTGATTTTGAACTTAATTTGAGTCTCACACTCTGGGTAGTGCGTACTCCACCCCAGGTAGTATATAAAAGTTTCTTTCCACCTTTTTTGGCATTGCAAAACACACACACACACACACACACGCACGAGTGCGCACGCGCGTGCCCTTTAGTTCACAATAATCCGATTTGCTTCAAACTTGACAAAAATCAATTTTGATAATAGATTCAACAAGTATATTAACCAGAAAGAAATCGTTCAACAATATCAGAATAGAACGTTAAAATCTTTTACAGTTTCAATAATTTTAAATCTTTAAGATAACTTTTTTGTCTTAAATTTTTTGATAATCTAGTTTCACCATCACAATCATTGTTAAGGACTGTATCAGTAAGCGTTTAGAATTGTCAAAATTCTTTGAAATTAAGACATTCAATTTTTCGGCTGCCAGTTAGAAAAGTTCCTTTTTCACATTTAAATGAATTTTTTTTAATTTCAAAATTCTAGCATACAAAGGCTTTAACGTGTATTACCATGGTGAAATAAAAATTTCAAAAAAAGTTTAAAACAAAAAAATTACTTTTGTAAATTCGCTTCCATCACGTCAGCGGGACGCTTTCGTGCCGCTATTGTTGTTACGAAATTTAAATGACTAACGAAATTTAGCATTCTATTAATCGCGATTCAAAGATTAAACGTTACAGTTAATCGTGCAAACGTTATGGTTAATCGAGTATTACAAAACAGCGATAGCACTGTGACAGGATATCTTTTAATTATCAGTTCTCAGCGCTTACAAAGCTATAACACATATCGTTCCCTATTAATTGCCACGTTATCACATAAACACAACACGCGTTTAACAGAGTTGTTATGTTCAGCTGCGAACTACATTTTTGGCATTAAAAGCCGTATCAGTTTTAATTACCGAGTATTGTAACAATTGAAATTTTCCTCTATTGTTTATGGTTCACTGGAAATTTCTAAACCATTATTTTTTTGGATGAAATCAGACAGTGATTTGTAAATTATAAACAGTGATATTAAGTGAAATTTAAGAAATCTTATATTTTACGGAATTCGTAAACGGATATTGTAAATTTATTACTATTAAGTAGAAATGTTGTTTTAAATTCATTTTATTTGAATTTTATTTCATTTACATACAAAAGACGATTTTTATTTATGAATAGTTTCAGTCTTTTTCGTTTGTCTTTTCTCTTCATCTCTCCACTGACCTCGAAATGGTTGCTTTATAGGTTTCATTGTGTTTTACACTTCTATGCTGTGTTACGTTTTTCCAACCTTTGTTTTTTAACTCTATCTCTTAAATATGCAATTCCATTCTGACGTCATCATTTCCGCTACACACATTCCAGAACAGAAACATGCATGAACGTACTTTGTTTGTACACTTCAACGTGTAGGCCTACACGGTGCATTTAACTGTGACGCTAATAGCATACTGATTTTAATTTAGGCCTAAATAAATTGCACAAATTTTCAAGGTCAATTGAATTATTTAGTAACCGTTATCACGCTGACGTGATAAAAATGAATTTCGTAAAGTATCTTTTTATCTTATCCCATTTTTAAATACTTTTTTCACCATCATAATCAAAATTGAAATCTGCATACAGGGTGTTTCTGTAATAAACTGCCAACCTGCTGCAGTGGGTTTCTTATATTAAATTAAAGGAAACAGTTCCTTTAAACATGAATCCGGAAATGCTTTTGTTTTCTGCCACCATTTTGGTTTTTTCATTAAGTAATTCTTTCCTCCAGAACGGTTTAACCAATTTCGTTGAAATCAGAGTTTAGTACTTACTATATTAAAGACCTACTCTAAACTCTAATATAATAATATTAGAGTTTATATACCTTATATAATAATATTTTTCAAAATGGTGTCCTTTGGAAATTCTTTAAACCAAATAACGCGAAAACTATTAATTTTATGAAAAAATATTTAAATTTATTTATTCCGTGCCACATTTTTAAACTCACACTGCCGAGGCGGTGGCCTAGTTGATAGCGTACTGGGCTTTCACCCCGAGGACCCGGGTTCGATTCCCGGCCAGGGCTTGGCATTTTCATACGCTATAAATCATCCCATCGTCTGCATTAGCCCAAGTGTGTACAATAGTCGGACGTAAAAAAAAATCAAACTCACACTGTTATTATGAGCCACCAATACTTTATAATATTTGAAATATTCAAGGGTTGCACTGACTTTTCACTATTTTTCTTATTTTTTAAAAACAGTTATTACCATTAGAAGAAAAAAAACCTGTAGGTGAATTAAAATACGAATATTGATCTTCTCGTATTTATAGCGTATATAACTTATTATGTGATATTATTTATAATAGTATTATTAATAGTTCAAAGAACAGTCGACATCGTAGTATATTCTCATTTCAATAATTAATGCGATTTAACATTTTCAGACAATTTATCTGATAACCGTAAAATTTACGTGAAATGTTACTGGATTACGTTTATTGGATATTTTATGTTTTTTTCTCCACGAAGCTGTCAAAATTATGATAGGTTTTGCCGTTCAGCTAATATTACAGCAAATAGACAGCAACTACGATCGTCATAATTAAATCAGAGGCCGCCGTTTTGAGAAGGAAATGGATAGAAAAACATGTCGTTCGATTTTTGTACAAGTATCGTTCGAAAATTTCGAAACAATCGGTCATTGCGTCTGGCCTAAACTGCGTGCCTAGTTTGCTTTGTTAACTAAAGTATTAACCGTTAGTTTGTTTTGTTATCTAAAGTATTAGCTGTTAGTTTGCTTTGTTAACTAAAGTATTAACCGTTAGTTTGTTTTGTTATCTAAAGTATTAGCCGTTAGTTTGATTTGTTAATTAAAGTATTAGCCGTTAGTTTGTTTTGTTATCTAAAGTATTAGCCTTTAGTTTGCTTTGTTAACTAAAGTATTAACCGTTAGTTTGTTTTGTTATCTAAAGTATTAGCCTTTAGTTTGCTTTGTTAACTAAAGTATTAACCGTTAGTTTGTTTTGTTATCTAAAGTATTAGCCTTTAGTTTGATTTGTTAATTAAAGTATTAGCCGTTAGTTTGTTTTGTTATCTAAAGTATTAGCCTTTAGTTTGCTTTGTTAACTAAAGTGTTAACCGTTAGTTCGTTTTGTTATCTAAAGTATTAGCCTTTAGTTTGATTTGTTAACTAAAGTATTAGCTGTTAGTTTGTTTTGTTAACTAAAGTATTAACCGTTAGTTTGTTTTGTTATCTAAAGTATTAGCCGTTAGTTTGATTTGTTAATTAAAGTATTAGCCGTTAGTTTGTTTTGTTATCTAAAGTATTAGCCTTTAGTTTGATTTGTTAATTAAAGTATTAGCCGTTAGTTTGTTTTGTTATCTAAAGTATTAGCCTTTAGTTTGCTTTTGTTAACCGTTAGTTTGTTTTGTTATCTAAAGTATTAGCCTTTAGTTTGATTTGTTAATTAAAGTATTAACCGTTAGTTTGCTTTGTTAACTAAAGTATTAACCGTTAGTTTGTTTTGTTATCTAAAGTATTAGCCTTTAGTTTGCTTTGTTAACTAAAGTATTAACCGTTAGTTTGTTTTGTTATCTAAAGTATTAGCCTTTAGTTTGATTTGTTAATTAAAGTATTAACCGTTAGTTTGCTTTGTTAACTAAAGTATTAACCGTTAGTTTGTTTTGTTATCTAAAGTATTAGCCTTTAGTTTGCTTTGTTAACTAAAGTATTAACCGTTAGTTTGTTTTGTTATCTAAAGTATTAGCCTTTCGTTTGATTTGTTAATTAAAGTATTAGCCGTTAGTTTGTTTTGTTATCTAAAGTATTAACCGTTAGTTAGCTTTGTTAACTAAAGTATTAACCGTAGTTTGTTTTGTTATCTAAACTATTAGCCGTTAGTTTGATTTGTTAATTAAAGTATTAGCCGTTAGTTTGATTTGTTAATTAAAGTATTAGCCGTTAGTTTGTTTTGTTATCTAAAGTATTAGCCTTTAGTTTGCTTTGTTAACTAAAGTATTAACCGTTAGTTTGTTTTGTTATCTAAAGTATTAGCCTTTAGTTTGATTTGTTAATTAAAGTATTAACCGTTAGTTTGCTTTGTTAACTAAAGTATTAACCGTTAGTTAGCTTTGTTAACTAAAGTATTAACCGTTAGTTTGTTTTGTTATCTAAAGTATTAGCTGTTAGTTTGCTTTATTAACTAAAGTATTAGCCGTTAGTTAGCTTTATTAATTAAAGTATTAGCCGTTAGTTTGATTTGTTAATTAAGGTATTAGCCGTTATTTAACTTTGCCGTTAATACTGAGGGCAGGACATATTACTGTGTTATACCGAGCGAAAGAAAAATACATGACTTCACCAGTTAGATTTCAGTTCTTGCATTGTTCAATATTAACAAAACAATAGCGTATTAAACATAAGAACAACCATCTAAAAACCGAAATTTGGTCTAGCAAATTACCTGAAAGGTAGATTAAAATTTTGAAATCTTTCTTAGCAAATGTATTTTATGCAGAAAAAATAAAATTATTTACAGATTGAACCGATGTGTGTTTCAACTCGGTTGTGTGGCATTTTAACTTGCGTGTTTGAAATTTGTTACTAAGTTGCTTTGAATAAAGCCCGAACGAGTTATGCGTAAGATTGTTCTGTTTATTTTTCGTTTCAAGATGGCGCCCTTCTGATTTAACAGCCGTGGTAGTTATTTGTAATACTGTATAAACAGTAAGACCTATCATGTTTCCACCGCATCATAGAGAAGGAGCATACAATTTCCAATAAATTTAATTCAGTAATATTTTTGTTAAAAACTACGGGTACGTCAGAGAGCTGTCTTGGAGCAATGGCTTGCAAGTAATTAAGCATACACTGCCAGTTCTACTGGATCTTCAACTACTGTATATAATTGTTACAATATTATTTGAAATATTGGTGTTTCATGTAGGCAGTTTATTCGATTATATATTACTGAACAACAGTCAGTTAAAAGTGTATAATAAAGTTGTTTGTAAAGAAGAAACAAGTGCGCACACGCGCGCGCGCGCTCGCGCTTGGAAGCAGTAAAATAAAACTTCAGTAACATCAAAGCTACGTAAATACTTTTACAATCTCAAACCTTTCTTTTCCAAAACGCGTTAACGAATAAATTACTCAGTTCTGAAAAAAGTGAAGTTTACATTTCTATTAAGACTGTCACAATTCCTATCGTACGATCGTACGTTTTTATGGCGTTTGTCATTTGTCATTACTTATTTTTATTAGTACACAAAATTCTCAAAAAGAAAGTTTATTAAATAAATTTACCCGGATTTTTTATAACAAGTATTTCACTTTAAGGTAAACATAAATTTATAGTATATACTACATTATAAATACACTATAATATACTAAATTAATTGTAATAACTTATAAAATGTACTATGTATCGGGTTTACTTTGAATTTTGTTGTATATATATATATATATATATATATATATATATATATATATATATATACAAAACACAATATTATAAATATAATACTTATTTATTTTCTTTTTCTTTTTTTACATTCTTATTTTAGTGTTCATGTGACCCTAATAATTGTAATTATCTCTATGCTTGTAATTTCAGTTAACTCAGTTCAACAAGGTAACGTGTGTGTTTAATGGGCATACAGTATATTACAAATTAGTCCAATTGTAAACACAAATTTGATTGTCCCATGTTCACAGTGGTTTCTAACTAGTTTGTTTTGTTAACTAAAGTATTAACCGTTAGTTTGCTTTGTTAACTAAAGTATTAGCTGTTAGTTAGCTTTATTAATTAAAGTATTAGCCGTTAGTTTGCTTTGTTAATTGAAGTATTAGCCGTTAGTTAGCTTTGTTAATTAAAGTATTAACCGTTAGTTTGCTTTCTTAACTAAAGTATTAGCCGTTAGTTTTCTTTGTTAACTAAACTATTAGCCGTTAATTTGCTTTGTTAACTAAAGTATTAGCCGTTAGTTTGCTTTAGAAATTTTTTTAGAAATTGCTGTTAACGAATTTGCACAATCATATTGTTATTTTACGTGTAAATGATTGTTACAAAGTTGTATATTGCCTCTTCCTACCTCCAAGATAACAGAAACATTATTACGTCAAAAGTCGAAATTATGTTAAAACAAAATTTAAAAAAATTAATAAATTTTGTTTTTAGGCTTTGAAGAATATTTTTATTTCCATGTCCGACTATTTGTACGCTAATCACGTTCAACATTTTTTATAAACGCTCTTATTTAATGATCGTTATGATTTTTTATCTGTAATGATTTCGTAAAGGTAATAAATTTAAAATAAACAACCTTTTCAGTTATTCTACATTCAATAGTATAGAATATTTTTTTAGAGTATAGAGTATTTTTAATTAGTTTAAGAAAGCTTTTTTAATGATTTGTACGAAATATACATTTTGAGCCCAAAAATAGATTTTACCTGAAGGTACTTGCATAACATTAAGTATGGTATGATTCCATAATATTCAAGAATTATTGTCACTACTTCAAGTATGTATTTTTACATTGCACTACATATTTGTTTAAATTAAGAAATTCAACGTTACTCTGGTCAAAAAGCCAATAAAATGTGAAATTTTAAATGTTGACTGACCCTAGGCTAATTTATTAATGCTGACTGACCCTAGGCTAATTTATTAATGCTGACTGACCCTAGGCTAATTTATTAATGTTGACTGACCCTAGGATAATTTATTAATGCTGACTGACCCTAGGACTGACCCTAGGCTAATTTATTAATTGACTGATTTGCTGACCTAGGCTAATTTATTAATGCTGACCCTAGGCTAATTTATAATTTGATTAATTTGCTGACTGACCCTAGGCTAATTTTATTAACTAGGCTGACTGACCTAGGCTAATTTATTAATGCTGACTGACCCTAGGCTAATTTATTAATGCTGACTGACCCTAGGCTAATTTATTAATGCTGACTGACCCTAGGCTAATTTATTAATGCTGACTGACCCTAGGCTAATTTATTAATGCTGACTGACCCTGACCTGATTTATTAAGGCTAATTTATTAAGGCTAATTTATTAATGTTGACTGACCCTAGGCTAATTTATTAATGTTGACTGACCCTAGGCTAATTTATTAATGCTGACTGACCCTAGGCTAATTTATTAATGCTGACTGCGATGGTGAATACACAAAATTATGATGAGTGATAGTTTGTAAAAATAATAAAAACCATTATTTTTAGAAAATATAACTTGTGTGCGATAGCTATTACATTAATTATTCTTGAATACTAAATTTACTTATTAAATTTAATTCATTAATGATTTAAATAATTTATTTATTTCATAAATAATTAAAATAAATTTATTTATTTAATTTAATAAATTAAATTAATATGGTATTTAATTTATTTACAATAAATACCAAATTTTGTTAGTAAAATTAATAATACCAAATATTAATTTTTAATATTTTAGAAATTAAATTAATATAAATTCCATTACAAAATTGAAGAATTAATTATTGGAGAGGCTATGATGTTAAAATCATGTAGTTCTGAGTGTAATATATATTTAAAAAATTAGGAATAATTAATTATAAGAAACAATAATACTATATTGTAAATTAAAATGAATGTTGATACTTAGTACGTAATATCCAACCATACCTGTAAAGATGCTTTTAAAGATGAATATTAATAAAGCACATTCATTTCACGATGTGAACTAATATTTTTGTAAGGACTATGTTCCCTAAACAGTAGGATTAGGAACTTTGCAAATCCACTGTGCTGAATCCGAGTTCTGCTATTTCAATATTTGTACGTAATTAAAAGTTTTGCAACCCAAGTCAAAGTAAATTCTCAGTTTCACTGTCGGATGTTGACGTACATCACACAGTGAAATACATACAAGACGATTATTTGAGTGTTTGTTTCTACTTTTATTTATTGCTTCAGGTTCAACTTCACAATATTAGTAAAAACGTGTGCTTCATAATTAGGCTTATCACATATTTAAAACATTCTATCGAAACGATGAAGTTACTTTATTCCGATTACATTATATGAAACTATCAGTAAATAATTTTTATACTGTTCAATTTAAAAGTAAAACATTTCTAATTTCTTTCAAAATGGCATTTTTGTATAAAATGAGTTTTAAATAACTCAATGTATATGTTAACATTTGTTTACATATAATCATGGAATCAAAGAGGTTCGTTGTTGGCATATTAATACTGACTGAAATATCTGCATTTTACAAAGTATTTCACCAATGAGTTAGTAGACTGTAATAAAAGGAATAATCACGCATGCTGCTTTGTCACCGAGATGAAAGAGAAATTTCAAATTTCCAATAATAGGCCTCTGTGTTCTACCGTACTCTCTTTATGATAAAATAAAAAGAGCCATAAAAACTGCATATATTGGCAATACATTTTTTTTAATACAGTCAAGATCATTTTCGCTCAGGCTCATTTCCGAATTTTTAGAGGAATTTTAAAATTTTAAATACTGATTTGATTAGTTTCTTGTATATATTAAGGAAAATCATTATAGTCTGTTTCGAAAGAAAAACGATAACCGTAATATTTTGGAGAGTTTTTGACAAAAAATGCTCACCGAAAATGTTCCTGTTACAGACTTCTAAGTAAATCTGTAACATTTCTCACTTTTTATATTTTCACAATACGTTAATCACTACACTATAGGTTGTATGTTTCGTATAGATAAAAAGTAAAAAAAATCTGAACCGTTTAAACAAATTTGACACCACGTATACATAATTTATTTACTGATTTTTTTTACGTCTTAATATCTTATTATAATTAAAGTATATTCACTATATTGAGTATAATGATCTGCCTTCCCTATCTTCGTCAATTCTACTTTTGTTGACGCGTTTCGGAGAACCTCCATCTTCAAAAACTATATCTATACTGGTCACCAATATTATGGCGCGTCCTATTTATAATTTTCTATCTACATCTCGTACCCCTCCTATATTCAACACGTTTACATTAAACCTGACGTGCTCGCTTCTGATTGGCTCTTCAAAATCATACATTTTAAAAATTAAATTAAAAAGGTGGAGATAGAAAATTATAAATAGGACGGGCCATAATATTGGTGACCAGTATAGATATAGTTTTTGAAGATGGAGTTTCTCCGAAACGAGTCAACAAAAGTAGAATTGACGAAGCTAAGGAAGGCAGATCATTATACTCAACATAGTGACAATAATCTAGCAGAAAATAAGAAGAATATAAAAAGAATTAAAGTATATGTTTAAAAATATAAAAGAGAAATTTTTAAAGTTTTAATAGTCGCCTCGGTGGCCTAGTTGATAGCGTACTGGGCTTTCACCCCGAGGACCCGGGTTCGATTCCCGACCAGGGCTTGGCATTTTCATACGCTATAAATCACCCCATCGTCTGCATTAGCCGAAGTGTGCACAATAGTCGGACGTTAAAAAAAAAAAAAAATTAAAGTTTTAAACATTGGTATGTTCAATAGTTTAAACTAGATTCATAACAACTAATAAGTATATATAATATATATGAAATAAGTAATTATTATTTCCAGAATATTTTTTTCACTTTTTTCAATTGAAAATCTATTTTAATATGTCAATTATTTATATTTTTTACAACTTGAACAAACACATGATTCAATAAGAATAAGTAATTAACAAAAGTAAAATAAATATTTTTTTTAAATTACAAATTAATTCCAAAAAAATATATATTCGCTTTTATTAGATTAATAAAAAATAGTTTAGTAACAATAACACATTTAAAGAAAACTGAAGTTTGTAAATTTTGAATTACCACTTTCAGGTATTTTAATTACAGATTCAATTTCATTTCTTAACAAAGCAACATATAGTTAAATGCGACACGAAACACCAGTAACGTTATAACCATTTTGAAGCATGCGCAATGGAAATTTGTATCTTTATACCGGCTTACAAACCCGTAAATATATGACAGACTCTAAAAGCACATCATTAAGCGATAAGGTCAATAAACCGAACAGTCAAATCGAATTGAATGCATCGCGCATGAAATCATTGATTTGTACGTTGCAAACCGAATCAGGACAAGCATAAAGAAGAAACGCGAAAACAAACGCGATCTGGTAGCGAATAAATGAACGTTAATTAGCTTGATAGTAAATAATTGTATTCAATGCTCTATAGGAAGCTATATAATGACAAAAATCGATTTTTGTAATCAAGTTGGAAAGTTGTACCCCCGGAAAAATACGTTTATATATTTAAAAATTGCAATAATTCTAAAATTTTAAAAGTTATAAGTTTTTATCTTACACTTTTTTGAAAATTTGATCCTACAGCTGATTACAAGTGTTAATAAAATCTGAATTGATATTCTTTTAACATTTTAGTCCCCGCAGGGGGGTGCAGATTGATTACACCTATTGAGAAGATTTAGACGTCCCTCGCGGTACCTTAGTCTAACACACACTTACACTTACAACACTACACTTACGACTTGAACACTTTACACTCACGCGTAAATTTAGGGAGGCGATAATATCCTCAATGTGCTCTTCGCCTTAAAATTAAAAAAAAATTAACATTTTAAATATAATTTTTTCACGTTAATTTACGGACATATTAAACAATAATTGTGATTGTAAAATATTATTTTGGAAATATTTTTTAATTAAATTTTTATTTAATGAACCAAAAAGTAAAACATAAATATTTCCGAAGTCTACTTTATATGAGTGTAAGTAAAAGTATGGATTGCTCAAAACTTAGTAATTAATGTCAAGTATGAATACGTTTTTAGTGTTCCAAGTTTTTATTTATTGTCATATATAAATATATGTATGGAACACACATAAATATATGTATGAAACACATATAAATATATGTATGAAACACACATAAATATATGTATGAAACACACATAAATATATGTATGAAACACACATAAATATATGTATGAAACACACATAAATATATGCATGAAACACACATAAATATATGTATGAAACACACATAAATTTATGTATGAAACACACATAAATATATGAATGAAACACACATAGATATATGTATGAAACACATTTAAATATATGTATGAAACACACATAAATATATGTATGAAATACACATAAATATATGTATGAAACACACATAAATATATGGCTTTAGAAACAAAATATTTTTTTAGTTCAGTAAATATAAGCTTATTTATAATATTGTTGGCATTAATATGGATAACTGTATATCGCTAATTTAATATGAATACAACATGTTAAGAACATGCATTTGAAATCTATTGGGCTTCACCCGGGCAGGAGTGAGTCCTGTATTCAATGCACAAACCAAGCAGGAGTGAGTCCTGTATTCAGTGCACAAACCAAGCAGGAGTGAGTCCTGTATTCAGTGCACAAACCAAGCACGAGTGTGTCCTGTATTCAGTGTACAAACCAAGCACGAGTGAGTCCTGTATTCAGTGCACAAACCAAGCAGGAGTGAGTCCTGTATTCGGTGCACAAACCAAGCACGAGTGTGTCCTGTATTCGGTGCACAAACCAAGCACGAGTGAGTCCTGTATTCAGTGCACAAACCAAGCAGGAGTGAGTCCTGTATTCGGTGCACAAACCAAGCAGGAGTGAGTCCTGTATTCAGTGCACAAACCAAGCACGAGTGAGTCCTGTATTCGGTGCACAAACCAAGCAGGAGTGAGTCCTGTATTCGGTGCACAAACCAAGCACGAGTGAGTCCTGTATTCAGTGCACAAACCAAGCACGAGTGTGTCCTGTATTCAGTGTACAAACCAAGCACGAGTGAGTCCTGTATTCAGTGCACAAACCAAGCAGGAGTGAGTCCTGTATTCGGTGCACAAACCAAGCACGAGTGTGTCCTGTATTCGGTGCACAAACCAAGCAGGAGTGAGTCCTGTATTCAGTGCACAAACCAAGCAGGAGTGAGTCCTGTATTCGGTGCACAAACCAAGCAGGAGTGAGTCCTGTATTCAGTGCACAAACCAAGCACGAGTGAGTCCTGTATTCAGTGCACAAAGCAAGCACGAGTGTGTCCTGTATTCGGTGCACAAACCAAGCACGAGTGAGTCCTGTATTCAGTGCACAAACCAAGCACGAGTGTGTCCTGTATTCAGTGTACAAACCAAGCACGAGTGAGTCCTGTATTCAGTGCACAAACCAAGCACGAGTGTGTCCTGTATTCGGTGCACAAACCAAGCACGAGTGTGTCCTGTATTCGGTGCACAAACCAAGCACGAGTGAGTCCTGTATTCAGTGCACAAACCAAGCAGGAGTGAGTCCTGTATTCGGTGCACAAACCAAGCACGAGTGTGTCCTGTATTCGGTGCACAAACCAAGCACGAGTGAGTCCTGTATTCAGTTCAAAACCCAAGCAGGAGTGAGTTCTGTATTCAGTTCACAACTTTTATAATGTAAAATTTAATTTTGTTTATTCTTTAGATTTAAAAAATACATTATAATTGGGTATATGCGTATTCACAAAGTTTCATAGACCTAAACATTCGAGAAATGGTTTTAAAGTGGATTTTAAAATTTTGTCTTCACGAAAACGAAAATTGAAATTAAATAAAAAAAAGGTAATTTGTAATATTATTACTTATCTGAAATTCGCTTAGATTGTTTTTACTTTCTATAAACAACATTTATAAAAAAAATAATTAAGTTTTTAATATTAAAAGAATTTATTAACATAAAGTTGGACACTCGTTACTTTACCTGTATGACACTTTTAGTTAATATGAGTTTTATTAAAACTTTCGAAGTTTATTTTTATTTCAAGCAAGTATGACGTGGATACGGTAAGCTGTGGTCATAAAATTATTTCTTTATTAGTAACAATAATAATGTCATTAAATCATTAATTATTATTTGTATGTTAACATTATGTTTCAAGATTGAACGAGAAATGATAGAAAATTTCTGTTATTGAACTAAAAATAAAAATAATGTATCGTGTTTTCTCTTTTTTTAAATTTTAATTACGATAATTTGTTCGAAAACGCGAAAAATTAACATAGTGTTTAACAACATAAACTGAAACTTATTGTAGCCTATCAGCTGTTTAATGAAATCAGCTGATCTTTACGAATTAACATAAAACAATTAACGTTTTAATATAATTACCAAAATTAAATTAACGATTCAATTCATATATATTTCAAACTCCTTCGTTGTTTCCTTAGTGTAGTGGTTATCGCGTGTTCCTCACACGCACAAGGTCCCCGGTTGGATTCCAGACAGAAACAGAAATTTTTAATTATAATTAATTTAATACGAGACTTGTGAAGCGTAAAACGTACTGTTATATATCAATATAAACATGTTCCCCGCATCACGCGTCCCGCAAAATAAAATATTAAAACCAGTCCTAAAACGTAATACATATTAATATAATAAAGTTAGGTTTTAATTTATCTTTGCCTACTTCAAATTTAAATTAAAACAGACTTTAGAACGGTGTGTGATTGAATTGGAAACTGCAAAATCCAGTTTGCTTTAAAATGGCAGCTCGTGAGTGCGCTCTGCAATTATGCATGAAGAGGCATTTTGATTTGTTGGATTCGATGTTTTCGCATCTGATGGAATGAGAAGTTTTCTGCAAAACGACACAAACCGCATTCGGCATATTGGCTAACGGAATTAATTGCTAACTAACGGACTGGATATTTCGAACAATGATGTATGAAAGCGGATGTCGTACCAAAGGCATCCACTGTGTATTAGATTTACGAAATCGTTGAATATGAATTTTGTATAAAATATAAATCAATTTCCTGAAATATAAATATCTAAAGGCTTTTACTTTTGGAAACTTTCCAACAATTTTTTTGGTTGAAATTTAATTTAAATCGGTCATGTTATGTGGGTTTTACATATTGTATATGGGGTTCTTATTTCGGTTTAATAAAAGGGGTATTTCAAATAAAATATTTTTAACTTTTTTTTATTTTCAGAATAAAGTAAAATCTTACAGTAATAAAACAAATTCTTGTTTAATTAAACAGGGTATTTAAGTGTTTTACGTTTAAGTTGAAAGTTTTGTATACCAAGCCACACTTTATGGACAAAATACGTTTCAGTTTATTTTAAATCCCCAAAGACATTAGTTAACTTAATAACCACGAAGCCCAATGAAAGCCGTACAACAATGTGTTCCAAACACGAAGTCACCCCTGTTGGCAACAATAGTGACTGGGCTTGTGGACTTTTGTGTCAAACTCTATGAAATAAAACTTTTACACACTTTGCAGTTAAAACAATGATGTAATAAATTCATTCTAAAATTTTTTTTAATTAGGAATATTTTAGTGAATATTATATATTGTAATATAAAAATATTGCAATTAAAACAATGATAAAATACAATCCTATGATTTTTTTTAATTAGGGTTTATTGAAAGGGAATGCATTATAATAAAAAAATGTAAATAGACATTAATAATTATTATTATAGCCTATCAGCTGTTTAATGAAATCAGCTGATCTTTACGACTTAACATAAAGCAACTAATATTTTAATATAATTACCAAAATTAAACTAACGAATTAATTTATTAAAAAAAAACCGATGTGATGAAGTTACGTTTCAACACAACTAGTTTTGTTAATTTTAAAAAAACATTCGGTTTTTATTTTAACAATTACTTTAACAATATATCCTACAACACAAAAACACCATTTGCATGAATGACTTTAGAATTAAATTTAATATATACTAATCTTAAAATCTTTTTTTAAAAGTTAACGGATGTTTGTTTATTAAAAGTTGTGAAATTTTGTTTAATTAAAAAAAATCATTGTTAGAAGAAAAACAATAACGACTTCACTAAATTTGTTTTAAGACTTTTAAAACAAAATATTCCAAAATTCATCATTGTGATTATAAAATATTAACTTGTACGGTTCATTGGACGAAAAGGGAAAACATCTGTTACATATTGATACACATTGCAAAAATTCTAAAAATCTATTACCATTTTTTTAATTTATTATTATGCAATGAGCTTTGATATAATAGTTTTTTTATTAATAACTTGGATTGTATCTCCACTGTATTCGTTGAACCGGTGATTCAACAAATATATTATTGTGAAAACATACGTTGTCTTTTCATTTGAGATTAAATTTCTTCTCAATGTTTGCATTAGGAATCAATTCTAAATTAATATTTGCACAAAGAGACACACAATATTGTTTCCAAGGCCCAACCTTAGTCTCTGTCCTTGCCATCAACCTAAGGTTTCTTATTAAATATATATATATATATATATATATATATATACACACATTTGTTCAAAATTAAATATTCAAGAACTAAACACAAAGTATGGTAAGATAAACAGAGTCAAGCACTTCAAATATCTGGGAGAAATTCTTGAACCCACAGGTGACGAGAAGGCTGCGCAAAGGGTTCGGCTACTGAGAATGAAGAGGGCTCTTGGTATAATGCGTGATAACTACAATAAGAGATGTATGTTGTAAAATCAGACACTACAACACAGTCATAAAACCGGAGGTATTATATGCAAGCGAGACGCTAGCACTCCACACAAAAGCTACAATGGAGGGTATTTTGAAGGAAGAACGCAAAATCTTGAGGAAGATCCTTGGCCCGAGATTAACAGAAGATGGATACAGGTTGCACTCCCGGAAGACTACAGAGAAGGTATCGAACCTGGCAGCAGATATCAGAAGAAGGAGGCTTCGGTTCTATGGACACATCAGTAGACTCCCAACAACGAGACTTGCCAACAGAATCCTTAACTATGTACAAGGTGTCAAATCAACAACGTCGTGGATCGCACAAGTCAGAATAGACCTACATGACGCAAAAATAGACTCAACAGACGTTGAAGACAGGAACGCATACAGGAGAAAGATGCTCGGTTGGAAGGTCGCAGAGAATGAAATCCCAAAGAGAGCAGGGGTAAAATGGATGGAGGAGCGGAAGAGGATCCATGAGGACAGGATGAGGGAGGTGTGGAGGATTAGAAGGAGCAAGACATGAGGCGGAGTGCTTTGCGTGATCCAGCAGGGTCTATATATATAGACGCCTCGGTGGCCTAGTTGATAGCGTACTGGGCTTTCACCCCGAGGACCCGAGTTCGATTCCCGGTCAGGGCTTGGCATTTTCATACGCTATAAATCATCCCATCATCTGCGTTAGCCTGAGTGTGCATAATAGGCGGACGTTAACAAAAAAAATAAAATAATTATATATATATAAGTGTTTGTGTGTTTGTATGTTTTATACTAATGCATTTCAAAGTTTTTTATCTAGAAAAATTCATTCAACCTAAAACGAATTCCAATTAAAAAGCAAAAGCCATAACTTTCGTATATTCCGCTTACCACTGAACCTCTCTAAGTTCTGAACTTTATGAGGAGACTGGGACTGGAGAAAGCACGAAATTATTATCTCAGAAATATAAAAAAGGGCGCAATATATCTACAACGATCGCAGTGCAATACTAACCCTAGAAATTCATCCAGTCATTAAAGTCCTAATTTAAATATTCTTATAATTTTTAGTTGTTCGAATTTAAAAAAATGTAAGCAATTTCATCGACAATAATTTGTCAATATGGCAACAATTAACGCGTAAACAAATACAATTTAAATCACTGAATACCAAGAATAAAGGCAATTAGGGTTTGTGAATCACTGAATTACACACAGAGCGGCACATTTAATTATTAAACAATGTCCGGTTGAGTGAGCTTTAACGCGTATCTGTGCAAATTATATTTTCCAGTTGTTTAACGTGTCTGTTAGATGTTTGGAAATTTGATTACATGTAAAAAATAAACATAATAAACTAGTGGCATTTTTAAGTAACTATGAAACAATTGAAAAAATATTTAGTGATTATTTTGTATAAAAGTATTATTCACTGCCTCTGATAAAATAAACGAGATTTCTAATAGGTGTACCAATAAGTATAACAGAAAACAATATTTAAAAAGACTGTCTTTTGTATAAAATATATAACAAAATTTGTTTTACGAAAATACAAAAATATTTGAATAAATTTATTATAACATTACAAAATAATAAAATTTCTAAAAATGTGTTTAATTTTTTTCTTTAAATCCTTACCACTAACATGCAGTGATTTCAGTTCTTTTGGAAATTTATTATATTTTTTCGCACAACAAACAAAATTTGTTGACCTATTGTCAGAGAATTCTTGGCAAGTGTTACACTTTTAGATTTAGTATTAGACGGTTTTTTAGAAATTCATCCTTCGGTTCACAGTAGAGATACACTATGCCATTTACAACAAAGATCTGTCTTATGTCTGATGGTTTATCTTGTTCGCTTACACCAATAACACCGATTAGACTTTTCTGAAGCGTAGTTATCATGCATTTTTAAAATGTAATAGACGAGATTTCTAAAAATTAACTACATTTAATAAAATGAAAGACCTATGCAACAAGAAAATGTTTAAGCTAGCAAATGTGGCAAGGAACAAACTTATCCTACAGCGTAACGAATGTCTGCATCGAATTAATTAATTTCTTTTTTTCTTTCTTAAACTCCCAACAGTAGCTTGTGTGTTGTTTTGCAAAAACAGGAGCTTGTTACGTGCATCATACAATGCATATTTATGTACTATAAAATGAATAACGAAATGCAAAACGTAATTTTTATGTTATGTCTACTTTAACATCCATATTTACTTCATCCTGGAACATATGTTTACCATACTTTACGTGACCATTAACATTTTTTAGCTTTTGTTTCTTAATTGTAAGAAAACACCTTCATCTTCTTTCTTTACAATTTTGAATATCATTTCAATAATCAACTAATTTCTAATACTTTTTTTCTCTCTCTTTATTTGTTTCACCCAACTTTGGGGTACACTAAATCAATCACTTTGTAATGTTCTGTGCCTTCCTCGTAGCCCAGTATTGCTTCATTCGTTGTGATCTTGCTTTTCTTTCTTCGTCAGAGATTTGGATCGTTCGCTTGGATTTGACTTTGCCTTGGAACCGTTGCTTCTTGTCCTTGGTTGTTGTTTTGGCTGTTCTGTCCATGAGCATAGTGTCAGTGATCTGCAGTTCTGTTATGTCTTTCTCCGTTTCTCTAAACCAAAGTGGTTTGGCTCTTCTACTGTGAAAGTAGTCAAATATTTTTTTGGTTAGTCTATTTTTGTCCATTCGGAGGATGTGCCCATAAAAATCAATTCTCCTTTTTCTTATTGTGTCTGATAGTGTTTCAGTTTTTTGGTAAAGAGTTTCATTACTGATGTGGAGTAATTGGTTGTTACGGAATTTGGGGCCTAAGATTCCGTCTTATTTTTTCAATAATAAAACATTTCCAAACAATGAAATCTGAACATCGGACATTGTCGGTCTATTTTTTAAACCGATAGGCATATACAAAAATTATTAAACCAATTTACATTAAATATACGTGACGGATTGTAATATGATACATAAATATTATTTTCATCTGTTAATAAAATAAATATTGAAGTTTTAACGAAATTGCATTAAATGAACTTTAGGTGAACAAAAAAACACGACAAATTTGTTATTTTCAAATGAACAATAGAAAACAGAATTGTCCTTATCAAACAACAATCAGTAATTTCGGTAGTTCAAGACTTGTCCTACTCTAATTGCTAACTTAAAAATGACAAAATAAACAAACTTTTTTCAGCTACATTTGAATTTTGGTTTTTAACTTACTCAAATTTTTGTGTTTAATTTTAAAATCTTCCTCTACATCAGCTAAAAATTTAATGCAAACACAGAAAATTAAATCCAAATAAAATTATTGTTTATTCAAACTCTAAATAAATAAATATTGTTTACTGAATATAAGTTTGATTTGACGTTTATTTTCCTAACAATCGTTGGTTTGTTAAATACAAGGGGTGTTCAGAATGTAACGAGAATTTTAATTTTTCCAAATTCCATTCGTCGCTGTTTTTGTTCAAAATTCAACAATTTTGGAACGAATTTTGGTGCCACGCGTTTCATACACAAAACACTGGATACAATGTCATGACATGATCCAATCGATATGCCAACATCATCAGCGACCTCTCTAATTGTGATTTGGCGATTGTTCATAACCATTTCTTTCACTTTTCCACGTTTTCATCGGTTGTTGATGTGCTGGGGCGTCCAGGGCGTTCGTCATCTTCAACGTCTTCACGGCCTTCTTGGAAACGCTTATACCACTCGTAAACTCTCACTTTACTCATAGCAGACTCACCACAGGCCTTTGTTAACATTTCACACACTTTGTTACACTTTATTCCATTTTTACGCAAAATTTGATACAAACTCTTTGATCTATTTCTTTTAACAAACGAAAATCGCCGAGCTCATAAAAACACGTCTAACCTTAGTGGCTATCACAAAGTCAACAATGAAGACAGCTGAAAGTTTTATCATAACTTCAAGGGCATGTATATCAACATAATAAAAAAAATGTTTGACAATCGGACTCTCCAAGCCCTCGAAATTTAAAAATTCTCGTTACTTTCTGAACACACATCGTATATTAAAAAATTAATATTAATGTAATAATAACACTTCTTTGGAATAAATTTTAATTTTTTGTTTTAAAAGAGATTTTTGTAAAATTTATAACAGTTAATTTTTAATAAATTAAAATCTATTTACTATTTTGTAGATATCTTTCGAATGTAATAATATCAGTTTAAAATCGATTTATTTATCTGTTAAACATTTGTAATTACGAAATAAGTACTTAAGTTATGTCTGTTACTTTATAAACAGTTTGTTTAAAGAACTTTAAATGTGTAAACATTAAAATCGTGTTTTGGATTTTGAACAATAATTTGTAACGATGGCAAATTAAATATTGCAATTAATTTACTAACCAAGGCACTTAAAAAGTCATTGTTACTCTACTACACCAACTAAACAATCAATTCAATTTTATAATATTGGTTTCTATTAATTTATTAATTTCCAGTAACATTCTAACCAATATCAGTGCAAAGACGTTTTTCACTATAATGGCAACTATTCTTTTGTTGACAGTGACAATGACGTCAACGTTATTGACTTTTATTCTGGAAAACTTTTTAAATATTAGAACTTTATTACATAAAACAACCATTTAGAAAAAAACATTAAAATTTTTCATTTTATTAGGCTAAATTGTTATTGAAAGAACGACATTATTTTCGTTTAAAATTATGTTTATTTAAAAACTTAATAATCTACGATTTAACATTTTATTAACAATTTAATTATTTTTGTATTCAAAAGAGTGTCATCCGACTCACTCTTTCCGTTTATTGCGTAAAAACTCATTATAAACACTTTAAAATACCAGAAAAAGGACAGATCAACACAAAAAGAATATTGCAAGTGATATGTTTTATATGTGAAAATGAGTTGACAATGTGGTTTTGTCATTAGTTATAAAATTAAATTTGGAATTTTTCTTTTAATTTGTAGCTGGTAGCAAATAAAAGTAAAAAAATTACCAGCAAAAAATAATAACAATGCCAAAAATGTTCCAACTGTACTTAACTTACGAGATATATGTATTCTGATAAGATTATTAAATTTTATTAATGTGTTAATGAGTTCCAGGGGCTTGCTATTAATGGGTCCCAGGGGCTTGCTATTAATGAGTCACAGGGGCTTGCTATTAATGAGTCACAGGGGCTTGCTATTAATGAGTCACAGGGGCTTGCTATTAATGAGTCCCAGGGGCTTGCTATTAATGAGTCACAGGGGCTTGCTATTAATGAGTCCCAGGGCTATTAATGAGTCCCACTTGCTATTAATGAATCCCAGGGGCTTGCTATTAACATAGAAATTCGGTCTTTATTAAAAGATCAGCGGTTGTCTTTCCGAAGTTTTTCAGTCACAGTTTTTCATCGTTTCATTATTGCCTATTTTCTTTGCAGTAAGCCAAAACAGTTTTCTTTCCACATCCCAAACACTGTAATTCCCTGATTTTGATCTTGAATTTTTTCTTTCTTCGCAAAACTGCCTTGTGTGTCAAACGGCCATCCGGGAAATTCGGAAAACTCCGATCAACATCCACATCTCAAAGGACTATTTTGCAATTACGTCAAGGATTCTGCTCTCCGAATATTTAATTGAAACACGGTGGCAGTTTACAAAGGACGCTGCACTTTCAGTGACAGTTTCAAGCGTTTTTTCCTTTCTGTTCTCAAGTGCTTAATTTCAAATTCTTTTAAATTTATAACTTACTAAATTGTGAGAAAATTTGTGTTTCGTTAGATTTTTTTTTATTCGTGAACGCAATTTAAACTACTCTTGTAAATTTAGTAAACAATCAATTAAAGTATGTCTTGTTTATTTATTCACACGTACTTCGTGCTGACGAAAGCAACGTTTTCACACGATTAATCACTTCATGCTTTACATTTCTAAAGCACGTGTCACGTTGAACTTCATTAAAGAGTCTGTTACTCTGTAATTACCGTTTGATAATGTGTTGTGGATTTCCTTACTAATGTAATCAACGTTGATAATTCCAAACAACTGGACAAATATAATAACTTCAAATACAGTGTTGTACTTCATTTTAATTAATGTATTTTGACTTTTGAAGAGAAAACTTTTTTAGTCTTAGGCTTAGCAGTTTTTGTATAAATCAAAGAAAAATACAAACTCGCGATAAATCGAATATCGTGTATAAAAGCATCATCTAAATACACAAAATTCATTCATTCACTCATTCGTGTTGTTTCATTTTCCTTTTTCTTCTTTTTCTTCCTTTTCTTCTTCTTCTTATTATTACTAAGGTTGTGAGTGCGAATGTCGCCACTAAACTTACTTTTTTTAATTTAATAATGCAGTTGTATGTTTAAAATTATACACAAAATAAGTTTAATGTTAAATATTTACATTGTAATAACCGCCATTTACTACACAACAGACCCACATTGCACACAAATTATTAATGAACGCCGTTTTGCTCGCGCAGTTAAGCCATCTCAATTATTAGAGCATTAACAGTCAGTGGGATATATTGTACAAGATTAATGTTTTGTATCTGTGTATGTTGTAGATTAGTGTCTGTTTTCTTTAATATCTGTTGTCTATATTGCAGTAACATCATTAACATCTGACTAATACCAATGCCAGTCAGACCGCCAATGCCAAATTCCTTACTATGTTCAGTATAACGATCTGCCTTCCCTAGCTTCGTCAATTCTACTTTCGTTGACGCGTTTCGGAGAACCTCCAACTTCAAAAACTATATCTATACTCCAGAGTATAGATGGAGGTTCTCCGAAAAGCGTCAACGTAAGTAGAATTGACGAAGCTAAGGAAGGCAGATCATTATACTGAAGACAGTGATAATAATTCTAGCAGAAAAGAAGAAGAAGCTAAAAATAATTCCAAATTCTTTAGTTTAGTATAATTTAAACCAAATTACTTATTCAGAATTATCTTTAAGTATACTATATATAACTGACAAAACAAATGTATGGCAAACTGTAATTTCATATGTTAATAATTTTTTAAATAATAAGTTCAATCCCATAAAAATAAGATTATATTTAAAAGTGATTTTACAGAAAGCGATCTTAAAAAAAGGTAAGATTTTTTGTAATAATAGCAAATTAAATGAAGTAAATTGTCTTATATAATTACTAGCATTACCCGTCGCTGCTTCGCCCACGAAACGTAAACTGTTTCATTAATGATATGATTTACAAACATAAAAAAATATATTAATAAAAGCGTGATCATCTAAACTCGTGATTATTTTACAGTGAATATGAAAAAATATTATAACATAAATATACTGTTTTATTGTCTTCAAACGGGTTTCATTCGAATTTAAGAAAATATGATAAAAAATATTTTTCTCCAAAACAAACATTTATATATTTTTATAATTTTGTGTTCTTTTAGAGGATGAATTCGGGGAGGGAATGCTGATTACGTGTATCATAATTTGTGTTTTAGAATATTATGTTTACTTAAAAAAAAGCCGATAAAAATATTTTCTCCAATGAAAACAATCTTTTGTCTATAATTATACCACTTTTTTACATTTTTATTCCTTTAGGGAATGAATTCGAAAAAATGTTGAAATATGTGTTTCATAGCATATTTCTAGAATATACGATTCAAAAGAAATATTTCTTCAATTTGAAAATTGTATACTCCTTTTTTACATTTTCTATCCCATTTCAATCTCTTTAGGGTATGAGTTTTGGGAAATGGTGATAAATATATTTCATGACTTATATTTAAGAGTGACTGTGTTATGTTTTAAGAAAGTCAGACGAAAAATATATTTTTTCTAATAAACATTGTTGTACCTCATTTTTACCTCTTTAGGGGTTGAATACTTGACAATCGTTTTTCAGTTCACCCCTACATGTGGTGGTAACCCTGAAAATTTCAAATCTTTAGCTATTATAGTTTCGGCCTATACGTTCATTATTAAAGTTGGACTGGTTAAGTAAATCATGGCGTTAAAAATCATTAAATTGCGTTAAAAATCATTTTTTGCAATATCCTTTCTATGTGCACCTTGACATTGTTGTAAGATTTCGACCTTGAAAATTTCGAGTCTCTAGCTACATTAGTATTGGCTGTATGTTGTTTATTAAATTTGGACTGAGTAAGTAGTTTAATTGTGTTAAAATCAAATTTTAACAAAATCCTTTCTTAGTGCACGCCTATATGGTAACATAAATGTACCCTGAAAATTTCAAGTCGCTAGCTAAATTAGTATTGGCTGTATGTTGTTTATTAAATTTGGACTGAGTAAGTAGTTTAATGGTGTTAAAATCAAATTTTAACAAAATCCTTTCTTAGTGCACGCCTATATGGTAACATAAATGTACCCTGAAAATTTCGGGGTCGCTACCTAAATTATTTTGGCTCTGCGTTGATTATGAATCAGTCAGTCAGTCAGTCAGTCAGTCAGTCAATGAGGACATCTTCTTTTATATATTAAGATTCATAAAATTCAAAAAAATATGTTAAAAATTAGCCTTTTTTTAAAAATTAGTAGTAAATTCAAATAACTAAAAGGTTTATACTTAAAATACAATTCTATTTTTTAAGTAGATTATGGTAGCATTATTTGATTTTTTAATATTTCTATAATCATTAATTGCTGAGTTATACAGTATAATGTTCTATAAGTAAAACACGATAATGAAGTAAAAAAATATATTATATAAGTGTTTAAAATTATTAAATATCGTAGCTTTGTTCTGAAAATTAAGATTTCATTATTTTAGATTGTTTCATTTAGTTTAAAATAAAAAAAATATTTTAAACTTTCTACCTATGTTATCTTATATTAATGTTTTGTGGTTAATTCTAACCAATTTAATTTTTCTAAACAACTTTTAACAAATTCCAGACGCACCTGTTTCGTGTTACGTACTTTTATATTTACCGCGTAATGAGAACACTCCAGAACACTCCAGTCAGTCGGCAGAACAAAGTATGTATGTATACTTTTCACTTAATGCAGTAAGTAAAATTAACAAAAATATTGTAATGATAGTTGTCTTTATGGTCGTATATTTTCCTGTATTTATTTATATGCCAATTTTCAAATTTCCCATCGAGTAATAAATTACCTGTATACAGCAGCACGGTTAATATAAAACAATCATACATGGATTTATCTTAAAATAAACTAAACTAAATCAAGCAAATGCAGTAAGTAAAATTAACAAAAATATTGTAATGATTTTCAAAAGATAAACCGTTAGATGCTTAATATTTGTAATTATAAAGTGTTACTTGTTAGTTTTGTTTAATAAAGAAAAATATTGAGAAGTATAGGTTAAGATAAACAATTTTAAATACCCATAAAGATATTTTTTGTAGATAAACATATAAAAGAATATATATATATATATATATATATATATATATATATATATATATATATATATGTGTGTATGTGTATATGAATATGTAAGAATATGCCAGCAGACCAATAAACCTATGTTATCTTATATTAATGTTTTGTAGTTTAATTCTAACCAATTTAATTTTTCTAAACAACTTTTAACAAATTCCAGACGCACCTGTTTTTGTGTTACGTACTTTTATATTTACCGTGTAATGAGAACACTCCAGAACACTCCAGTCAGTCGGCAGAACAAAGTATGTATATATCCTTTTCACTTAATGCAGTAAGTAAAATTAACAAAAATATTGTAATGATTTTCAAAAGATAAACCGTTAGATGCTTAATATTTGTAATTATAAAGTGTTACTTGTTAGTTTTGTTTAATAAAGAAAAATATTGAGAAGTATAGGTTAAGATAAACAATTTTAAATACCCATAAAGATATTTTTTGTAGATAAACATATAAAAGAATATATATATATATATATATATATATATATATATATACATATATATATATATATATATATATATATATATATATATATATATATATATATATGTATATATATAAAGCTTTAGTATGTATATATGAAACACAGAAAACAGGTACATGGTTAAAATTAAAAAAAATAAGTTTTGTTAAAAAATAATGATACATTGGTAATAATAGACTTATTAAATTCTAAAAGAATTTTTATTTCAGAAAAATCAACAAATATAACATTGTAGCCACACACACACACACACACACACACACACACACACACACACACACACACACACACACACACACACACACACACACACACACACACACACACACACACACACACACACACACACACACACACACACACACACACACACACACACACACACACACACACACACACACACACACACAGTCTGTTTCAGGCTGGAAACAGATTCGGCTTGTCCCCTCTGTCTTCCAGCAGTGGAGGAAGACGCGGAGCAAGTGTTTTTCCGGTGTCGGAGATTCGACGAGGAAAGGATGAAGCTTCAAACATACCTGCGAGGCAGCATTGCACCGGAAAGTCTGGTTGCGACAATGATGGTTTCAATTCCAACTGGAGGGCCATTGTGGGATTCGCTGCAGTGGACATGAAGAGGTTGAGGGCTGAGGATCCAGAAAGGAGAGCCAACGCTGTGGAAGAGTAGGCGGTCAGCCAGTCCACCTTCCCACGACGTAATGCCTGGCGGAGGTCCGCGTAGGGGGTGGTTTACAGTAGAGGAATGCTTTTGGTGGTTTTTTTAGTGGGTAACAATATATCTTAACTTGAGTTTGAACTTAATTTGAGTCTCACATTCTGGGGTAGTGCGTACCCTATCCAGGTAGTCTAAAAAATTTTTTTTCCACCTTTTTTGGCATCGCAAACATGCACGCGCACACACACACACACACACACACACACATATATATTATTACAATATATATATTTATATATATATATATATATATATATATATATATATTATATATAAACATATATATTTACTCAAAGTAACCTCAAGTAGACTTACGCGTAGCTACATTAGAAGGTAACATACTACCTTTTTTAATTTAAGTAGACCAAAGATTTTTAATTATAATTTCTAATGAAAAGAAATTTTTTATTTAACTTTTTTTCTAAATTAAAAATTAATAAATTTCAAATTAATCGCAAAAGATACTGTATACATTTTTTATGTTATTTATAAATTATTATTTATGCGTGATTATAACTGTGAATATAGATGTGCCTGGGCTTGAAAAATAAAATAATAAATAATAATAATATAATAATAATAAATAAATATAATGATAATAATAATAATAATAATAATAATAACAATAATAATAATAATAAATAACAATAACAATAACAATAACAATAACAATAACGATAACGATATAAATAACAAAGCAATAACGATAACAATAACGATAACGATAAATAACGATAATAATAATAATAATAATAATAATAATAATAATAATAATAATAATAATAATAATAATAATAATAATAATAATAATAATAATAATAATAATAATAATAATAATAATAATAATAATAATAATAATAATAATAATAAAACAATAATAATAACAATAATGTATAATAATGTACAATAATGAATAATAATAATAATAATAAAAAAACAATAATAAAATAATAATAAAACAATAATAACAAGTGATCACAGCGAGTAGTGCTAAATTAGAAACGAACTTATGTACATTAAAAGAATCCATTATGTTAATGTAAATGTTGTAAGTAGACTGTTGTAAAATCTAAATATAAGAGAAATTATTTATATTTTATTTTAAATTATTTATACAATACAATGGTAAGAAAGCAAGTTGTATTAAACTAAAACATAAAGTAAAAAAATTGATTTCCTAAGTAGTTTAAATCATTAACATTTAAAAATAATACGTTTAAATAATACAAAGTAAAATTAATTATAATTAAATAAATAAATTATATATGTAAATGCCATATATTTTACTGGACATTTGAAATAGTCCTTTTTATTTGACACTTTTATTTTAAACAATTGAAAATACAAAAAATAAATTTTAATAAATTCATTATGCGTAATATATGGATGCATGCATAATGTACGGATATAAATAGTACTTGCACATTTTAATGAGACCAAACATAAACAGTCGCCATTTTGAATGTAAAGTTATGCGTGACTCGGTTTATTGCTTTATTTAACACAACTCCGCTCATTACAGCCTTCAGCACTTTGTTAACAAGTTTTAATTGCTGACAACAGCTTAATAGTTCAACTCGGGCTGTATTGTGGCCAGTGTGTTAGCAGCAATTACTCTGTACCACTTTGTAAAGTATAATCGGTCGTAGTCAATGTAGCAAATTTGTATGAAAGTGAACTGTAGAACCGTTCGCTGGATCAAGAAAGATTACGCCACAGTTTAAGACTACTTACACTGTTAAGACTATATATATATATATATATATATATATATATATATATATATATATATATATATATATATATATATATATATTATTATATTATTATTATTATTATTATTATTATTATTATTATTATTTCATCGGATCACCCACTTTGGGGTACGCCAAATCAATTACTTTGATGTGCGTTAGCTGCCCTCCGCTGTATCCAATACTGCTTCATTCTATCCGAGGCTGCCTTCCTTCTTTCATCCGAGACTGCCCCGTCCCTTTTAGATGTTGGTTTTTCTTGGAACCTTAGGTTTTCATTATGTAAAAGTTTTCGCAGTTTAAGTACATCGTCAATCATCTCATCTGATATCGCCAGCTCAGTTAAGTCTTCCTGGACCCGCCTGAACCAATTACTCTTCGTTTTCCGATCTCTGAAGAAAGCAAAGATCCGCCTAGTAAGTCTACTGCTGTTCATCCTACTAATATGGCCATAAAAACTAAGTCGTCTTTTCCTCATGCTATCTGAGAGTCTCTCAATTTTGAGATACAGGTTTTTATTAGAAATCAACTTTACTTCATTATTTCTAAAGTTTTGGCCCAATATCTTCCGTATTAACTTTCTTTGCTTCTTCTCCAGGTTGTCCAGTAATATTATTATTATTATTATTATTATTATTTGCGTATAGACCCTGTTGGATCACGCAAAGCACTCCGACTCATGTCTTGTTCCTTCTAATCCTCCACACCTCCCTTATCCTGTCCCCATGGATCCTCTTCCGCTCCTCCGTCCATTTTACCCCTGCTCTCTTTGGGATTTCATTCTCTGGGACCTTCCAACCGAGCATCTTTCTCCTGTATGCGTGCCTGTCTTCAACATCTGTTGAGTCTATTTCTGCGTCATGTAGGTCTATTCTGACTTGTGCGATCCACGACAGTCATATATATATATATATATATATATATATATATATATATATATATATATATACATATATACAGTCATATTAAGTTCATGATTATATTTAAATTTACACTATTTGTTACTCAAAGAATTAGAAACTTTGTTAAATTATTTATACTGAAATAAAAATATTTCAATATAAAAAATTATCTACATTTTTAACTCGTTTGAAAGATTTTCTGCAAAATAAATTTTACGGACTTCAAAGAAAGGTACTTTTTTGTTTTTATAAATCAAATTTGAACTTTAATGGGCGTCTTTAATTTTACAGTAGTAATAAGATCTTTGCCTCCTTCGTATGATAAATTTCTGGATGCAATAAATCTGCTATAAAACTGTTTGTCCAGCTGAACTGTTTAAGATAGGGAATGAGCTACTGAATAATAGAATACTTGACCTGATACTTAGGGTTGGCTAAATGACAAAGTGCCAACAGAATCGTCTTCTGGACTTATCGTCAAATTTTGAAAAAAGGAGACAAAACAGTATGTCAGAATTATAGAGTTGTTAAGCTACTAAATGACGTCTACAAGATATTGTCAAACCATATAATAGATAGGCTGAGGGTATAATAGGATCGAATTTTAATTGGCTATCAGTGTGGCTTTGAACCCAACAGGGTACGTCTGACCAGATCTGTGTCATCAGACAAGTGGTACAATCTCAACATAAATGTATATTTGATTTTTATTTACTTTAAGCAAACGTTCGATCGAGTTGATAGAGTTCAGCTAATACCAGCCTTAAAAGAATTTGTAATCCCCTGAAAAGTAATTAACTTAATTAAAATGACGCTGTTCCATTCACGAAATAGACAATAGAATTCACTTTTTTACAATATAATTCCGTTTCGATGGTGGAGTGCGACAAGTTTCACTCTGTAGGTCATACTGTTTAACCAAGCCCTGCACAAAGCCTTAAAGACAATTGAATCCAGAGGAGTTTGGCAACCAGGCCCTCACTGGTTCTTGTATATGCAGATGATATAGTAGTACTCGGAAGAAGCGAACGAACAATAAGGTAAGTCCTCTTTGAACTTGTGCCCGGATGTAAAAAGGTTGGTCTAGAGTTAAATGAAACAAAGCAAAGTACATGATGGTGTCTGCTTATGAGGCAAGAACGTCGGCAGTACTACGTTTGAAGCAGTTGGACATTTCAAGTACCTTGAAGTAAATATAAATTGCGAAAACAAGGTGAATGGGGAGATCGAGAAACGGATCATGGCAGGGAATAAAGAGTGTTGTAAACCTCTTCAGATCGACACTTCTCTCTAGAGCTACCAACATAAAGCTTTATAAATCGCTTGTCAGACCTGTCGTTTGCTATGCGCAGAAACCTGGACGTTGAAAGTTCCTGATCGGCACATGCTGGGGGTGTTTGAAATGAAGACTTTAAGATGTATTTTTAGAACGGTTTACGTCCAGAAAGAATCAGGAACTGGAAAATTTAATAAAGAACGAGAACGCTTCATAAAAGCACGAAGAATCAGCTGGCTCTGTCTATGTGAAGAGGATGGAAGATGGTAGGATTACAAAGAAAACAATGGGAGAGAACTTGTCGGGGAAAAGAAAAGAGGACGCCCTAGGAGATCATGGTTGGATTACCTGGAGGAGGATCTGGCAAGGACTGGAGTAACTGGATGGAATCAGCTGGCGCTGGATCGTGATTCATGGAACAGATTTGTACGTTAGGCCAAAGTCCACCTCGGACTTTAGTGCAGGCGAAAGGATAGACAGGATCTTAATCTTTGCTTCATTTAAAGCATTTTTCCAGTCTCCTGATTTTTTTGCATTTTCAAACTATCGACTGGTTCTTGTTACAGCCCTACATATTACGATAGCATTCGCAATTAAATATTAAATACTTTTTTTTTGTGTTTAACGTCCAACTATTGTGCACACTTGGGCTAATGCAGACGATGGGATGATTTATAGCGTATAAAAATGCCTTTCAAGACCTGGCCGGGAATCGAACCCGGGTCCTCGGGATGAAAGCCTAGTACGCTATCCACTAAGCCACCGAGGCGGCTAAAAAAATATTAAATAGGCCTCAGTAACAGTTACAATACTATTGCAAATTTTTTATTTTTCTTTACCTAGTTATTTGTCTAATAAGGATTATTTAGTATAATTATTTGTACTTTGTCTCGAAATTATTATTATGTCTCTAAATAGTACTACTTTTATTCCCAGCAGGCGGTTTTAGTCAATACTGTCCATTTTAGAGTAAAATATTGCGTGTCAAGTTACGTTTCAAAAAAATATTTAGTGAATTAATAATAATTATATAAAAGGCAATGCCCTGACTGACTGACTGACTGATCAACGTACAGCGCAAACTATAAAACCTAGAGACTTGAAATATTGAGGATACCTTCGTTTTAATATGTAAGCGCGTACTAAGAAAGGATATTGCAAAAAATTGATTTTAACCCCATTAAACTACTTACCCAGTCCGAATTTAATAAAGAACGTACATCCAATACTATTATAGCTAGAGACTTGAACTTTTCAAGGTATATACTTACAACAATGTCAAGATGCTCTAATAAAGGATTTTTAAAAATGTGATTTTACGCCATTAAACTACTTACCCAGTCCAAATTTAATAAACAACGTACATCCAATACTATTATAGCTAGAGACTTGAAATTTTCAGGGTACCTTCTTACAACATTGTCGAGATGCACTGAAAAAGGGGTGTACTGAAAAACGATTTTCCAGTATGCAACCCCTAAAAAGGTAAACATGAGGTACAACAATTTTTATTGGAAAAAATATGTTTTTCATCTGACCTTCTTAAAACGTAACATAATCACTCTTAAGTAAATATTTTTCACCTTTTCCTCAAAACGCATCTCCTAAAGAGATTGAAAGATGGTATAAAATATAAAAAGGGGTACAATTTTGTATTGAAAAAATATTTTTTATCTTATATTCTAGAAATATGCTATGAAACACATATTTCAACATTTTTCTGAATTCATCCCCTAAAAGAATAAAAATGGAAAAAGAGTTATCATGGGAGAAAAAAGAGTGTTTGCATTGGGGGAAAATATTTTTTATCAAATTTTCTTAAAAATAAACAAAATATTTTAAATCACATATTATGATACACACAATTCAGTATTTCCCCCCGAATTCATCCCCTAAAAGGACAAAAATGTATAACAGGTATAAATGTTTGTATTGGACAAAAATATTCTTGATCAGATTCTCTTAAATTTGAATGGAACACGTTTGAAGACAATAAAACAACATATTCAGGTTATAATATTTTTTCATATTCACTGTAAAATAATCACGAGTTTAGATGATCACGCTTTTATTAATATATTTTTTTATGTTTCTAAATTATTACATTACTGAAACAGTTTAAGTTTCGTGGGCGAAGCCGAGACGGGTAATGCTAGTAATAATATATTAATTAAGTTATTAATTATTTTATTGTATTATTAAATAATTTTTAATAATTTTTAATCTTACACACACACACAATATATATATTTCTTTTTCAGAGTATTTCAGGTAATATACAAATTTTGAAAAGTTGCACGCTGACCTTTAGTTCTTAAAAATAACTAAGCTTCCCAATTATTTACAAATTTTCGCTGATTTTTCAAAAGTATTAAGTCCCATGAGGTTAGTAATTTCAAAAGTCGTAAAAACTCTTCATAACAAAACTTAAGAGTTCAGAAAAAACTGCATTCTATCAGTGTTAGTGAAGTAGCTGAGTTGAAGCGAGAAATTAAACTTAAAATTGCACTCAATCATATTTGAACTATAATTAAGTATTTGCGTAGTTGTAAACTTTACAAATAACAGAAAAAAATGAAAATCATAAAATAGAGTTTAATGTAAGTTGAATAAAACATTTAAGAATAACTGAAACAAAAACACGAGATGTTAGGAGATGTAAAGAAAATTTATTGCTTGTTCGGAAGACTGTGTTACTGATAATTCATAACCTGTTGCTAAGTTATAAACATGGTTTTAAAACATACGCTACGGTTGTTACTGTAGACAGACGTAAAATATAAAAGAAATACAAATTTCCTACAGCAAGCCAGGAAGTGTGAACTGCGATTCTACAAGCGTATCAATGTTGGAAGTACACCACCTACTTGATAATGCAGACATGGTGATGCTACTTAATACAGTGAAGCTCTTTGAATTAACTTAAGCGTATGACAGTGTTTTATTCTGACGCAGGATTCTATGACATAATTAGTTGATGTTGCTTCGGTAAACAACCTAACACTGACAGCAGACTGCAATTAAAATAAAATGTTCAGCACTTTGTTGAAAGCTCGCACGTACAGGTTATTTGGCGCCTTAATTCTTGTTCTTATAAATTGGTGTACATCGATGAAATGTAAACGGGATTATTTATATCTAAAATTGAATAATAGCACATAATATGTTGATGCTTATAATGAATTATATATAAAATACGGGCGTCTTCTGACCAGTGCAGTCGCCAAAAACACATTTACCACTTACATTTAAATATACATGTTTATGTAAGAGCACCTTACATTTAAGTGCTCTTGTTGAAATGTAAACTATTTCATGTCCAAACATAAACATGACTACTTTTCAATCATATTCTACTTAATTTTGCCCGTACTGTAAAAAAGTCTAGTACCGTAAATAATACCTTTTAATATTGTTGGTGAAGTCTTTCAAAACACCATTTTGTTAAAGTACATAACATCACAGCTGACGTTCAGATAATCATTTGGTAATTCTTTTTAATCTAGTTGTTCACGAAATTGGGGAAAACTCAAAAGTTAGTTTCATAAAACGATGCAACTATCGCAAAGAACTATGTTTTTTTTTTTTAACTTTAACATAGCACTACTTCTTATTTGGAAATTTTCATGATTATAGAGTCTTTGAAGTATCTCTTTATTTCTTCTTTGACGGTCTCAGTCTTTAGATCTCTGTGTAGCTCTTCATTTCTGACGTGATATGGAACCTTCACAATGATACGCAGTACTTTATTTTGGAACGTTTGAATAATATTTAACTTTTGATTTGTCCTTCACCTTTAAATTTATGTTTTATGTACAGTCCCACAACAAGAAGCCATTTAAACGTAGTTGTGGTTGACTCTTTTTAAGTGTCCTAAGTGCTAAGTGTCTTGCATTGGTCTCTAAATTTCACCTTGCTGTATTCCTGCTCGAATTGTTTTTAATTTTGTATATCCTATATCATAATTTACCCAAAAATACGTACCATCAATATAGGATTTTAAAATATGATAATAGTATACCTTTTGTAGCTCTTTGTACAGTTTGTATTCAAACGCTGTAACAGACCTTATCAAACGCCCTGAGTACATCTTAAAATACGATTATTAGTTTTCCAGCGTATCTTCTATTGTAATAACAAGTCTATGAACTTGTTCTATGGTTGAGTGGCTTCTTCTGAAACCAAATTTGTTTGAGGGTATAAGATGCCCTATTATTTGTTTAAGATTTAGATATCGTAAGCAGCAATGAAGACGGTCTATTTGGTTTCTCAAAGAGCACTTTCTTAAAAGTCCGTATTTTTGTGTTTAAATCTTTCAAATTCTTTATAAAAGTGAATGTTTTTTTCTAATGAAACACTTCTTCTTTATTTGTTTCACCCAACTTTGGGGTACACTAAATCAATCAATGTTTAATGTTCTGTGCCTTCCTTGTAGCCCAGTATTGCTTCATTCGTTGTGATCTTGCTTTTCTTTCTTTGTCAGAGATTTGGATCGTTCGCTTGGATTTGACTTTGCCTTGGAACCGTTGTTTCTTGTCCTTGGTTATTATTTTGGCTGTTCTGTCCATGAGCATAGTGTCAGTGATATGCAGTTCTGTTATGTCTTTCACCGTTTCTATAAACCAAAGTGGTTTGGCTCTTCTACTGCGAAAGTAGTCAAATATTTTTTTTGGTTAGTCTATTTTTGTCCATTCGGAGGATGTGCCCATAAAAATCAATTCTCCTTTTTCTTATTGTGTCTGATAGTGTTTCAGTTTTTTGGTAAAGAATTTCATTACTGATGTAGAGTAATTGGTTGTTACGGAATTTGGGGCCTAAGATTTTTCGTAATATCTTTCTTTCTTTGATCTCCAGCCTTTCAAGTGGACCCTGGGTTGTGAGAAATAATGTTTCAGCCGCATATAAGGCTTCTGGTTTAATTACCGTATGATAGTGCCTTATCTTTGTATTCCAGGAGAAGGACTTCTTGTTGTATGTGTCCTTGGTAAGTTGGAAGGCTAATTCAACTTTATTTCTCCTAGATTCCATAGCTTTTTTCTCTAGAGCATTCCAGCTGATCCATTCCCCAAGATATTTGAATTCTTTGACTATCTCAATGTATTGTTCTCCCACTTGAAGCTTTTTTGGTGGTTTTTTGTATGTTTATCAATATTTTAGTCTTTTCAAATGAAACTTTGAGACCCATTTTTAACGCTTGCTTCTAGAGTTCAAGAGTCTGTTCCTTAGCTTCTTCCAATGTCTCAGCTAGTAAGGCCATGTCATCAGCAAAAGCCAAACAATTTACCTTAATGCCTTTGTTCTTAGTTCCTAGTCTGATTCCACTATGCGTATTCACGTTTCTCTCTCTAACTACTTTTTCTAGAGCACAATTAACTAACAATGGAGAAAGTCCATCTCCTTGTCGGACTCCTATTTTAATCTCAAAAGGGGTGGAAAGTTCTCCCATAAATTGAACTTTGGAGAATGTATTAGTTAATGTTACCTTGATAAGATTTGTGGTTTTGTTATCAAGGTCTAGTTCTTTCAGAACCGAGAATAAGGATTTCCTATCAATACAGCCGTATGCTTTTTGAAAGTCAATAAAAGTGATAACATACGATTTAGCCCTTGACTTTTGGTAGTTCATGATGTGTTTGAGGTTAAGGATTTGTTCCGGACAGCATCTCCTTTTCCGGAAACCCGCCTGGTATTCTCCAAGTTGATGGTCTAATTGAGGTTCTGCCCTATGTAGTAGGACTGTTGAGAATATCTTGTATGTTACGTCAAGGAGAGATATCCCTCTGTAGTTGTTAGGGTCAGATTTGGATCCTTTCTTATGAAGTGGATGTATGAGGGCTGTCTTCCAATCCCACTTATTTTAGTAAACACTATTATTTTAGTAAAATTTAACAAAGATATCAATTATAAAATTAGCAAAAATGATTAAAAACAGTACTGTTCTATGTTGTTTGGATATAATTATTTTCATTAAAATTAATAATAACTTAATTATTATAGACCATGTAGTGGCAAAAATACAAATATTTAGAAATAGTATTATTTTGAGTTTCAAAAATAATACCACACTACAGAAAAAATAGAAAAAAGTATTTAATTTTAAGATATTAAAGACCTCTAAATATTTACTGTAAAGCCCTATATTTATCCTGCATTTGAGCTCCTGTAAAGACCATTTTCGCCAAATTTTATAGCGATCGACCACATCGTTTACGAACAAGAAATGTCTTACCTACCGACAGACGGACTGTCTGACATGAGCGTAAATTTATAACGGTTTCATTTAAAAAAACTTTTAGCCATTTTTGAATAAACTAGTTATGTATTTTTTAAAAAATGTAATTATAATTAGTTAAAAAATTCCTTCACGAAAACAATATGTTTTCGTTTAAAACTTTATTTCCAAAATATAAAAGAAGTTATTATTGATTTAAATAAAAGTCCTGAGAATCTAAAAATATTGCTTTTGGTAGTTTTTCCTGTTTTATTACATAAACGAAACTGTCAGCAATTATAATTGTTACTGAAATTACAATACATTAGGTTGAATTATTAACATAAAAATAATTAACGCAATGCCTATAACTGTTACATGGCTAGTGCAAACATTTCCTTAATAATAATAAACGTTTGGCATGAGATTTAATATAAACTATTTTTTCTTGCAAAACTATAAAAGCATTCTTCAACCGTCAATGTCATATTTTGTTTTAAATCTAGATTGTGAATAATCGGTTCTGAAAGCTGTTGAAATATTGAAATAGAATTTTTATAGAGTTGCAAAACCCATTTCCGTTTTAAAGATTGAATATTGTTTCCTGGTGAAAAGAAATACTGGACGTGAAACAAAAACGAGATATAACAAATCGTTTTGTTTTTATGATTACCTGGTAATAGCAGTGTGACATTTTTTAATTCTTCATATAAAATGGATTATAAAAAATAATTCAGTAAATACAGATAACGGGTATTTTAGCTAAAGTAAGATAACAGTTAATAGAAATATTTGCAAACCTGTAAGGAGAACGAAGGAAAAATATTTAAGAATAAAACAAGAAGTGAAAAGTATTAGGAATTAACGTTTGCTTGCTTGTTAGGAATACACATTTAATACGAAACAAATTATAAATAGTTGAATATTTTTATTGTATTTGAAGCTAACAATTATTTCTAGAAAATAAAACTCTGACTGGAATGTTTTCTAACTTTATTGGCTTACTAGTGCTTATGTTCAATACAATAGTTTTTTTGGGTTAGGCCCACACTGGAGCACATTGAGTCATTAGTGAGGTCTCATCTTCTTGTCGCGTTGTTCCTCCCAGTACCTCTTCAGCCTTTGTGATCTCCTTTTCCTAAGTTCTTCTGAGATTGTCATGCCCTTTCGGTCGCTTGCTTTTCTAAATTTGAGTTTAATTTCCTTGTCCTTGAGTATGGCTTTCTCCTCCCCATTCCTCAACTGTTCCTCGGTTATCCCTAGGTCTTCCAGGTCTTGTTTTATCTCCTTGAGCCAATTATTTTTTAACTTTGTGCTCAATTGGTAGTTCAGTAATTTATTGGTGAGCCTTTCTTCTGGGAGTCTGATCAGGTGTCCGTAAACGTTTATAACATGTTATTATAATATTTAAATAAATAAATTAAAGACCTAATGAACATAAATTTGTTGTAAAAATGCAGTTATTAGTAAATTGAAATTTTCTTATCTATTTTTAAAAGTTATTCTTTTTTTCATTCATATATTCAAACTGAAACGCTAATTTCCCACTTCTATCCACTGGTGCCTGAATACTTATTCAAATCCACATTAAGTTTAAAAACTGTTTTATTATCTACTTCAATTACGAGTATTATCGTAACGAATGTGTACCAATGTACTAATGTATCCACTATTGTTGCGTAGCACATTGTTATATTATCCTGTTAAGTAATTTCCATTGAATTATAGAAAAGTAACATATACAATGCAACCATAAAATAGTAATTAAATGTACATACTATCTAGAACACCTTATGAGGTTACATTAATGTATATTTACACAATATACATATTAATGTACTTGCAATATACATATTTATGTACTTACAATATATATATTTATGTACTTACAATATACATATTTATGTACTTAAAATATACATATTTATGTAATTAAAATATACATATTTATGTACTTACGAAAATAAGTTCCGTCATAGTAACCAGTGTTAAAATCGGCAAAACTAAATTACTTTTCTACTTTCAAAATTATTGAAAGTACAAGAAAAAGGTTGACGTAAAAAACCCTTCTTTTACTACATTGTCAATTTTAAAACTTGTATTAGACGTTTCTGGATGACATACTAGCCTTTTGGGAGAATTTAAAGCGGGCTTTTAAGAAGGCTTGAATTTACACTCATGCCGACGGTCGGGCAGCGATTTGGGGTTCCCACCATTCAGTCTGCTTTTCTGGGGCTTTGGGAGACCCTTATAACTCTATCCCCGGAAAACGAGTTACTCTTCAAGGGCGTTGACGGTAATGAGGAAGCGGTTGGCTGAACTGTTACCTACATCTGAGTTTATTGGACCCGAGCTGGCTTTCTGTGTCTGGCCGGAAATGCTAACCGGCAAGATGGGACAATAAAATATTTTTTTGTAAGTACGTCCCTTGTCCCTCAAGATCCTTCAAGGAGGACATGGAGGGGAAGTAGGAATTTTTGAGGAGAGCTCAATTCAAAAAAGCATGGAGCTCAATACAGGACACTGTTGTCTCAGCGTGCACATTAACAGGACAGGAATATACCACGGAGGAGCCGTGTATAGGTTATACACGAAGGACGAGAAACTGCAGGACACATAATCTATAACTTGCCAGCAGGAGGCTAAGGATGGGGGTGGTAGTGGGGGGTTGTTTCAAGTTTAATTTGAAATGTTCGTTTACGTAATGCTCATATACAATACCAACAATTACATTGAAAGTGCACTTCCACTATCACGTCAGTGAGACGACAACCTACATTCTATTGTCATTACTAAAAAAGTCGCTGTTGTAGAGCAGGGCCTACTTTAAACGTAAAAGTTCAGTAGGAGTACACTTCACTGTCGCGTCAGTGAGACGACAACCTACATTCTATTGTCATTACTTAAAAAGTCGCTGTTGTAGAGCAGGGCCTACTTTAAACGTAAAAGTTCAGTAGGAGTACACTTCCACTGTCGCGTCAGTGAGACGACAACCTACATTCTATTGTCATTACTAAAAAGTCGCTGTTGTAGAGCAGGGCCTACTTTAAACGTAAAGTTCAGCAGGAGTACACTTCCACTGTCGTGTCAGTGAGACGACAACCTACATTCTAATCATTACTAAAAAGTAAGAAAGCCTACTTTAAACGTAAAAGTTCAGTAGGAGTACACTTCCACTGTCGTGTCAGTGAGACGACAACCTACATTCTATTGTCATTACTAAAAAGTCGCTGTTGCCTACTTTAAACGTAAAAGTTCAGTAGGAGCACTGTCGCCTACTTCTACGTCATTACTAAAAAGTCGTAAAAGTTCAGTAGGAGTACACTTCCACTGTCGTGTCAGTGAGACGACAACCTACATTCTATTGTCATTACTAAAAAAGTCGCTGTTGTAGAGCAGGGCCTACTTTAAACGTAAAAGTTCAGTAGGAGTACACTTCCACTGTCGCGTCAGTGAGACGACAACCTACATTCTATTGTCATTACTAAAAAAGTCATTGTTGTAGAGGAGGGCCTACTTCAAACGTAAAAGTTCGGCAGGAGTACACTTCCACTGTCGTGTCAGTGAGACGACAACCTACATTCTATTGTCATTACTAAAAAAGTCATTGTTGTAGAGGAGGGCCTACTTCAAACGTAAAAGTTCCGTGTCAGTGAGACGACAACCTACATTCTATTATCATTACTAAAATAGTCATTGTTGTAGAGGAGGGCCTACTTCAAACGTAAAAGTTCGGCAGGAGTACACTTCCACTGTCGTGTCAGTGAGACGACAACCTACATTCTATTGTCATTACTAAAAAAGTCGCTGTTGTAGAGCAGGGCCTACTTTAAACGTAAAAGTTCAGTAGGAGTACACTTCCACTGTGGCGTCAGTGAGACGACAACCTACATTCTATTATCATTACTAAAAAAGTCGCTGTTGTAGAGCAGGGCCTAATTTAAACGTAAAGTTCAGTAGGAGTACACTTCCACTGTCGTGTCAGTGAGACGACAACCTACATTCTATTATCATTACTAAAAAAGTCGCTGTTGTAGAGCAGGGCCTACTTTAAACGTAAAAGTTCAGTAGGAGTACACTTCCACTGTCGTGTCAGTGAGACGACAACCTACATTCTATTGTCATTACTAAAAAAGTCGCTGTTGTAGAGCAGGGCCTACTTTAAACGTAAAAGTTCAGTAGGAGTACACTTCCACTGTCGCGTCAGTGAGACGACAACCTACATTCTATTGTCATTACTAAAAAAGTCGCTGTTGTCAGGGCCTACTTGTCAGTAAGCAGTAAACTAAAAAGTCATTGTGTAGAAGGGAGTAAAGTTCAGTAGGAGTACACTTCCACTGTCGTGTCAGTGAGACGACAACCTACATTCTATTGTCATTACTAAAAAAGTCGCTGTTGTAGAGCAGGGCCTACTTTAAACGTAAAAGTTCAGTAGGAGTACACTTCCACTGTCGCGTCAGTGAGACGACAACCTACATTCTATTGTCATTACTAAAAAGTCGCTGTTGTAGAGCAGGGCCTACTTTAAACGTAAAAGTTCGGCAGGAGTACACTTCCACTGTCGTGTCAGTGAGACGACAACCTACACATTCTATTCGTCATTAAACGTAAAAGTTCAGTAGGAGTACAAAGTGAGACGACAACCTACATTCTATTGTCATTTAAAAAGTAGAGCAGGGCCTACTTCTTCAAACGTAAAAGTTCAGTAGGAGTACACTTCCACTGTCGTATCAGTGAGACGACAACCTACATTCTATTGTCATTACTAAAAAAGTCGCTGTTGTAGAGCAGGGCCTACTTTAAACGTAAAAGTTCAGTAGAAGTACACTTCCACTGTCGTGTCAGTGAGACGACAACCTACATTCTATTATCATTACTAAAAAAGTCGCTGTTGTAGAGCAGGGCCTACTTTAAACGTAAAAGTTCAGCAGGAGTACACTTCCACTGTCGTGTCAGTGAGACGACAACCTACATTCTATTATCATTACTAAAAAAGTCGCTGTTGTAGAGCAGGGCCTACTTTAAACGTAAAAGTTCAGTAGGAGTACACTTCCACTGTCGCGTCAGTGAGACGACAACCTACATTCTATTGTCATTACTAAAAAAATCGCTGTTGTAGAGCAGGGCCTACTTTAAACGTAAAAGTACGGCAGGAGTACACTTCCACTGTCGCGTCAGTGAGACGACAACCTACATTCTATTGTCATTACTAAAAAAGTCGCTGTTGTAGAGCAGGGCCTACTTTAAACGTAAAAGTTCGGCAGGCTTACTGGTATATCTGTATATTTTTTCTAATAATTATGAATACATTGTAACCGCTAATAAAAAGCAGATTTTGAGGACTTTTTGGTCAGAAAAATTCATTAAGCCGAAAAGAGCATTGGTATTTTTTTTGAAATAATTAATTAATATTTTGCTTTCATACGTTTTAATTAACCGCTTGCCCTAATTATTCCACAATAATAGGTTTGCTTAATGCCAACGTGAGTGGTGCATCCCAGTAAATATAACATAATAAATTAATATTAGCCTATTTTGTAGATAAAACTGAAAGCTTCACTTTTAAATAGATTAAATTTAAGCAATTCTTTAACTTGATGTTTATTTATAGTCAGTTTAAGAAGAACGCCAAGTTCTTACCATATTTCAATGAGGGTGGGTTTATTGAATGATTAACGCATACAGGAGAAAGATGCTCTGGTGGAAAATCCCACAGAATGAAATCCGAAAGAGAGCGGAGGAACGGAGGAGGATCCATGAGGATAGGATGAGGGAGGTGTGGAGGATTAGAAGGAACAAGATATTAGTCGGAGTGCTTTGCGTAATCCAACAGGGTCTATACGCAAATAATAATAATAATAATAATAATAATAATAATAATAATAATAATAATAATAATAATAATAATAATAATAATAATAATTATTATTATTATTATTATTATTATATATATATATTACAATTATAGTGTGTTTGTGTGTGCGTGTGTGTGTGTGTGTGTGTGTGTTGTCATACTTTCATACGCTATAAAGTGAACAGTATGTATGCATTTTGTAGTATGTATTTAAAACAGTCAATAAAAACTAATTGTAAGTAATCACAGGTTTATTGCAGTACACACTTTAATTTAAACGACATTATGTTTTACAATTTCAAACAGACATCGGAAAACAAACAAACAGAATCTGTTTTGTGCAGGGTTTACATTTTACAGCACATGTACAAATCCATTGACTGTCAATCCGAATTACTTTTCCCCAGCGGGGTAGTTTTAAGCTTAATGCATTTACGTGTATCCCTGATTTAATTGAACTAGTTCTATTGTTGTGTGCAGGAGCCGATGTCGAGATGAGCAGATGATTACAATAGGTTAATGGTTAATTCTTCTCGTCGCAGGTACCGTATGATTTTTACAATAAAAGATATTTGTTAAAATTATTAGCAATACACTGTAAGATATTACAGTGTGGGTGTTGAGACATGCAGGTGATTATAATAGCAGTAAGTTACGGTTAAATTGCCTCTTTCTTGTTTTAAGAATCAGCTGATTTTTGTATAAAATAATGGTTATAATTTGTAGCAATTGTTAACTTTTAATATACAAAAACATTTAGATTTTGTACTGCGCTCAGGTTGGCAAATTATTAAAAGTATATCTTATTTGGATCAATAATGCGTTTATTTTAATTCTCAACAAATAAAAAATAAAACATATTTGGTAATGTTGGTATTGGTGAAAAAATCGATCATTAAGTTTTCTACCTATCGTTTTCAGGTCCTGTAATTCTAAAAGAGGTTTTTACTTTGACTCCTATCCATGTCCCCCCCCCTAAAACTGCTGTCAGGTTAATTTTTTTAATGTACTCCCGATTCGTATTTTTTTAAAGATTAGATTAAAATGTGGTACATTTTCTTTGGTATGATTGTTCTGTAACGGGTTAAAAATTAAACCCAGTTACTAAAACGCACGGCTGGTCCTACATAGCCTGAGATCAGGCAGTAAACCGTACAAAGGTCAGTTGGCGATTGTAGCCTAAGGCGAGACAGTAACCAGTGCAAAGGTCAGTTGGCGATGCTACCATTAGTTACACTGGAAAGAACCGCTCGCTCAGAATTCTGGGAAACGACTGACTAAGTACGGGTTTCTGCGCATGCGCGGCGCTCAACAGTATAAAAGCTGGCCGCTGTGGTTGCGAAACACTCACATAGTCACTTTCATCAAAATTAAAATTCTCAAACAAAAATCCAAGTCAGTCTTTCACCGACCACTCGATACAACACAAATCACATATTGTAAATGTTTTTCAACAGAAGTCAGTCTTCCGCCGACCACCCGCGATAACTTTGAGCAGTCTATGACAAATCATCAAACGAAAAAGCATACTTTCAGGAAACAGGTGACGTATACCGAGGTAGGAATTACAGTAGAAGCATTTATAAACCTTAGAAATTGGGCATTCCGAATCCTTAGAGTAGCAAGGATTCCGAGAGCTCGAAAATAGCAAACACCTGGAAACCTAAAACTCCTTACGCTCGAGAATATTGAGCACCTAAAACTCCTTACGCTCGAGAATATTGAGCACCTAAAGCTTCCTTACGTTCGAGAATATTGAGCACCTAAAACCTCCTTACGCTCGAGAATATTGAGCACCTAAAACTCCTTACGCTCGAGAATATTAAGAACCTAAAGCTTCCTTACGTTCGAGAATATTGAGCACCTAAAACCTCCTTGCGATCGAGAATATTGAGCACCTTAAACCTCCTTACGCTCGAGAATATTAAGCACCTAAAGCTTCCTTACACTCGAGAATATTGAGCACCTAAAGCTTCCTTACGCTCGAGAATATTAAGCAGCTAAAACCTCCTTACGCTCGAGAATATTAAGCAGCTAAAACCTCCTTACGCTCGAGAATATTGAGCACCTAAAATCTCCTTACGCTCGAGAATATTAAGCACCGAATCCTTGCTCCCATAAATTTGCGCAGCTATTCAATTTTAAAACTCAAATTCCCTTTTGGCGATGATGACTTAAACATGGGTGAGCAAAATCATGAAATACTGATTTTTGTCAATGAGCCTAATTTATAACTGAGCCAAAAACCTTACATAAAGTTGAAGCCTGAACGAAGCCTATGAATGCGGACTGCTATCAGGTTTTAATGGTAACGAACGCCAAGAGCGAAACGTTTTTACTTTACAGTTTATGTATGTTCAAAATTTGAGCAAAACCTGATTAATGTGAATAAGAGAAATTAGGCCGATTTTAGTTATTTATTTTTAAGAATTTGTGATTTAAATTTTCAAATATTTCATATTTAAAAAAAATATTGTTATTTTAATTAGTTACACAATTTTGTTTTCGGCCTGTTACGTAATTATTTTTCAACCGATCTGGACGACTGATGTGTAATTTTAAAACTTCTCTTCGCAGACTTACAGAAAAATAGAACAAAATCCAACATATCGCAGTATTTTAAAAATAAGTGATATTTGAAAAGATAGGCTATGTTATTTTTGTTAGAACTTTCCCTTAGTCCAAGAGGAAACGTTAACGTAAGCCATACTCCGGAAAAATTTAATTGTAATTTTTTCAGTTTCAAATTTTTAAATATTAAAAAATATTACGCGGTACAATGTTTACATGTTTTTAATATGGAAAAAATTATGTTATTTTTTTGTCTGAACTCGCAGTTACTTTGGGAGAATTATTCAATATATTCTCTTAAGATATATGTCAATTTAAAGCTTAAAACTTCCCATTACCTGCAAACATGTAAAATATGATATTTTCTTCATTTAGATTTGTCAAATAATACAAAACTCAATTGCTTTAAAAACTATTATGGTGAGCCTACAGTTTATTTTGTATTAAAGTTTTACTTTTAATTTTATAAATTTTTTTTTATTTCGTATACAAATTCCTCAAAATATTTTTTTTTGTAACGATGAATTTACAGTGTTTAACTTTTTTTACTATAAAATATTGTCCTCTTATTTTACTGAACTACAACTTTATAATAGGACGTCACAATACTTTTTTACATCTTCAAAACAATACTGTAATTATGATGAAACGATAAAATACGATTCATCTAATGTAACCTATGTAACTAATTCCACTTATTACAATTATTTTTTTGAAACTGCACGCCCGTAAACTATACAAAAACTCTTTCCTTGTGTTTAATGTAGAGCTCTGGAACAATGTTGACAAATTTATCAATTTGCCCTCGGCGGAGAGCTGTTACAATCAGCTGTTTCGAACAACCGGTCTGCTTCAAGCGATCTATTTTCTAGATTTGAAATTTCAATGTAAAAATTTGCTCTTGACAGTATATATATTTTAACATTCTCCAAACAGTAAATAATTTTTGTGTTTTGCACAGGTTTGCTAATTAATTTCTATTTTAGTTTTAAAATCAAACGTACCTGTACTATTCCACAAACATACACTTTCTGTATACGTCCGTTTAAAAGTATTTTGTTTAGTGCTAATCTCTTCATTCAGTCAATTCGAGTTATAACAAGATATAACATATTTGACTTCCTATAGGACTATACGTTTGGAGTGTTCCACGCACAATATCCGCTAAAATAGAAAGGTGATCTTCGAGCCTCCAGTGGTTCAGTTTGAATTTTGCGGTGCGCTGAATATCACAAGAGAAATTTATTGTTTAAAATGTATGATGAAACAATTTTTAAAATTATGAATGACTGATTTCTTGAAACGGATGTAGAATTCAGCTGGGTAACAAATGTTTATTAAGTTTGACATCAAAAGTATTTCACTGATAAAAAAACGATAGCGCTAAAACATGTTGTAGCGTTAAAGTGATTCGCTTGTTACCATTAGAGCCGGATAGCCGTCCGCATTCATAGGCTTCGTCCAGAGTTCAACTGTAGGTAATGTTTTTGGCTCAGTTATAAATTGGGCTCATTGACAAAAACCAGTATTTCATGATTTTGCTCACCCATGTTTAAGTCATCATCGCCAAAAGGGGCATTGAGTTTTAAAATTGATTAGCTTCGAAAATTTATGGAAGCAAGGATTTAGGTGCTCAATATTCTCGAGCATAAGGAAGTTTTAGGTGCTCAATATTCTCAAGCTTAGGGAAGTTTAGGCTCAATATTCTCGAGCATAAGGAAGTTTTAGGTGCTCAATATTCTCGAGCGTAAGGAAGTTTTAGGTGCTCAATATTCTCGAGCGTAAGGAAGTTTTAGGTGCTCAATATTCTCGAGCGTAAGGAAGTATTTAGGTCTCCAGGTGTTTGCTATTCTCGAGCACTCGGAATCCTAAATACTTGAAGGATTCGGAATGCCCAATTTCTACGCTATTCTCGAGCTCTCGGAATCCTACATACTCCAAGGATTCGGAATGCCCAATTTCTAAGATTTATAAATGCTTCTATGGTAATTCCTTCCTCGGTATACGATACCTGTTTCCTGCCAGTATGCGTTTTCTTTCGATGATTTGTCGTATACTGCCCAGAGTTATCGAGTGGTTGACGAAAGACTGACCAAAATTATCGGGTGGTCGGCGGCAGACTGACCAAGTTATCGAATGGTCGCTGGGAGACTGACCCCTTGGCACCTTGGTCAGTGGCAGGAGATAAATTCTCCCCAGATAGCGATCTTGTTTACTGTTAAAACATTTACAATATATGATTATGCAGTGGCTTTATTGCGTCTTGTCTAGGTGAGGAATGAAGATGTGGGTTGGGCTTGGATTTTATTGAGATTTATAATTTGAAGAAAGTGACTATGTGAGTGTCACATGCGTCGCTTTTATGGAGGTTCGTAGACTAGATACAGAGGCCTTTTTCTGTATCTTAGTGGGGGAACGGGATCTGTCACAATGGCGGACAGATGCGCGTGCGTGGAGCTTTCTGCTCGCGAAACTAGGTTTTTGGTGAGTGTGAGGGTATATTCCTCGAGTGTGAGGACTTTAAGGCCGTGGCGTATGATCTCGTTTCTGACGAACCACGGGGATTCAGTCAGTAAACGTAGGGAGCGGTTTTGGAAGGATTCCAGCCGTTTCCTTCGAGTGTTAGAGATGAGGGAGTACCAAGCCGGAGCTGCATAAGTAAGAATGGGTCTGATGTACATTTTATACATAATCAGCCTGATTCTTAGTGGTAGTGGGCTTTTGTTCGCAAGAACAGGAAAAAGCTTACTGCGAGCCGCAGTAGCTCTGCCTATAGTTTGCTTGACATGTGGGGCAAAAGTCAGTCGTTTGTCAAGCGTGACGCCTAGGTATCTGACTTTAGGTTTCTATGGGAGTATCGTTGATTTGAAGTATAGTTTTAGGAGGATGTCCTTTGTTCGTGAAGGCGATGGCTTCTGTTTTGTCTGCATTCACTGCAATTCTCCACCTACGAAACCATGGCTCCAATAGGTCCAACTGATGTTGAATGTTTTTGGCCCCAAACTCGAGGTTCATTGAAGAATAATAGAACATGGAGTCGTCGGCGAAGAGCCGCAGTGACACAGGTTCTTGGACAGGCATATCGTTGGTGTACAGATTGTACAACAACGGGCCTAGGACTGATCCTTGTGGCACGCCAGCCGTAATTGGTCTGGGCGTAGAGAGTGTACCATCGACGGACACCTGGAACCATCTGTTGTCGAGGTACGATCGAATTAAGTGGACATAGCATGGAGGAATAGGGCTGTGAGCTAGTTTGTACAGGAGGCCTTCGTGCCAAACTCTGTCAAAAGCTTTGCTGATATCCAGGAATACAGCTATTGTGTGTAGGCGTTTGTTGAAGCCATCTGATAAGCTGTTGATAACTCGGACTAGTTGGTGGGTAGTTGAGTGCTCTCTGCGGAAGCCAAACTGTTCGTGCCTAACCGTGTCTGCGAGGTGTTCGGTGAGTTGCCTGTTCACCAGCCTTTCGAATACTTTCGAGAGACCAGGGAGCAGCGAGATTGGTCGGTAGTTTTGAGGAAAGAGAGCCGATTTTCGTGGTTTAAGTATGGTTATGACTTTGGCTCCTTTCCAAGATGTGGGGTAGTGGCCTGTTCGCAAGATTCCATTGAAGATATTCGTAATGTATCCTACTGTTTGGGCAGGGATGTGCATTAGGGCCAGATTATTTAAATTATCCAGACCAGGTGCTTTCCTTAGATGTAATTGTTGTATGATGCGTGTCACCTGATCTGCTGTGTAAGGGTCAGGAAGCTGGCCTAATGGACAACTGAGGTAGTCCTCAAGATAATTTTCTACGTGCTCGATATGATCGGCCACGTAGAGATGTGCATTTGGACTGAACTGGTCTTGGAGGGAATCTGCGAACGCTTCTGCTTTGTCCGTTGGGGAGTAAGCCAGACCGTGCTGGCCATACAGGGGATGGTTGGAGCGTTTGATTCTCAGGAGTTGGCGGTTCAGTTTCCACAATGAACCGTCTTCCGTGTTCATTGTGGACAGGAATCGAGTCCATTCCTCTTCGGAGTGTGTTTCTAGTAAATGCTTTACTAATTGTGTTTGGGAATTGAGCTGTCTTTTAACGGACGGTGCTCGGGTGAATTGCCATTGTCGGCGAAGCTTTCTCTTTTTTGCCAACTCCTCTCTGATGTAAGGAGGAAGTTCAGGTTTGGCACCCTTACAGGCAATTTGATGGGTGCTGGATTCCAGCGCAGAGGCTATAGCTGTCTGAAGGGTATCAACCTCAAGGTCGACATCTTCGGGTGAGCAGATATGTTGGGGTTCCGGTAATAGTTGGTGAAGACGTTCCGAGAAACGTCTCCAGTCAACACGTTTGGCATTGCCATTTTTGTGTGGTAGCCTCTGGCCGAGTGGGTTACTTATGGTAAGTAAGACGGGATTGTGGTCAGAGCTTAAATCTGCGATGCAGTCTAATTGATGGGCAAAAGTGACGTTCTTCAGCACAGCAATGTCGAGTACATCAGGACGTGACTTTCGTTATGAGGGATAATGTGTAGGGACTGTTGGACCGATAACAACAGTTTTCGGGTGTTTTTGCTGAAATTGATGTAGGACTTTGCCGTGCTTATTAATTACAAGGCTGTTCCATTGTGGGTGTTTGGAATTCAGATCGCCCATGAGAACCGTAGGTTCTTCGGAGTCGAGTAATTTTTTGAACGTGTGTATAGTAACATCACGTTGAGGAGGAAGGTAGGCAGAAATTATTCTAAAATTTGTGCCTCGATGGTGGATTTGGATAATGGTGTGCTCTATTAATGATTGGGGGTCGTTCGGTAACGCTTGATGAGCGATCCGCCTGTGGACCAATACTGCAGTTCCCCCGTGGGCTCGGCAGTTGGCCAAAAGTGGACGATCTGATCGATAGATGTTGTAACATTCCATGCTGACCCCTTGGCAGCCACAGCGGCCTCCTTTTATACTGTTGAGAGCCGCGCATGCGCAGAAACCCGTCCTTAGTCAGTCGGGTCCCAGAGCTCGGTCGAGCGGTTCTTCCCACGGTATATAGATACACGGTAGGGGCCACGGTGGGTGTGCGCAGTAGACTACCGCGCGCGTGACGTCACTGAATCCTCACTGCTACATTCTGTAATTTCCCGTTTAACAATGCGGTGTTCTGTAAATGTAGTTGGAGATTCGGTATGTTTATGTGAGTGTTTGTTTTAAGTAAAAGGTCTTTTTTGTGTAAATAAAAGGTATTAATTGTGTTTTGTGGTCGAGGTTTAATAAGTGTAAGAAAAGATTTAATTAGCCTATGTTTTGAATCCTAAAAAATACATAATTTGTTTTGTTTGCTGTTGTATAATTGTGTATGCATAACAATGCCTAATTGCGTTATAGCCAGTTGCTATAATAGTGATAAGAATTGTAAAGGGAAAGGAATTACATTTCACAGAATTCCAAAAGACAAAGGCCTGAGAAAAGCGTGGGTTCATGCGTGTAAACGAGCAGATCATTTTAATTTTGATAATGTTAAAGTCTGTTCACTTCATTTTAATGACGATGATTTCGAAAGGGATTTTAAATCCAAATTACTAAATACGAAACCTAAAAAACAGCTGAAATCCGGTGTCATACCACATTTTAACATTCCCACCGTTAAAAATAAATGTATCAATTCTGAACGAGCTGCAAGGATTAAAAAAACGTGAAACCAAGAAACATTAAAAATCTTATTGACGAGTCCGATGGAAATCTACCAGGTAAATCACCTGTAAATGGAAATGACGTTGGTGCAATTGTAACGTGTAATTCTGTAAATGAAACCCACCCTTCCGTAGTCAGTAATTTTAATACAAATATCGTTGTAAATAATGCCTCTGTAAAGGAAATGAAATGTTTAAGAAATGAAAATTTACTTTTGAAGGAACAAATTCAACTTGCATTATAAGAACTGGCCTCGGTTAAAAATAAAAATGTGGCTTTACAAAGCAATGTTACTAATTTTAAGAATATATTTTCTGATAATATGTGTTGAAACGTAAGTTCTAAGAAATACGTATGTTTTATTTTACTGTTTGCATAATAGGCGTACGCCTATTTGCTATTTAATTTGTTGTTAATTTTTTATTTGAGATGTGCGTTTTCACAGTCAACCACATAATTATCACGGAAAATCCGCAGATACGTAATTCATAGTGTGATGTGCTTTTAACTTTCAAACAAAAAATAACCTGGAATTTTTCAAGCTATGGACCTATAATTTACTTTACTTTAATATTATGTAATATTGTATAAAATAAAAAGTTTCCGTTTTGACAATGAGCGAATTCACTAAGTAAAGTAATTAACAGCGTTATTAATGTTAGATATAAGGAATTATTATTGTAATTACTATAATACAGTTACTAACACTAACATTACAAACTGTTTTCTACTGAACACTACGTCTGAGCTAGATTCGATCAGGGATTCGATGACGTACTTCAGCCGGCAAGTGGTGGGGGAGACATGCGCGTGGCCCCTACCGTGTATCTATATACCGTGGTTCTTCCCAGCGTAGCTAATGAGAGCCCTTGCAAACTGACCTTTGCATTGGTTGCTCTCTTGCCTTAGGCTACAAGCGCGTCGTACCCTCTCAAACCGACCTTTGCACTGTACCTATCTACAATCGTCAACTGACCTTTGTACGGTTTGCTACCGGATCTCAGGCTGCATAGGGCCAGCCGTGCGTTTTAGTGACAGGGTTAATTTTTAACCCGTTACAATGTATAAGTACATACATTAAATTTGAAATTGTAAAGTTATTAACTGTAGTGCATAAACATTAAACTTAAATTCATTTGAAGTTATGTATATTATTTTGATCTTCAAGAGACAGATGTAGGGCCTATATAAGCTACTACTCATGCATATACAAAAAGAGGTATATTTTCTTAGAATTTTCACGACGTTGTTTTAGATTTATGTAAAATTTATGCAAACGAGAAAACTTCAGTAAACATTACAAAAACGTTGACATAAAATTTCATTAACTTAAAATGGTAATAATTAACAATTAATTTTCGAGGCGGTTAAAGCATTGTAGCGAAAAATGTATCGAAAAATATTTGTTCATTTAATTAAAGTTATTCATCACTGAAACAAACTACTGCTATTATTGCGTAACACGTGACCTCTGCAATATTACAATTTATAATAACGTTTGCACTAATTGCTGCATGCTTCACAGATAAGATATTTATGCACAATGGTGTATAGGGGGGGGAGTTAGACGTAAGAGAGTACACAAATAAATGGTTACATAGTATCTACTTGGTAATAAAGAGAATACTACCAAATAAATCAGTAAACATCACGACAATAAAACGTGTTACGTTTGTATAATACTGAATGCAATATCTTGCATCCAGATAACAACCAATAACAGCTATTGGATCCAACCAATAACAGCTGTATTTAGTTTTTCACCAACCAATAACAGCTGTATTTATTTTTTCACCCACTCAAGTAGGTGTAAACAATTTTTAATAAAAGTTTTTTTGTGTGTTTAACATCTGACTGTTGTGCACACTTGGGTTAATGCAGACGATGGGATGATGTATAGCGTATGAAAATGCCAAGCCCTCGCCGGGAATCGAACCCGGGTCCTCGGGGTGAAAGCCTAGTACGCTATCCACTAGACCACCTAGGCGGCTTTTTTTAATAAAAGTAATTTAGTGTCCAAAAATTAAATCAAAAACCCGACAGCAGTTCAGGTTTATGTTTATTGTTAAAAAAATTACTCTTAAATGATACACATTTTTTAAAAATTTTTACTAACTGTGTATCAGTGCTTCAATACGGTATTTATCAGGAAATAAAAATTACAATTTGTAAGTTGAAAAATATTTTTTTACAATAATTTTTTTCGGAAGAGAAGCTTTTTTTTATAACAAAATAAATATTTTTGCTGGTAAAATATAATATTTTTTGGCAAAATATATATCATATTGTTGAGCCAAAAACTTTAAAATTCTCACCATCTAACCTTGACATTAAAATATTGCACCATACAACTAACATTTAACATAATAAAATCTGATTGAATCGTTTAGTAGCGGACAGAAAACGACAAAATTAATATTTTACCGTAAAATAACTGACATTTTGACGACGGAAAACGTCACGTTTGCTTACTCCAATGCAGGAAATATAAAGTTTGCAGACAACCCGTTTTATTTCCATAGTTTGTGAAATTACCCAGTTTTAAAATAAATCAAGCATTTTGTATTACCACACTTGTTTTCAATAATTGTATGGTAATTTAAAGTTGCTTAAAACCTGCTCCTTATTGTATTTGATAGTTATAAAGGTTTGTTTTTAAATCCGCCAAGCTGTATAGCAGTGAAACGTTGACCCTAATAGACAATCAGGCATTTTGAGTGTGCGCCATTTTGTTTAAAATATGTGAATTGCAGTTTGAGACTGCTTCAAATCTTGTAGTACGTAATAAAGAAAGAATGTGTCATCTAAGGGCGTGAAACCGTTTCGTAGTGAAAAACAAACAAGTCCCTTAACTTAAAAGACAAACAAACAAAAAAATCAGACATTTTGGACTGCTAAAGTTCTGTTTGAAATAGGCCCAGGCACTTTGACATTTTTTTAAAACCTAGCCATCGCTATAAATAACAACGTAAAACTTTCATTGAAATGTGTTGTTGGTGATCGGTGGTCGAAGTGGCTAAAGCATCGGTCAGTCTACTGCGTCACTCAAGGTTCTTAGTTCGAGCCGCAGTTGCTCCCGTTGCTTTTCCCTTACAAACACTGATCCTCGTCCTCGTTAGTCTGAAGTATAAACGTAAGGAAAAAAAAACAAAAAAACATGAAATGAATTATGCCATATCCCTTGAAAACAGAAAAAATATTACAGAAGACGAAGATTTTAATGTTCTAGAAAAAATATATTTTAATCCACTAAAAAATTACTTTAAAAAACCAGAATTATTGCATATCTACATATTAAGGAAATCCACTATGCAAAATCACGTTATTCAGATATAGTAATCGGTCAATGAAAGAGTGAGAGTTTTTGTTTGTATATATTATATACAATATATTATACAATATACAATATACAATATATTATATATGTTGTTCATATATTATATTATATGAATAGTGTGACCCACGAAGAGGTTTACGCATTTGATCCTCCATTATTTTCTCATTCCCCCATTGATAATTTTGAAACTATACTTACTTTTTAAAGAATGAACCAAAAATAGTATGTGAGAATTGCATTTGGCTGATATTTGTAGAAATATAATGGCGGCCAAAATAAATAAATTCTTTCTAGCGTATGATTCATTTGTTCGGCGTTGTTATGAGTGTGTATGATGGTTATGAGTGTTTAACTGTGGATGGTTTCCAGATTGAATAGATCTGATTTATGAAATGTTCATTGCTATTTAGTTTTCTTTTAATTAGTTTGCATCTAATTAAATTTTAAAAAATATTAAAAAATAAAATTTTGTTTGAAAAATCCTCTTTGTGGGACACACTGCATCTATAATCTATCTATCTATCTATCTATCTATCTATCTATCTATCTATATATATATATATTTCATTATATTATATTAAATTCAGATATGAATCGTCAAATATGACCAATAATTTGAACAAGGCTTGAATTTTTGTACAGAGTTTCTTGTAACAAGTTAAAACTCGGTTGGCAAGACTCAATAAAAATTGTGGAAATATACAAGGCTTAAGTATTTCATTAGGATTTTAACGAATTTATCTTAACATATACAAATCTTAAGATTTTTTCGTAAACGCTGTACTTTGTGTGACAAGAAAGTGAAAATTAAATATTACATGTAGGCTAAAATATAGTTACCACTTTTAAGTAAAATCTAAAAAAAAATATAATTTCAACTCAATAAGTTACGGTATGGTTGTGGATCATTCCCTTTTTATTTGGAAAATTGTAGTTATTTCTTGTACCAAATTTATGTGCAATATATCGGTTCTTTTCTGTGGACCTTGTTTCACGGCGCCAGCTTGACGGTCACATCAATAACAGATATCATTTTGTAGTTTTACAACTTTGTCTTTTATAAAACAAATTCTTTAAATAATGTAAATATCTTTTGTGTATGGATTTAAGATAGGTCAGCGTAAAGTTGTATTTTTTGTGTATGGATTTAGGATAGGTCAGCGTAAAGTTGTATTTTTTGTGTATGGATTTAGGATAGGTCAGCGTAAAGTTGTATTTTTTGTGTATGGATTTAGGATAGGTCAGCGTAAAGTTGTATTTTTTGTGTATGGATTTAGGATAGGTCAGCGTAAAGTTGAATTTTTTGTGTATGGATTTAGGATAGGTCAGCGTAAAGTTGTATTTTTTGTGTATGGATTTAGGATAGGTCAGCGTAAAGTTGTATTTTTTGTGTATGGATTTAGGATAGGTCAGCGTAAAGTTGTATTTTTTGTGTATGGATTTAGGATAGGTCAGCGTAAAGTTGTATTTTTTGTGTATGGATTTAGGATAGGTCAGCGTAAAGTTGTATTTTTTGTGTATGGATTTAGGATAGGTCAGCGTAAAGTTAAATTTTGTGTGTATGGATTTAGGATAGGTCAGCGTAAAGTTGTATTTTTTGTGTATGGATTTAGGATAGGTCAGCGTAAAGTTGTATTTTTTGTGTATGGATTTAGGATAGGTCAGCGTAAAGTTGTATTTTTTGTGTATGGATTTAGGATAGGTCAGCGTAAAGTTGTATTTTTTGTGTATGGATTTAGGATAGGTCAGCGTAAAGTTGAATTTTTTGTGTATGGATTTAGGATAGGTCAGCGTAAAGTTGTATTTTTTGTGTATGGATTTAGGATAGGTCAGCGTAAAGTTAAATTTTGTGTGTATGGATTTAGGATAGGTCAGCGTAAAGTTGAATTTTTTGTGTATGGATTTAGGATAGGTCAGCGTAAAGTTGAATTTTTGTGTATGGATTTAGGATAGGTCAGCGTAAAGTTGAATTTTTTGTGTATGGATTTAGGATAGGTCAGCGTAAAGTTGTATTTTTTGTGTATGAATTTAGGATAGGTCAGCGTAAAGTTGTATTTTTTGTGTATGTATTTAGGTTAGGTCAGCGTAAAGTTGTATTTTTTGTGTATGGATTTAGGATAGGTCAGCGTAAAGTTGTATTTTTTGTGTATGTATTTAGGTTAGGTCAGCGTAAAGTTGTATTTTTTGTGTATGGATTTAGGATAGGTCAGCGTAAAGTTGTATTTTTTGTGTATGTATTTAGGATAGGTCAGTGTAAAGTTGTATTTTTTGTGTATGGATTTAGGATAGGTCAGCGTAAAGTTATATTTTTGTGTTTTATTTTGAATTGTATTTTATATACTTATATCTTTATTACTTCTAATTTACTATTTTGTTCACACAAGAAAAAATTATAACTTCTCTTAATAAATAATTATAGCTTAATAACTACAGGTATAGCTACTTTTTTATTTAACTTATAAGTAATCAAATATTTTAAATTATTTTAAATAACTGTAATTTATTTTTGCATTATTCAACAGGTCTTAAATTATTATTTCATTGTAAAAGTGACAGTATAGTATTGATAAAAACCAAATTATTTTTTTATTTTGTACAATACTTTTAAGCATATGTTGGTACAATTTATTGTGTATTCCCACGGATTTTAACTTTTATGTTTCTCTGTTGTAATAACGCTTATCGTAAAAATACATTTTTATGGTGTTAACTGCGAAATTTGGGCGAAAAAATCTCACAGCAATGGCATAAAATGTTAATTGATAAAAACGTAACCTAACCTAACCAGCACAGCATAAGTTATGATTACCTCCATCATTATCACACTCATTACAATACGTTGACAATATTTTTCATTGCACTAAATTTCAGGCTCTAATTATTTTCGTCATTTGGAGATCGAAAAACTTTACAAATATGCAACTCTAAGCGTAGTGAACAATAAAAAATAAGACTAGCTGCACCTATTGAGAGGATTTAGACTGTCCCTCGCGGTACCCGAGTCTCGACACACACTTACATTTACAACACTACACTTACGACTTTAACACTTTACACTCACACTTACATTTAGGTAGGCGATAATAGCCTCTGTGTGTTTTTCGCCTTAAAATAAATAAATAAAAAAAATGGGGATCACTGACTAAGCAGTTTGAAAAAAAAAATAGGAAAATATTTTCAGTATTGTATGTTATTTTTTAAACAATCTGAATGCCGCTGTAATTGCTATTGAACTTACCAACAAAAACTCAGGAAACTTAGTCAGGAGAAATTGTAACAATCTGTTAAGTTAGCAAAGGTGTGGCTCTACAAAAATAAATGAATCATTAAGGAAAAGTGGGCATGGATTTGGCAGACTAAACAGAAAAAACTGGAACTTCAATCCAGCTTGATTAAAAATAGCGAACAATGATTCGATAGGTATACATTTGGTATACATCTTCTTGGTGTATTACATATTCTTTATCAATATATTTAACAAAAATATTTCATCCTTTGCAGTTTGTGCATGTCCTCGTAGTTTCAATATTAATAAAAAAAAGAATAACACAATAATTAAAACTAAAAGTGTTATTTATTATTCAAATAACTCTTTTTGAATTTATGTAATCAAATATCTTATAGTAGTTCCTATTTTTTATATTTCTTTATTAAAAAGAATGATTTTCTTAAATAAAATAAATAAATAAAAAGAATGAATATTTTATTATTTAAAAATAATGATTTTTAGAGCAATGTTTAACAGTGAAAAATAACGTAGTATTAAATTTTAATAACATTAACCTTATTTGTAAAGCAGTAACTGGAACAGTAGCTAACGTAACTAAACTTCACGTACAGTTCAGTTCGTAGTAAAAGGATATTATAGTGCAAGTTGTGTATCCATCATGATTTTATTGCTGTTTTATGGGCATTCGTCTTGATCGTTCAGTTTTATATTGTGCAATTGTAAAGTTGCTTCAATTTTGTACAAATGAAACTTATTTTGACATTGTTGCTGTACCTGTAAAAAAAGTTATTCCCATATCGTTAGCTGCAAATTGTTACTAAAGATATCAGGGACTCGGTGGTCCATGTGGCTAAAGCACTGGCTAGTCTCTGAACCGTTCATAGTTTGCAGTTACTTCCGTTGCTTTTCCTTTACAGTTAACGCTGATCCCTCGTTCTCATTAGTCCAACTGGCGTAAGTATGGAAATTAGGAGAAAACTAACGGTATTGTATAGTTGTATAATAAAATACAACATTGAAAACAAAGTTTTGTTTGAATGTATAAATTACGGTAAGGCTGGTAAAACATAATAAAAATTAATTTATTCTGTAATTATTTATAAAATTTTGTTTAAATTTTTATAATGTTGTTTCAAACAATAATGAAACTAAATGAATTCTCGGAAATTTATTTCCTGAAGTTTTAATATCAAATTTTAATAATTCAGTTTTTTATTTATTAATTTTAAAAATTAAGTTTTATTTATAAAATGTGTATTAATTTTATCAAATTATGCAATGTTAACCAGTCATATTGTTAGGAAAGCAGAAGCATGATTACAGTTTGATTTGTATAGTCTAAATTTGTATTAATAGGCGGGTAATGTTTCAGAGTTTGAAATTGGCTCTTACTAAATGTTATGAAAGTTTGTACATTGTTAGGTTTTTTATATATATATTTTTTTTTTACTATTATTTGATAAGGAAGTAGGAAAAACATACAGAAAATTGAAATAAGTGGTAGGCATAAATTTAGAAAGTTCTTGTTTTTCATAACAAGAATATATATTGGTGTTTAACGTCCGACTATTGTGCACACTTGGGCTAGTGCAGACGATGGGATGATTTATAGCGTATGAAAATGCCAAGCCCTCGCCGGGAATCGAACCCGGGTCCTCGGGGTGAAAGCCTATTACGCTATCCACTAGGCCACCGAGGCTATATATATATATATATATATATATATATATATATATATATATATATATATATATTGTTGTAGTCTGAGGGAGAAACAGAAGAAGTCCAAGCGTTACCAGGTCGGCAGCGAGCTGGTGAGGCACTCTTACGGTTCTGAATGGAAGGGAAACTAAGACGTCCGTTTGTTTATAGTTAGCCGGATGCTGTTGGTCCGGGTGTTGCTGTGTTGTTGTTGTGCAGTGGGTGGTCCTCCTCGATGTTCTGCCGAACAACGATTTTCGAACTGTATTTATACTCGAAATTATTAACTATATATTTATCAGAATTCCCTTGTTAAAACTAGAGGAAGAGCGCACCAATCAGAATGAAGCTTTTGTGCACGGGAGATGCGAGGTGATGCGCCGACAATGCGTTGGCAGGAGTGTAGCGTAGTATACGAGATACGTGAGTACGGCGAACCAATGGCAAGTGAGTATTGATTGACGGGAGTGAAATATGTTTCACAGGCTTAGGCTCTATTCAAGCCGAGAGAGAATTACGGGAATTTTTAGCGAGGTTGTTTAGGTGTTTATATATATATATATATATATATATATATATATATATATATATATATATATATATTGTATATATATTGTAATATTTTATATATAAATGTATTAAATGTTTTAAGCAAATGATTAAATTTATTCTTAACAAAAATATTCCTTTAACTTTAGTTTTATATATAGCGGTTATAAATAAATGATTCAATATGTCTCAATAATTCTACAAATTGTGTTTTAATTCTTGTTATAAATTGTCTAAAGTTAAAATTATTTAACATATCAGGTTTAGATGATCGGCTAGTTTAACATTTAACGGTGACTAATTTCCGCCATACCTTACAAACTAAATTTTACAAAACAATTTTTTGACTAATTAATTAAAATAATATAGTCTATTAATGGGTGGGAAGCGGATGACCAAAATATGGTGGTGTATGGATGATTTCAACAAGACAGAATGATGAAGTGAATTTAGACTACCGTAGGGTGCAATTTGTAATTCGTAAATTTTAAATGTTTCAACGTAAATGCCGCAATATTGGGTCAAGGTGTTGGATCATTTGATATCTTGGATCCTCCCAGGACAACCATAAACACACAGATCGGGAGCCAGCTCAAATGAGCACTAACACTAAACCAAGATTAACTAAAGTCGATCACCCAATCACAGGATAAAATCAAGGTACCACTAGACACAAGGGGATCACACCACTATAACTCGAGGAGATCACTACACTGGTCAGGGCCCCTTGAGGCCAAAACTTAAACGCATGTTTCACAAATTAACGCCCAACCAAAACAAGATGGCTGTCACACCGGAATTTATCAGGACGTGTTCCGGCGTTCGTAGTTGAACGGACAGTAGATGCGTAATAGTACAAGTCAGTGCGTCCGAGTGGCGAGCCCGCGCATGCGCAGAGTACAAAGTTTTAGATTAATAATGTTCTCAGGCATGATCCTACTTGGAATTTTGAAATTTTTATTATAAAGTATTATTATTTAAGTTTTTTAAGCTTATAGTTTTAAACAAATTACCACATATTCTGTTTTTTCAACATATGTACATTCCAATCATGAATCAAATATTTGTTATAGAGCCGGCTCAGTGTGGTTGTTTCATAAGTTTTATTAAAATTATTGCTCAAACATTTCTTACTCCGAATTGTTGAACGTTTCCTTAAAAACCAGCAACATAATCGCTGACTATCTCTACTTTTTTATTCTTCCACTTAAAATTTGTTTGTACTCCTTATTTCTTTTATATAAATTAACTACTCACTATTATGTATCACTTTTTTATATAGAAATTAACCTGGGTGATTTTTGTATACATAATTTGAATTCCGTATCCTTACATGATATACAGCCATATTTAATTCGATCGCGAATAGTTATTACACTTAGTTTCATTACACTTAGTTTTATTCACTTAGTTTCATTACACTTAGTTTTATTACACTTGGTTTTATTACACTTAGTTTTATTACTCAGTTTATTACACTTAGTTTCATTACACTTAGTTTTATTACACTTAGTTTCATTACACTTAGTTTTATTACACTTAGTTTTATTCAATTAGTTTACTACACTTAGTTGTTTGCACTTACTTAGTCATTACACTTACTTTCTTAGTGTTAATATTTCTCTAAAGAAATCGTTTCTGAAATTATTTTAAAAAAACGAAATAGGAAACAAATAAATCTTGTAACATGTTTTATTTTAAGTTTCTTAAACTTATATCAGAGATTTGTTCGTTTTACTTTCTTTGACGCGTTTCGAATTAACTCTATTATCAAAACTTATTGTTGTACTCCAACTTATTCAATAAAATATTAAATGAAGCTCTTGAATTTGCTATTTTGAAAATTTTCCGCTTTACTTCAGCATAACGAGTACAAAAAAAATTTCGAGAATGGAAGTAATACGAATTTGAAACTGAATAGGCTAAGAAATTTGGAACAATCTACCAATCACAATGACGACATTCTCAGCACAAATAAAGAAGATTATATGATTAAATATTCTCGAGTCCTAACTTAATTTTATTTTAGGCTAAAATTAATTGGTACACTGACGTTATTGTCAATTTTCATATGACTCATATTTGAGCAAACTTGCTAGCGTATGAGTTGTATGAGTGACAAACAGATTTAAAGGAAATATTTAAATAGATTACAGATATTCTCAAAATTTGGGAAAACTAAATATAACTCATGATAAATAATACTAAAATTGATAAATTGGTTTTGTCTCAAACGAAGTTCACAATCATAGATAGAAGTCAAAGTAAATCTTGGACTAAAGTATATTACGGACCCCAAATTATTTTAAAATTGACAAATTAGTTTTGTCTACATGGAAGTTCACAATCATAGATAGAAGTCAAAGTAAATCTTGGACTACAGTATATTACGGACTCCTAAATATATCTAAAAAACCTTAAAAAATATATTAGTTCGTGACGGTAAGAAATGCTATTTTGTACATTGAAATAAGTTGTAAAATTATCACCTTGTTCAAAATAGTTTAAAATCAATGCCCTTTTGATTTCAAGATACTAGATTAACAAATAAGTTACTTACCTTTATCTTTCTTGTATTTTATGTCTGTTTATATTTCAAGATGTTTGATTTTATTTCACGTTAAAATTTAACTTATTTTATATTTTATGCAAATGAAATAACTAACTTATTTCTGATAACATTAGAAGCATGCCAACTATTTTAATTTTAAATTCTTCAAAGGAGAAACACAAAATAGTTGACAAAGAAATAAGCGAAACGTTCTTCTTGAGTCAAAGAGCAACGTAAAGTAGCAGAAGTAATATCTATTCACAATATTCAGGGAATATATTTCTTTCTTGTTAACTGGTCCATGAAAATAAAAACATATCTTATATTAGTAACACAAGAATTTTGAATATAATTCACCAAGAATTTTCTTGTTAAAGAATGTTTCTTTTCGTCGATATAATAGTTTATCTTTATAAATAAAGAGATGTTGATTATATCTTTACTTAAAATATTTATAGTGTTTTTTATTTGTAGCAACCCTTTTTGTTTACTTGTTTTGTTTGCCAAATATAGGACATAGCGAATTACTGTAAGTCTGTTTTTTTAAGTTATTATAATTTTTTGCAAAACACTTTCTCATTCGGAAAATGTTCTGTTATTGAGAAAGTAACGCTGACATTTTATTAATACGAAAGAGTAAAAAAATACTGCAAAAATAGATTAAAACCTTTATAAAGTATTCAATAAGTTTACCTGAATATACAACAATGTTTGAACTCACTGTATAATAGCCTACCTTTTGGTTAACAATATTAAAAGTTTATGGATAATTTGTCTTCTGGTTTTATTACAATACTAGCATTACCCGTCGCGGCTTCGCCCACGAAACTTAAACTGTTTCAGTAATGTAATAATTTAGAAACATAAAGAAATATATTAATAAAAGCGTGCTCATCTAGACTCGTGATTATTTTACAGTGAATATGAAAAAATATTATAACCTGAATATGTTGTTTTATTGTCTTCAAACGTGTTCCATTCGCATTTAAGAAAATCTGATCAAGATTATTTTTGTTCAATACAAACATTTATACCTATTCTATAATTTTGTTCTTTTAGGGGATGAATTCGGGGGGAAATACTGAATTGCGTGTATCATAATTTGTGTTTTAAAATATTTTGTTTACTTTTAAGAAAATTTGATAAAAAATATTTTTCTCCAATGCAAACACTCTTTTTTCTCCCAATAAAACTCTTTTTCAATTTTTATTCTTTTAGGGGATGAATTCAGAAAAATGTTGAAATATTTGTTCCATAGTATATTTCTAGAATATGGGATAAAAAAAATTTTTTCAATACAAAATTGTACCCTTTTTAATATTTTAAACCTTCTTACAATCTCTTTAGGGGATGCGTTTTGGGGAAAAGGTGAAAAATATATTTCATTACTTATACTTAAAAGTGACTATGTTACGTTTTAAGAAGGTCAGATGAAAAACATATTTTTTCAATAAAAATTGTTGTACCTCATGTTTACCTATTTAGGGGTTGCATATTGGAAAATCGTTTTTCAGTGCACCCCTTTTTCAACGACTTTTTGAGGGGGAGACCAGCGGTGGACATCAGTCAACTCCCATTTCATGCCATTTAGTCGCCAATGTAAAAAGTGGTGAGTCCGTGGTTGAAACTAAATGCTACTTCAGGCGTCACTTTCATATCGGGCGCTATGGTGAAATATCGAGTCGTATTTTGATGAATACGACTCCATCAAATGGATCAAATCGACTCCGTATTTTGATGAATACGACTCCATCAAATGGATCAAATCGACTCCGTATTTTGATGAATACGACTCCATCAAATGGATCAAATCGACTCCGTATTTTGATGAATACGACTCCATCAAATGGATCAAATCGACTCCGTATTTTGATGAATACGACTCCATCAAATGGATCAAATCGACTCGTATTTTGATGAATACGACTCCATCAAATGGATCAAATCGACTCCGTATTTTGATGAATACGACTCCATCAAATGGATCAAATAGACTCCGTATTTTGATGAATACGACTCCATCAAATGGATCAAATCGACTCCGTATTTTGATGAAAAAGTGAAATACCATTTTAAGATGGGTGAATGCATTTAGATCTAAGGGATCTGTTATGAAAACAAAGCCACCTGGCCCCACTCACTCTGGATAGAGTGAGAGAGGTGATTCAGCGCAGTCCCGGCCGTTATGCTAGGAATCACGCTACGGAACTTTGACTGAGTAAGAGCACAGTAAAGCTTATCTCACACGATGGTTTAGGGTTACACCCGTATAAAATTATGATTGTACAGAAGTTAAATGCTGCAGATCATCAAGAACATTTCACGTTTGCTGAGACAGTGTTAAACATGTTTGACGAGAAAAGAGGAACTGACAACTTTCTCGTGATGCAGCTGATTTCTATTTGAATGGGGTTGTTAATAAGCAGAAGTATTGTTATTTGGCTTTGGAAAATCCTCACGTGCTACAGCAGAGACCATTGCACAGTCACAAAGTAACCGTTTGTTGATCTGTAGGAAAGTGTGGGATTTTTGGACCTTTTTTCTTTGAAGAGAATGAAGTTACTGTGACTGTGACTTCTAATCGATACGTGAATATGATAACAGACATTTTTAGGCCAGAACTTGAAAGATGAGAAATAAACGTGGATCACGTATGGTTCCAGCAAGACTGACCTACTGCTCATACGGCCCGAGCTTCTATGGCTGCAGTTCGAGCGTTGTTCACAGAGCGAGTGATCTCACGGTTTGGTGAACCTGCGTAGCCTCTAGCTTACCCGACTTGTCCATGTGTGATTTCTTCCTGTGGGGTTACCTTAAAGCACATGTTTACGAAGAAAAACCACGTATTCTGGAAAAATTGAAGGCTGCAATAAGAAACCAGACTGTACTAATCAACGAACAATTATTGGGCAGAGTGGAAGCAAATTTTCAAGAAAGACTGGAGATTTGTGTTCGTCACAACGGCCGACATTTGGGTGATGTAATTTTTAAAAATTGAAGTAATGTAATTTTTCTTTAAAATGGCATAACTTTACCTTCATGTCTGCATAAATAAAAATTATCTGTGTTTAGAACTAACGGAGCAGTGATTTTTTCAAACCATCCGTTTCCCGTGGACCACCCTGTATATGCCAGATAGTACTTTTGTTAGTAATTTTAATCCCCGTATTCCTTTTAATTAATAGTTTTCTTATGCAAAAGCGAGCAGTTTCAAGAACAGAATTTAAAGATTATTTTGAATTAATTATGTTTTATCAGGAAAAGTAAATTATGTACAGTAAAAGTAAGTACAGTATTAAGTGGACAGGCTTAGTAGTTTTGAAAGATTAATAGTGCACGAAACTATTAAAAAGAAGTTACCTGCTAAAAAGTCATTAATTTTAAGGCGTAATTAATCCATCCTTAAATGTTTACAATTTCCAATAAGGTTAAACAAAATATTTCACCTTGAACGATTTCGTGCGTTTTATGAACAATTTTTTAAGGTTCTTCTTTAATATATAAAATCCTTTTTATTACTACAGAACTTTGAAGAATGACATTAATTTTGGAACATTTATTGTTGCCGATAAACTAGTAACCCGCTGAAATTAAACAGTATGCTGGCGTGTTCTTTAAAATAGTTATAAATCAATAAATATAAAATTCTAAATAGACCTTTTACTTTTATAATTGGAAAAATTAAAACAATATTATAATTGAAATCGTTAAACTAAAAAAGTCAGGGATTGTTTTAAAATTAACATAACGTTTTAAAACAATAACGATTTTTTTAAATTTTGTTTGCCATCCTAAACTGAAATGAACGTTCGTAATTTGAATGAAATATTATTTAAACGAAATATTTGCAAATTGCATGTTCAAGCTCTATTTACCAAGACTTCTGTTTACATGACGTAAATTAAAATTATAAACTAGAATATAATTACAGGTTTAAGTTTAATTAATGCCATGATATTTCATCCCAACCTGCTATTAGTTTACCGTCACGGAATTTGTGTTGGTTTCCTTAAAAACACATAAAAATATACAACGAAGATGGAAATAGTGTATCACTTTTAAAATGTAAAAGTAGGCTTATTAATTTATTTTTTGCTTTGTGTGTTTGTAATAACAGCATTTACAATATTTTGGAAAAAATAGAAATGTATTGTTTTTAAGTTGAAAATCAAAATTAATATAAGTAAGTTACGAAAGTAGTAAAGCAGCTACAAGTTGTTAATTCCTGTCAACCTTGCTTCTTGCAGCAACGTGTGGTGTTCTCACGTCATTGTGTTGTCTTCGTAATCCTCTTTATGTTTGTCTCTTGTGTTTCGAGTAACTTATTAACATTAAGTCATCACAAGTTTGCTTATATACTTTGATAAAATCACAACTTCATTCTTCCGTGACTTGCACAATCTTAGCTACCTTATTAATTTACCCTCAACATTACATTTCAATTTTTATATAAAACTAGCATTACCCGTCGCGGCTTCGCCCACGAAACTTAAACTGTTTCAGTAATGTAATAATTTAGAAACATAAAAACAATATATTAATAAAAGCGTGATCATCTAAACTAGTGATTATTTTACAGTGAATATGAAAAAATATTATAACCTGAATATGTTGTTTTATTGTCTTCAAACGTGTTCCATTCGAATTTAGGAAAATCTGATCAAGAATATTTTTTTCCAATACAAGCATTTATACCTATTCATATTTTTGTTCTTTTAGGGGATGAATTGGGGGAATACTGAATTGCGTGTATCATAATTTGTGTTTTAAAATATTTATTTTTAAGAAAAGACGATAAAAATATTTTTTACTTTTGGAACAAAGTTCCATTCGAATTTAAAAATTTGATCGGGAAAAATATTTTTCTCCAATGCAAACATTTGATAAAATATATTTTTCTCCCATAATAACTCTTTTTCCATTTTTATTTTTTTAGGGTATTAATTCAGAAAAATGTTGAAATATGTGTTTCATAGCATATTTCTAGAATATAAGATAAACAAAATATTTTTTCAATACAAAATAGTACCCCTTTTTAATATTTTAAACCTTCTTACAATCTCTTTAGGGGATGCGTTTTGGGAAAAAGGTGAAACATATATTTCATTACTTATACTTAAGAGTGACTATGTTACGTTTTAAGAAGGTCAGATGAAAAACATATTTTTTCCAATAAAAATTGTTATACCTCATGTTTACCTCTTTAGGGGTTGCATACTGGAAAATCGTTTTTCAATGCATCCCTTTTTCAGTGCATCTCCACAATGTTGTAAGAAGATACCCTGAAAATTTCAAGTCTCTAGCTATAATAGTATTGGCTGTACGTTGATTATTAAATTTGGACTGGGTTAGTAGTTTAATGGCGTTTAAAATCAAATGTTTACAAAATCCTTTATTAGTGCACCTTGACATTGTTGTAAGAATGTACCTTGAAAATTTCAAGTCTCTAGCTATAATAGTATTGGCTGTACGTTGTTTATTAAATTTGGACTGGGTAAGTAGTTTAATGGAGTTAAAATTAATTTTTTGCAAAATACTTTCTTAGTACGCGCTTACATATTAAAACGAAGGTATCCTCAAAATTTCAAGTCTCTAGGTTTTATAGTTTGGGCTGTACGTTGATCAGTCAGTCAATCAGGACATTGCCTATATATATATATATATATATATATATATATATATATATATATATATATATATATATATATATATATATACATATACATACAACTAAATATATATATAGTTTTATATATATATATAAAACTAAATACATGTGTTCTTATAAGGCCACGTTATTATAAATGATTATGTTGTTTATTAAGCTAAGTAAACATTTTTTAACAAAATATAATTTTTGAATAAAGGAATTCTGATTGCGCTTATTAGACTATGTATAATTTGTAATGTTTTATTATAATACCACGTGACAAGAACACCACGTGAATGGCCAATGGAGATTACTACCGAATGAAGTGGTATATCGAGAAAGTGAGTCAATAAGACACGATGCGGAAAAGGAGAATTGCTTTTTTCGGCCTTATAACACGCCTTCCAGAAACCCGACTGGTGAAACGGCTATTGAGGATATTTCTGGAAGATTAAAACGCAGAATAATTGGTTGAAAGAGATCCAGAGTTAAACTTGACGGTGCCTCAAATTCAAGGCAGAGCAGAGTCTAAGGAATAAATATCTGCGATTCAAGCTAACAACATTTGAACGAATAATATAACTGATGAACAAAGGGCAGCCAGGTCGGACAGGATGAAGAAATTTTGGGAACGGAAGAAGAGGCTGAAACGCTAGTCTCTCAATAGCGATGTTGGACTTGGAAGTGTATGGACTGATTGAAGTGCTCCAATGAGGGCGTAAATTAGGGATGAAATACCATTTGACAAGTATACATTTTTATTATTTTAGTTATCATTACCTTCTTTATAGTTATATACAGAGTGGGTGAAAAGTCTGAGAACGGCATGGTATTGTGAATGTGAGTTATTTGTTTTACGATAAGTTGAAATATTTGATAAGCGTTACCAATGCGTGAAAGGCCGTAAGGTTGTAAGTAACTTTATTTATTTAAATAGGAATATGGTCATGTGATTAATGATTTCAATTCGTATTTTTAAGAGAAAACTAATAAAAAATTATGTGTTAGTGTTTCTGCATACCCGAAATATATTTTTAGTTTTTCTTTTTAGAACCAAATAATCAATAAGAATTTGAGAAATCAATCGAATAAAATTATTACCAATTCTCTGTTATTTTGAACAATAGCTTTTCAAACAGGAATATTTTCAATTACAGAAAAAACATTTTATATTTCCACCTGATTAATTTTCTCGGAAGTTATTGCAATTTATTTGTTTTGCTTTCATATATATATATATATATATATATATATATATATATATATATATATATATATATATATATATATATATATATATATATATATATATATATATATATATATATCCCATTTTTTTCGTTAAAAACAAAAAAAAAAAATCCCATAAAATTATTACCATTTCTCTGTTATTTTGAACGATAGCTTTCGAACAGGAATATTTTCAATTATAGAGACAAAATTTTATAATAATTATTATAATTAAGTTATTTTGCATAAAATTAAAATTAATTTTTTTTTGCTTTCATGTATATAAAATAATTTACTTTTATTATTCTAATAATAATTTATTTATAAATTATATATATATATATAAGCTAATATAATTTAGCTTATTCTTGGTTATGGTTAGTATATTTTTATCCTGATTTGTCAAAAATCACTCTATTTGGAAGGTTCGCTCCGTTTCCGATGAGTGTTTTTATGTAATTATTTCCAGGAAAAGGCAATCATAAAAAATAATCAAATATCACGGAATATATCAGTTAATAATATATCTGAATACAATACATGGTTTAAAATGACAACAATAAACAAAAATCTAATCATATTTGATTCAGGCAATGTTTCTATTATATTTTACGCTTAGGTTCGCTATTATAATAGTTTCAGTTCCTTAGTATCGAATTAGCAAGTTCTATAACAGTTCGTAAATACGTTTCTTTATTACAAATTGGAATAATTGGATAATTTTAATCGTAGCCTTAATTTAGCTCGAGGTAGCAGAATATAATTCCCAATTAATTTTCAAAATAATTGAACAGACGACTAGCGTAATCCCCACGAGCTTCAGTACTATTGTCTGTCGTTATAGGCCCACAATTTAACATGAAACGATATTCAGCGAATTTCCATTGGGAAAGTAAACTATTGCAGCAGCCATCGTGGTAAGTACCCAGAACGGAGGCATTGAAATTAATGTCGAACATGATATGTAGATTACATTTTGAAAGGTCGTTAAAAAGTACACAAAAATATTACAAAAGTTTTCTTTTAATTTTAATTAAAAATATATAATTATTTTTACTGTGGTGGTCGGAATAGCATTTTGTACTGTTTAACCAATCTTTAGCTGAACAGCTAAAGAACACCGTAATACATATGTATTACAATATATGCTGTTGTATATTCCCATAAATCATTCATCAATAAATAGGAAAAGTACAGCATAAATAAATCCCTTGTTTTCCTATTGAATGCATTGTTGTAAATAATTTACACTTTTCATATTCCTAATTAGAGCAACCGAGAGCTACGGACAAACGAAACGTTTAGCAAAACAAATTATTTACCTGTTTGTAGTAACTAAGGGCTGCCAAAATTACGGCATAAAATAAATTAAGGTTATTAAATTACAATGTGTAATTTTAATAACTGAAATCAATGCAAGAACTCCATTTTCGTTAGTAAATCGAAAGTAAAATAAAGGAGCCGCCTCGGTGTACTGGGCTTTCACTCCGAGGATCCGGGTTCGATTCCCCGCCATGGCTTGGCATTTTCATACGCGATAAATCATCCCATCGTCTGCATTAGCCCAAGTGTGCTCAATAGTCGGACGTTAAAAAAAAATACAATATGTCAACTGCCCAGTTTTAATAACTTTCTCTAATTTGTAAGCATTCAATTAATGCAGAAGCAATGCACTTTTTTGGCGTTAGAAAGTTCTTAGTTGTGACACTGACTAATGAGAATACTTCTGAACCATTCGTAGTGTGGTAGCATTGCTGTATACATTTCTCTAGTTTATAGTGTATATCTAGTTTATATTAAAGTAGTTCTAATGCATTTGCTTAAACGATTCTTATTTTATTCTATGGAACATTTTTTAAGAATTACAATAAGAGAGACCATTTTTGTAGATGTTTGTTAATTGGTAAGTATTTATTAAATAATCTTACCTCACACAACTGTCTCGCGGACGCATTGGAAGCAAATTTCTGAAAGTAGTTTTTTTTATCTTACTTTTATTTGAAATTTTGATTTATTCATTAATAAGCAACGTTAGTATCTACAGAGATTTGAACTTTTAAATTAGTTGAAACTTTTAAATTACATAAAAATCCGAAAACGAACCCTAACAGCCGTCAAATTAAATTTCACAATTTCAAAGGAATTTAAAAACAACAAATTACTGATTTATGCTATTTTTAAAGCTGATTAGGATAGTGAAATCGGATGTTGAACAGTCTTTAAGACAAAAGTGTTACGAATTTGAAATGATTGAAGCGTTGCACCATTTTGAAACTGTTGAACGAATTTTAATGATTAACAAATCTGTCAAACCTATTAACGAAATCGATTTTTATAAAAGTGTTTGAATCAAATCGGACTAAAATTGCAAAATTTAAGCGTGATTATATATATATATATATATATATATATATATATATATATATATATATATATATATATTATCTGCGAATAGACCCTGTTGGATCACGCAAAGCACTCCGACTCATGTCTTGTTCCTTCTAATCCTCCACACCTCCCTCATCCTGTCCCCATGGATCCTCTTCCGCCCCTCCGTCCATTTTACCCCTGCTCTCTTTGGGATTTCATTCTCTGGGACCTTCCAACCGAGCATCTTTCTCCTGTTTACGTGCCTGTCTTCAACGTCTGTTGAGTCTATTTCTGCGTCATGTAGGTCTATTCTGACTTGTGTGATCCACGACGTTGTTGATTTGACACCTTGTATATATTTAAGGATTCTGTTGGCAAGTCTCGTTGTTGGGAGTCTACTGATGTGTCCATAGAACCGAAGCCTCCTTCTTCTGATATCTGCTGCCAGGTTCGGTATCTTCTCTGTGGTCTTCCGGGAGTGCAACCTGTATCCGTCTTCTGTTAATCTCGGGCCAAGGATCTTCCTCAAGATTTTGCGTTCTTCCTTCAAAATACCCCCCATGGTAGCTTTTGCGTGGAGTGCTAGCGTCTCGCTTGCATATAATACCTCAGGTTTTATGACTGTGTTGTAGTGTCTGATTTTTTTGTGTATATATATATATATATATATATATATATATATATATATATATATATATATACAACAACTCAAAAACTGATCTAGAGGTTAAATCAGAGCTCATTACATGGTCCCCGCCGGGTCTGGGTCTTACAATGATGGATGCTCTAATTTCACATTTTTCAGTATAAATTCGATATTTGCGTACAGTTTCGTAAAGCTGTTTTCATCTGTCAATAAAAAAAAGAAATAAAAAAAACAATATATCTTTCTGTTAATTTAGTTTGAGTGTTTGTTTATAAAAATTAGTGTACCCCCTGGGAGGGTTGTTGTGCCCGTAGTGGTCAATCAGCTGATTTTCCAATCTCACCACAAGATCATTGGTTCGAGTATGCAGTTACTGCCGTAAGCTTTTTACTTGCTGTTAACGCCAATCCCTTGTCCTCATCAGTTAAACATAATACAGTATAAACGCTGGGAAATAAGGCCACACAGTTTTAATTAAGGTAAATAAATTTAAAATAGTTGTGTTTCTAAAACAATTGTATGCATTTTTTTAAAAATAAAATTTGTAATTTTATTAGTTTGAAAAGAATTTTACACTTCAATAAACACATTTTTGTATACATACACTGCAAACAATAACACAACTCTGCAGCCTGGTGTTTTACTAAACCACAAAACCAAAACCACAAACACGGGTAATTCCCAAGCCTAGTTAGTTAACCGTAAATTTCCGATTTGGAAGTACTTCACAAGTAGCGTTGATAGCAAACTTGTTGTTGCTAGGTCATTAACAATTAATTTGCCTGTAATAAACGGTGCAAGACATACTTAATACATTTAAATGAACAATGATCTACTAACTAGAATACTTTTGTACTTTAAAATATAATGTTTCAATATAAAATTTGTACAGTACATTCACATCAATTAAAACATATTAACACTGAATTACTAAAATTACGAATAGCAAATATTTCGTATATGTAGCACAACTATGAGCTCAAGGGGTACTCAAACATTATATCATAACTGTGAATGCTTCCTCTAGATTTACAGTTTGTTTATTTGTTATGATTGCGTTGTACGTTTTATGTTTTCAATGTTAGCATTTGTATGAAGTGGCAGTTTATAAATATTTAAATTTTAGGCTTGATATTGATCTGTTGTTCAATGCTGTAACGTTAAAACTTGAACTAATTATTCTAAACTTCAGTAAATAAATTAGACTAATGAGGACGAGGATCAGCCTTAACAGTAAGAGAAAAGAACCTTTAGGTGCGCAGTTCAGAGACGCAACAGACTGACCGGTGCTTTGGCCACTTCGACCACCGAACCCCTACAGTATTCAAAACATTACAGCTCTTTAATACTTTTATCTAACTCATTAGCCGTATTTCACAGTTACTATGACGTCAAGCTACAGCGCTTCTATCGTTTGACAGTTTTCTTGCAAATTTTCATTTGATTGTTTAATAGAAATCAGTTTCGAGTAGAAAATTTCCATTTATAAACACTTTTTAAAAATTTTTTACGAATTGTATAGAAAATTAATGACTGTGACGAAAAATATGTTGAGTTTTTTATACGGAATTTGACTTTTGTGTGTGCTGTAGTGTGATGTGGTACGTGTGTGTGTGTGTGTGTGTGTGTGTGTGTGTGTGTGTGTGTGTGTGTGTGTGTGTGTGTGTGTGTGTGTGTGTGTGTGTGTGTGTGTGTGTGTGTGTGTGTGTGTGTGTGTGTGTGTGTGTGTGTGTGTGTGTGTGTGTGTGTGTGTGTGTGTGTGTGTGTGTGTGTGTGTGTGTGTGTGTGTGTGTGTGTGTGTGTGTAAGAGAGAGAGTAGGAGAATATATTTGTAAGTGAATGTGTGTGTGTGTGTGTGTGTGTATGTGCGCGCGCGCGCGTGAATTTTGCTGGGGACTAAATTAATTATCCGTTTTCTACGAAGCCTTAAGTCATGTTATGTATAGTTTTCACGAATGTGGTGTAGGATGTTAACCATTATTTAGCCAATTTTTTAAAATTTACAAACAAATATCAACACATTTATTACGGGTTTAATTGTAACAAAACCGTGTGGTTTTGACACAAAATCCCAATTTTTTGTTGCTTTAGTAATTGTAAGCTGACGTAGTATTGACAAGTAATACCCAATTGTTTCTTGTTTTAATTGTAAGTTGACATAATTTTGACAAAAAATTCCCAATTGTTTATTTTTAATAGTAAGCTCACGTGGTGTTGACAAGAAAATCCGAATTGTTTGTTGTTTTAATTGTAAAACAATTACATTGCTGATGTGGTATTGACAAAGAATTTTCCACTTTTCCTTGTTTTAATTGTAAGCTGACGTAGTTTTGACAACTAATTCCGAATCGTTTGTTTCTTCAATTACAAGCTCACGTGGTTTTGACAACTAATTCTGAATCATTTATTGTTTTAATTGTAAGCTAACATGGTTTTGACAACTAATTCCGATCGTTTGTTATTTCAATTGTAAGCTGACATAGTTTTTACAACTAATTCCAAATCGTTTGTTGTTTAAATTGTAAGATGACATGGTTTTGACAACTAATTCCGAATCATTTGTTTTTTCAATTGTAATCTGACGTGGTCTTGACAACGAATTCCGAATTGTTTATTGTTTCAATTGTAATCTGACGTGGTCTTGACAACGAATTCCGAATTGTTTATTGTTTCAATTGTAATCTGACGTGGTCTTGACAACTAATTCCGAATTGTTTATTGTTTCAATTGTAATCTGACGTGGTCTTGACAACGAATTCCGAATTGTTTATTGTTTCAATTGTAATCTGACGTGGTCTTGACAACGAATTCCGAATTGTTTATTGTTTCAATTGTAATCTGACGTGGTCTTGACAACTAATTCCGAATTGTTTATTGTTTCAATTGTAATCTGACGTGGTCTTGACAACTAATTCCGAATTGTTTATTGTTTCAATTGTAATCTGACGTGGTCTTGACAACTAATTCCGAATTGTTTATTGTTTCAATTGTAATCTGACGTGGTCTTGACAACTAATTCCGAATTGTTTATTGTTTCAATTGTAATCTGACGTGGTCTTGACAACTAATTCCGAATTGTTTATTGTTTCAATTGTAATCTGACGTGGTCTTGACAACGAATTCCGAATTGTTTATTGTTTCAATTGTAATCTGACGTGGTCTTGACAACTAATTCCGAATTGTTTATTGTTTCAATTGTAATCTGACGTGGTCTTGACAACTAATTCCGAATTGTTTATTGTTTCAATTGTAATCTGACGTGGTCTTGACAACTAATTCCGAATCGTTTGTTGTTTCAATTGTAATCTGACGTGGTCTTGACAACTAATTCGATCGTTTATTGTTTTGTAATTGTCTTGACAATAATTAATCTGATCGTTTGGTCTTGATTGTAACTGACAACTAATTTCGAATCTTTGTTGTTTTAACTGAAACCTGACGTTGTTATCCATCAAATCTTTGCTAAGTACAAACGTACTCTCAAAACGAAACATGTGGATCAGTTCCCCGCTAAAATTTAGTCCTATTTGAAGAAGTTTATCTAAAATAATTACGTCAAATTAGAATAATGAATTAATTTAAGGATCAAGAGAAAGCAAAAAAGAAAGAATTTCTGATTAACGTAACAGTCGATATCTTACAAAAGTTTTTTCTGGAAAATAGCAACAATGCAGAAAATTAACGAGAAAAGATTCTCATCATTTTTTTGCAACATGTAAGGAAATAATAGGTAACATAGCGACCATCTTCAAATGGATACAAACAGAATTAACACTAAAATAAAATCTACATTTGAAGTTAAGATCTAATCTTGACTAGCCTAGAACAATCAACAGGTCTGTGATACCTCACCGAAATAATATCAATGTAAAGTAATTCTAATTGTTTGATATTATTTCTGTTTATATGCATTTCTTTACTGTAGCAAACAGTACCACAGTGCCTTTGCACATCTGCTAGGAAATAATGTTTGAAAGTTCTGGCTTATAATAGTTCATAAACAAATGTGTCTGCAGATGCAGTGTACAAATGAGCCTTATTTAAACTTACTCACATATTACTACAATGTTTCTAAACTGGAAATTTGTTATCACGGGAAGCAACAACTTAAGGGGATTGTTCGAGTCTGCTGCACGTCACAGCATAACTTTAACTGCAGCCAAGTAAATAATGCACAGACCAATGCATAGCAAAGTAATGGAGGCATTAATATACACCAAAGTTAAATGTAAACATACCTTCCAAGTTTAGCAAAGGCAAATATCATGTCTAGAAAGTATTACGTAACAAAGCGAAACAAACCGCGACGGACAAAAGATACGTTTCTTGTTACACACGTGTAGATACAAGGAGTGAATTATTAACACTTGACTTTTGGTATATTTACAGAGTTCTGGCATAGCGGAAATAATAATAATAATAATAATAATAATAATAATAAAAAAAAACAGAACTGCCACGTGAACAGTCAAGTCAATTAAGAGTCAATCTGAGTGAAGTTGACAGTCCCTAACAGGTTTTCTTGACATGGGTAATTTCATTTCTGTCAATGTTTCAACCGAAGTGAAACGAAAATATGTTTCAATTTGATTCTTTTTCTTTGTAAAACTCAGTAGAATGTAAAATGTATCCAACAGCACACTGTTTAGATCTGCAGGAATTAGAACTGTTGCTAGATTTAATGCTGTTGCGTCTGTTATTAATAATAATAATAATAATAATGATAATGATAATGATAATGATAGTGATAGGGATAGCGATTGCGATTGCGATTGCGACTGCGACTGCGACTGCGACTGCGACGGCGACGGCGACGGCGACGGCGACGACGACGACGACGACGACGACGACGACAACGACAACGACAACGACAACGACATCGACATCGACAGCGGCAGCGGCAACGGCAAGCGACAACGACAACGACAACGACAAGCGACAACGACAACGACATCGACAACGACAAGCGGCAACGGCAACGACAACGACAACGACAACGACAACGACAACGACAACGACAACGACAACGACAACGACAACGACGACAGCGACAAGCGACAAGCGACAACGACAACGACAACGACAGCGACAACGACAACGACAGCGACAACGACAACGACATCGACAACGACGACAACGACAACGACAACGACAACGACAAGCGACAGCGACAGCGACGACAGCGACAACGACAACGACAGCGACAGCGACAAGCGACAAGCGACAACGACAAGCGACAAGCGACAACGACAAGCGACAGCGACAACGACGACAGCGACAGCGACAGCGACAGCGACAACGACAACGACAGCGACAACGACAACGACAACGACAACGACAACGACAACGACAACGGCGACAACGACAAGCGACAGCGGCAACGGCAGCGGCAACGACAGCGACAGCGACAACGACAACGACAAGCGACAACGACATCGACAAGCGACAACGGCAGCGGCAGCGACAACGACAACGACAGCGACAACGACAGCGACAACGACAAGCGACAACGACAGCGACAAGCGACGACAACGACAGCGACAAGCGACAACGACAACGACAACGACAACGACAACGACAACGACGACAACGACAACGACAACGACAACGACAACGACAACGACAACGACAACGACGACAACGACAACGACGACAACGACAACGACATCGACATCGACATCGACATCGACAATGACATCGACAATGACAATGACACCGACACCGACACCGACACCGACACAGACGATAACGATAACGATAACGATAATAATAATAATAATTAATAATAATAATAATAATAATAATAATAATAATAATAATAATAATAATAATAATAATAATAATAATAATAATAATAATAATAATAATAATAATAATAATAATAATAATAATAATAATAATAATAATAATAATAATAATAATAATAATAATAATAATAATAATAATAATAATAATAATAATAATAATAATAATATCCTCAGGGGCTCACATCTTGTGGGTTCGGGTTTGGCGAGCCCGGGGCACCCTAGCTGGATCTAACCCTACTTCATCTTGTCTTGGGTTGGATTCACTCTCTTTTATCTATCCTATCTGGTCTCTCTTGACCAAACGGTCTGACCAATTCTTCCGATCCCGATGCTATTAGAGTATTCGAGGGCTAGGGATTATTTCTACGTTTACCCTACTCTTTCTTCTTAAACTGATTAAATATGGAAATGTGTGATAAAACAACGGAAATACCCCGCGTGGATAAGCCTCTCGAGGTGAGCTCTACCGCCGGTTCCGATCGGGTGCAAGCCCCGGTGGCCGGTGTTGGTCGCGTGGATTGTGGGGGCGACCAATCACACAATGGTGTCTTGGAGAAGGTTGACCACTTGGCCCAGAACGCTACAAGTGGGAAAACGGGAACAGAACATAGCGGGGAGAGAAATCTAGAAGATTATAATATCGATCCCTTCAAGAAGGAGGTTTAAAGAGAACTCCAACCAAGAGTTTAGAAATAAGGAGTACGAAAAGCCCTGCTTGCATAAAAGAAAACGAGGTAAAACCAGCCGAAATAGTCCTTAACGAAGTTGAGGGTGGATGTGCTGATGAGATACTCGTTAAAAAGCAGTAAGTAGTGAATTCACAAGGCTGGAAGATCAAATTAGAGATGCGGACAAGAACGAGGAGGAGCAGTTAAAAGCTATTAGAGACACTCTAAAACGTATGGGCCAAGCTGCTGGAAAACAAAAGAATGTGAATATGGCCATCAAAAATGGGCTTATATTTATTGAAGAGGGACTAGAAGTGCTGCGGGCTTGCAGACTGGTAAGACAGAATGCTATAGGGAGTCTTATGGAAAGAACATCTGTTGTGATGGTGGCTAGTCCTAGAGAGAAGACAAAGTTACCTCCACGGAAGCGGCCAAGAACTTCGATATCAAGTCCTGAAGTAGAAAGCTCTTGCAGGGATGCAAGGGATTCACCTAAAACGAAAGATGTCAAACATAGAGAAGTCCAAGATGATGTAGATGAGCTAAATGGTTATACATTAGTGCAATCAAGGAAGCAGAAGGACCTTAGAAGAAAGACCGAAGTCAATAAAAGTAATCCCAGTCCGAAACGGACCCGAAGAAGGCTACAAGGGCACAGAGGTTGGATGCAGGCATAAAAGCAGGGCCTAGAGGGAAGGCCTTAATTATTAATCTAGCTACAGGAAAAGTTACGCAGAAGTTTTAGGAGCAATAAGAAAGGACGTACATCTTGAAGACTCTGGCACAGAAATAAGAGGTGTGAGCAAAACAGCAGCAGGAAAATTGTTACTTCGTTTGGGCAGTTGTCGGGATCAAGTAGCTCTCCAAACTGCTATAAAAGCGGCCATAGGAGAAGGTGGAGATGTCCGATATCTGATTCCTCGGATGAAACTGGAGATTCTGGATCTGGACTCGTGCACAACGGAAGACGAAGTGAAGGAGGCTGTCAGGCGAGAGTTAGGTGAGATCGTGACAGAAGGGATTAAAGTCACCCTGCTTGGACCGAACCGAAGAGAACAGTGCATGGCCATTGTCGAACTAGAAGAGGTATTGGCCAAAAATTAATGGAGGAAAGCAAAATAAAAGTAGGCTGGGTGTTAGCTAGGATTAGGCAACGGGTGGAAGTTCAGCGCTGCTTTCGATGCCTTCAATATGGCCATAGAAAAAGAGAGTGCAATGGTCCGGACAGAAGCTATTTGTGTTGGAAGTGTGGAAATAGGGAGCACAAGGCAGCACAATGTCAGGAGGAACCGCGTTGTGTCCTTTGCACTGAACATGGACTAGCAGAAAAGGCATTGTTACACATTCCTGGAACTGGAGCGTGTAAAGCTTTCCGGGATGCGTTGGCAGCTAAAAAAGGAAGAATCAGGCCAGAATGAAAGTTCTGCAAGGAAACTTAAACAGATGTAGAGCTGCTGATGGCTTAATAGAGCAACTGGTGCTGGATACAGATGCATGTATAGCTATAATTAGTGAACAGTATCGTAACAGAAACTCTAAAAACTGGTATGCGGACCTTTCGGGAGCAGCGGCTATCTGGGTGACAAATATGCAGAGGGCGTCTGTGAGCGAGAGTGGGAAAGATAACGGTTTTGTTTGGATAAAGAGTAGGGACGTAATGTACGTAAGCTGCTATTTATCACCAAACGAAGGAATCCGAGTGTACGAAGAAAAACTGAATGCAATAGAGGATGTTATTGAGCGATCCCGGAATAACTTGGTCATTGCTGGGGACTTTAATGCCAGAGCGGTAGAATGGGGAATGTCTCATACGAACCGCAGAGGGAAGTTGCTCTTGGAGATGGCGGCTAGACTTGGTTTAGTGGTAGTGAATGAGGGGAACACGCCAACTTACTGTAGACCTGGCTTTGGCTACTCAATCCCTGATGTAACACTAGTGTCAGAAGACTTGGCCCCAAAAATCAAGGGCTGGAAAGTTCTAAATGAATACACAGGGAGTGATCATAGGTACATCATCTTCTCTGTTGAGGAAAACAGAAGGACTACACATCCCAAAGTGCATCATCCACCTACATGGAATGTAAGGAAATTGGATAAGGATATGCTAATAGAGGCGCTAAATTTCGGATTACATTTCAGTAAAATTAATCGTCTAGAGGTACAGAGAGCAGATGAAGCACGAACCATTGTAGGTGAGGTTACCCGGATCATCCGACAGGCCTGTGATTTAGCTATGCCCCGTAGAAGGAAAAATAACAGTCGAAAACAGGTTTATTGGTGGACTGACGGTATTGCAGAGCTGCGACGTAAATGCCTCCAACTCAGGAGAAGAGCACAGCGAGCTCAGGGCAGACCCGAAGCGGTGACGCTGATGGGCGAATACAAGGTGGCAAAGAAAGCGCTGGTATACGCTATTCGACAAAGCAAAGAGAGATGTTGGAGATCTCTGTGCGATGAGCTGAACGACGACCCTGGGGAATGGGATATAAATTGGTCACACGCAGGCTGGGGGCTGCTGGTGCCAATAGGACTATGAGTGCCAGAGTAGTTGAAAATGTGGTAGGTTCTCTTTTCCTAACCATCCACGTATGGAAAATCCAAAGATACATCAAGAGAATATGGATATCCCTCTCTTCACAGAGGTTGAATTAGCAACAGCTGTAAAAACGCTTAAGGATGGGAAGGCTCCCGGCCCAGATGGAATTCCACCGGAGGTCATAAAGATAGTTGCTAGTGCTCAACCAAAACTCCTTCTCAACATGTATAATGCATGCCTGGAGGCAGGAATATTTGCACATCCCTGGAAGGTGGCCCGACTTGTTCTGATAAGGAAAGGAAAGGGCTGCCCTGACTCTCCAGCGTCATATAGACCTCTGTGCATGTTGGACGTGGTAGGCAAGTTACTGGAGAATCTAATAAGATCTCGCTTACAGCATTCGGTTCAGGCGGTGGGAGGTCTTTCGGAGCGCCAACACGGATTTCGGGCAGGGCACTCTACAATAGGTGCTATACAAGAAGTTGTGGAAGCTGTTGACGTTGCTGATGGGTCTTGTCATGCGACTAGACCCATTGTCTTACTGGTCACGTTGGACATAAGGAATGCGTTCAACACAGTTCGGTGGGAAAACATAATGAGAGAATTGGAACACACTTTCTTTGTTCCACGGTACTTGTTGACCATTATTGGGGATTACCTAAATGATCGCTGGATCATGTGTGATACGGAAGAGGGATACTTGAGCAAAGAAGTAACAGCAGGAGTGGCTCAGGGTTCCATACTTGGGCCTGATCTGTGGAACATCTCGTATGATGGCCTCTTAAGATTGGACATGCCTGAAGGAGTACGCTTGGTAGGGTACGCTGATGATGTGGCTGCGGTTATCACTGCCAGGATTTAGAGTTGGTTCAATTACGACTTAACCAAGTCATGCGCCGAGTAAGTGCATGGATGGAAAGCCACGGATTGCAGCTCGCTATCCCTAAGACCGAAATGGTCTTGTTAACGAGGAAACGAATACCCACAATCGTTCCGATGATGGTAGGAATGGAATGTATGTACACCAAGAGGTCGGCAAAGTATTTAGGAGTAACGTTGGATACCAAGTTGACTTTCTGGGAACATATCAGACTTGCGTGTGACAAAGCGGAAGTTATGTCCAACTCGCTTGGAAGACTTATGGCAAATATGGGTGGTCCACGTGCGGGTAGGCGGCGACTCCTGATGACGGTGGTACATTCGGTGTTGCTGTATGGAGCAGAAATCTGGGCAGACGCAATTAATGTTAGAAGACGTCGATCTCGATTACTCTCAATCCAAAGAATTGGAGCTATGAGAATTATAAGCTCCTACCGAACAGTGTCAGAGGCAGCGGTGCTGGTCGTGGCGGGTGTCATCCCGATTGATCTCTTGGCGCAGGAACGGAAGAACATCTTCATTTTAAGTAAGGAAGTCAGCAGAACTGAAGCTGCTAAAAATTGTAGAGAGACTACTTTGCTGGAGTGGCAATCACGATGGGATGGTGAGAATAAAGGGAGGTGGACAGCAAGTCTCATAAGAAACGTGCGCATCTGGACCAAGCGAGGACATGGTGAAGTTAATTTCTACCTCACGCAGTTTCTGACAGGGCATGGTTACTTCCGGTCCTATCTTCACAAGATGGGTAAAGTGAGTTCTATGAATTGCCGAACCTGTGAAAATAGAAGAGACGATGCAAGACACACTTTCTTCGAATGTGAAAGATTCTCATACCAACGGCGAGAAATAAATAACAAGATCGGAGAATGCACGGTGGATAATATAGTGGAAAAGATGTTGTTTTCAAGAACAACTGGGATAGTATCTCAAGGTACATAGAAGAGATTTTGCGCTGTAAGAGAGAAGAAGGATGGCTTGAGTCATAGATTTGTAAGGACTGCAGAGTTATTACCATCAGAAGACTTATGAACAAGATAGCAGGGCAATGAAGGTAGGCAGACTTGGCATATTATGGTGTTTGACCTGCTGGTCAAAAGGATGGTGGATGACCCTATAGGGGAAGACAGATCCTCTCCTCTGTGAAGTAATATCTCAGTGATGGTCCCGCAGAGGAGGGAAGATGGAATGGAAGGTTTAATGGTTTTTACCGGGGTAAGGAGGCTGCCCACCACCTTCAGTCCCCGGACAAAGTCATAAAGATTTTTGTCCTTTTTTCCTTCCTTAAAAAAAAAAAAAAAAAAAAAAAAAAAAAAAATAATAATAATAATAATAATAATAATAATAATAATAATAATAATAATAATAATAATAATAATAATAATAATAATAATAATAATAATAATAATAATAATAATAATAATAATAATAATAATAATAATAATAATAATAATAATAATAATAATAATAATAATAATAATAATAATAATAATAATAATAATAATAATAATAATAATAATAATAATAATAATAATAATAATAATAATAATAATAATAATAATAATAATAATAATAATAATAATAATAATAATAATAATAATAATAATAATAATAATAATAATAATAATAATAATAATAATAATAATAATAATAATAATAATAATAATAATAATAATAATAATAATAATAATAATAATAATAATAATAATAATAATAATAATAATAATAATAATAATAATAATAATAATAATAATAATAATAATAATAATAATAATAATAATAATAATAATAATAATAATAATAATAATAATAATAATAATAATAATAATAATAATAATAATAATAATAATAATAATAATAATAATAATAATAATAATAATAATAATAATAATAATAATAATAATAATAATAATAATAATAATAATAATAATAATAATAATAATAATAATAATAATAATAATAATAATAATAATAATAATAATAATAATAATAATAATAATAATAATAATAATAATAATAATAATAATAATAATAATAATAATAATAATAATAATAATAATAATAATAATAATAATAATAATAATAATAATAATAATAATAATAATAATAATAATAATAATAATAATAATAATAATAATAATAATAATAATAATAATAATAATAATAATAATAATAATAATAATAATAATAATAATAATAATAATAATAATAATAATAATAATAATAATAATAATAATAATAATAATAATAATAATAATAATAATAATAATAATAATAATAATAATAATAATAATAATAATAATAATAATAATAATAATAATAATAATAATAATAATAATAATAATAATAATAATAATAATAATAATAATAATAATAATAATAATAATAATAATAATAATAATAATAATAATAATAATAATAATAATAATAATAATAATAATAATAATAATAATAATAATAATAATAATAATAATAATAATAATAATAATAATAATAATAATAATAATAATAATAATAATAATAATAATAATAATAATAATAATAATAATAATAATAATAATAATAATAATAATAATAATAATAATAATAATAATAATAATAATAATAATAATAATAATAATAATAATAATAATAATAATAATAATAATAATAATAATAATAATAATAATAATAATAATAATAATAATAATAATAATAATAATAATAATAATAATAATAATAATAATAATAATAATAATAATAATAATAATAATAATAATAATAATAATAATAATAATAATAATAATAATAATAATAATAATAATAATAATCAAACAGAACTGCCACGTGAACAGTCAAGTCAATTAGAGTAAATCTGAGTGAAGTTGATATACATTTCTGTCAATGTTTAGATGCAATTTGATTCTTTTCTTTGTAAAACTCAGTAGAATGTAAAATGTATCCAACAGCACACTGTTTAGATCTGCAGGAATTAGAACTGTTGCTAGATTTAATGCTGTTGCGTTTACATAGTACACTTAAGGACAGCACTAATGATACTGTATTGTCATTTAAAAAAGAGTAAACGAACAAATAAATGTTGCTAATGATAACAGGAATCAATTTTATGATATTTTGATTCACTAATATTCTTGAAATAAAAATGTAATGATTTGTATTTTGTGAGTAATATGTAAAGCCAGATATTACTTTTCATTTCGATTCGATTCATCGTTTTACTACTCAATAGATTAACGCCGATACCTGCAAGTAACACATATCAATTTGATAATATACCAGGATTAGTTACCGCTGTGTTTATAATGCAACAATGTTATAATATTACGCTAATACTTAAGCATATAAGTTTATTTTTTAATTTAAATAAATATGTTATAATACTACGAAATAATCATTAGCGTAATAATATAATATTTAAACTTAGGTTTAGGATTGAGTTTTTTTAATTATTGAAACGAGGATTCACTTATCATTTTGTATGTGGGCCTACAGCACTACAGCAGTAGCGAGTTACCCCAAACATTTTACTTTCTAGTTAACATTGCAGCCAGTTTAACTTATACGATACAACCGTGTAGCGTTTCATTACGTCATTCACAACCTGAACTCATCAACACACTACAGAAAGCAGCAAAGTAAGTTACGTGTTAAATATAAAATAGTTTCTGTTGTACTTATTCAACGCACACCGGTTTCTTCTCGCATTCATAATGAATGTTATTCGCATTACGCGATGCCTATGTACTCGTACTTTCCCAAGAAGCCGTATTTCGCTAATTAATTAAATCGCAACAGTTCACATTACAAGTACGACTTCACTCCGGCATTCTCGTTAACATAACCGTAGTCAATTATATTTACACACAAACTTGTGCAAACTTAATAACCATCACAATAACGAGCTAACTAGTGCAATTACTCCCTCAAGCTAAATTGCGCAAGATTTAATGTTAACAAGAACACTTATGTTGAATTTAAAGTGTGACGTAGAAATTAAACTTTGATAGCGAGAGTTAATTTTAGATTTCGGTTGGGTAAGATTGTGGTGGGGTCTCCAATGGACGCTAACCCACAAAACAATTCCTTCGGTTTAAAACTCTTTGTCTATTCTTTTTCAACGTTCATACTTCATGCCGGTTAGACTAATGAGGTCGAGAGATCAGTGTTAATGGGAAGGGAAAAACAACGGAAGTAACTGCGGCTGATTAGACTAACCGATGCTTTAGTCACTTCAACCACCGAGCCTCTAAAGATATTTTTGTCCACCCTATTAAAATATCATTTATATTTAAACCACTATTCGCCCCATACACATTGTAAGAGACTGCGTTTGCATTGATTTTTTTTTTAAATTCAAATAAACAAAAAATGTAATAGTTAACAATTATAATATTTTCCTTAAAATAACGCTAGCTTACTTCCTTTCATAAAAAGTGTAATTTTTAAATAATTTAAATAATCCATGGAATAAGTGCGAGATTAATCTTTTGTTCCGATGACTGAATTAACGAAAGCATTCATTAAAAATAAATTACTTACAACTGTTAAAAAAAAATTCGCATTTGTCCGAAAGTTATTGACAAAAAAATGAATATTTTATTAAAAAATGTGTTGAAAATTTGGTCACAATATTCCATTTTTTTTTTTGGTGTTTAACGTCCGACTATTGTGCACACTTGGTCTAATGCAGACGATGGGATGATTTATAGCGTATGAAAATGCCAAGCCCTCGAAATGATCCTGACGTAAGATATACTTTACTTTTTCAACTCGGACCCCAACTAAATTTTTTTCTATTGTACGAGTAAATGTTCTACGTTGACTTGATTTGAAGATAATGTTTTGCCAAAATTTGTGCGAAACCAGTTAATTTGACCTTAAACTAATACGATATTTTCAAGTTTTGTCGATTACAACCTAACCTAGTTTTTTGCGATAAATTACTAAATTTTTGGAAACTTTGATCGAAAACGATAGAGCCGATTTTTTGAAAAATATATTTTTTATAAGTTTGTAGACAACAAATGGTTAGAAAACAAAAATTTTGAAAAACGTAAATTCGTCTTGCATGTGAATATCTAAATTGACATATCGATTGTTTTAAGATTTGAGCAAGTGTCCCGAAACACAGATTTTTCATAGGTCAAAATCATTTCCTTTCTTTTTTTTATTCAGGTGACCTGTATAACCAGTTTCAATAAAATCTTCAACTTAAATATTTTCACGATATTAATAATTTATTTACACT
>CM040188.1:65947688-65987688 GCA_022606455.1 Callitettix versicolor | reverse complement strand
AGTCCACCTTCCCACGAAGTAGGCGGCGGTTTCGTGGGGAGGTTTACAGAAGAGGAATGTTTTTGGTGGTTTTTTAGTGGGTAACAATATATTTTAACTTGAGTTTGAACTTAATTTGAGTCCCACACTCTGGAGTAGTGCGTAGCCTACTGGGGTAGGCTATAAAAGATTTTTTCCACCTTTTTTTCTCATCGCGAAACACACACACACACACACACACACACACACACACATTTAACAAATACAAATATGCATATAAGCTATACACAATGTATTTAACCCTTACATCATATATATATATATATATATATATATATATATATATATATATTATGTACACTCATACATAATATATAAACTAAGGTAAACACCCCACAATTTTATTTTTAGTTTCAATAACTTTGTATTACCCAGGTCCTTAGATCCTGGTTGAAAAAATTATTGTCTCGTGTACAACAAATTTAAAGTACCAGCTTTTTGTACACTTAAATTAAACTTTGTTAAACAAATAAAATTGTGATATTTTCTACTACTTAGTTTATTAAATAAAAGTTTGTTTAAAAACAATTTTTTATATTGTAACTTATTTTTAAGTCTTTAATAAATATTATTTGAATAGCATCGAAATTCTTTAAATGTGTTAATTAGATTCGTATGGAGGAGTTGGATTCTGGTTTCGGTGCATAACGTGTTATTGTTAATAGTTGGTAATTGTATAGTGTTTATGACTGAAATTTGCATTGTCACCGAGAATACATCTCGGAGCAAAGTTTCAGCTCAACACGATAAGACGGTGGTCGACAAATCTATTATGAAGACTATCCAGACATAAAACACACATAGTCAATTCAATGAACGTGTGTAAATTTAAATAAATAATTTGAAATGTGTTGCTGTTTATTTACAAGGCGAACATTTAACTAAAGTTTACAAATAACTTCTTTTTATTTGTAAATGACAAAATAAATAAAAAAGGCAATATTATCTCACTGTCACTGCAAATGTGTAATAACAGGTATTACATAGACATTCGGTCTGATGGGTTGTGGTGAGGGGAGCGCTCACTGCTCAGTCGGTGGGACACTAGGCACTTTGCGAGATCTCGGACGTAACCGCAGCTTTAAATGCAATTCCTACTATAGGCTGTAACGTGTGCTAGTCGAAACTATTTCCTCATTGATCTAACCGGCATACAGTAAAGACCTTGAACCAAAATGAAAATTTATGTGTCTGTCAGTGTGTTTTGTGTGTGTGTGTGTGTGTGTGTGTGTGTGTGTGTGTGTGTGTGTGTGTGTGTGTGTGTGTGTGAGGTGTGTTAAGAAAGTAAAGAGAATTTTAATTTTTGAACAAAATATTTATTTATTCGTCTAAATTGATGTTGTCGCCTTCAAAATAGTCCCCGTTGGAGATTATGCACCTGTGCCAGTGCTTCTTCCAATCCTCGAAACACTTTTCAAACTCGATCTTTGAGATAGCCTTTAGTTCTTTCAGCGATGCGCTTTTAATGTCATCTACGGCTGTAAAACGACGGCACTTTAAGGTTCTCTTTATTTTTGGAAATAGGAAAAAGTCACACGGAGCCATGTCTGGCGAATATTGAGGCTGGGGCATCGTTACGGTAATGTTTTTGGCCAAAAATTCACGAACAAGCGATGAAGTGTGAGATGGTGCATATCGTGGTGCAAAAGCCATGAATTGTTTTTCCACAGATCCGGGCGTTTTTCCCGGATTGCTTCACGCAAACGGCGTTGAACTTGTAGGTAGTACTCCTTATTGACCGTTTTCACCTGGTGGCAGGAATTCATGATGCACTATGCCATTAATATCGAATAATACATTGAGTATGACTTTCACGTTCGACCGCACTTGTCGAGCCTTTTTCGGTCTTGCCGAGCCAGAATACCTCCAATGGGATAAGTGAGCCTTAGTTTCGACGTCATATCCGTAAACCCATGTTACGTCACCTGTTATAATACGTTTCAGTAATTCTGCATCGTCGTTGACTTCATTTAGTGACTCCTGAGCAACTTCCATTCGCCGCGGTTTTTGTTCAAAATTCAACAATTTTGGAACGAATTTTGCTACCACGCGTTTCATACAGAAAACATTGGAAACAATGTCATGACATGATTCAATCGATATGCCAACATCATCAGCGACCTCTCTAATTGTGATTCGGCGATTGTTCATAACCATTTATTTCACTTTTTTCACGATTGTTGATGTGCTGGGGCGTCCATGGCGTTCGTCATCTTCAACGTCTTCACGGCCTTCTTGGAAACGCTTATACCACTCGTAAACTCTTGCTTTACCCATAGCAGCCTCACCATAGGCCTTTGTTAACATTTCACACACTTTGTTACACTCTATTCTATTTTTTACGCAAAATTTGATACAAATTCTTTGATCCATTTCTTTTAACAAACGTAAATCGCCGAGCTCATAAAAACACGTCTAATCTTAGTGGCTGTCACAGGCAAAGTCAAAAATGAATACAGCTGAAAGTTTTATCATATTTCAAGGGCATGTATACCAACATAATAATAAAAAAAAATGTTTGACAATCGGACTCTACAAGCCTGCGAAATTTAAAAATTCTCGTTACTTTCTGAACACACCTCGTGTATATATATATATATATATATATATATATATATATATATATATATATATACTTTCTTTCAGTGTATGATGAGCATGTGAGATGTGTGTGTGTGTGTGTGTGTGTGTGTGTGTGTGTGTGTGTGTGTGTGTTATTTCATATCATAAGCTTAACTTAAAACTTAAATATAGACATTAACAATATTATTAATTATTAATAATAGTAATAATTATTGTTAACCATTATGCCCTTAATACAATTTCTAAAATAGAGTATGTAAAATTTATAAAACGGTAAGATACTTTCGCAATATATTTTAAATAATGTTCTTCTTCTTCTTTTTCCTCAGTGCTGCAGCATCACTTTGTTACCAAAACCTACAGTAAGATTAATGATTTCAGTTTCTTTGAAGAGCCGTTGATGAAGGCCATCCATCAATTACGTACAGCGAAATTTCCCTTTTATACTCTGTGACTTATAATTCTTCTTTTAAGAACTAAGAGTGTTGAGATACTTTTGTTAGTAAATTTCAATTCGAAAAAGAAATATTGTAATTTCAATATTGTGATAAAGCTATATAGAAAATAGAGCAACCACCGGTTCTCATATGTAAAACACGTTTTGAGAAATCGTTCTTTATTAAAGGATGCGTTTCAATTTTGATTTCGATTGGAACTGATGTTCAATTTTTTTGTAATTTGCAATGTCTGTTACCTACAAAATACGTTCAACCGATTTAAAATAGCGTCAATTCAAATATTTAAATATTACTCGTTTTTGAAAATAAGATTTCACTGTAGAAAATCTTCCTTCTAAATGTTGATATTTTTTCTCCGATATTCGCTTTTACTGATGTCCATAAACTAAAAAATATGTAAGAACATTCCTTAAAACGTTTTAAGATTTGGTTCTAAATAAAAGTAAGTTTTTTAATTTTTTGAGATTTTTTTTACCTAACATGTCGAAATTAGATGAACAGACATGAAAACGTGAACATTTGTAGAGGTTTGGTATTTCTACATAAACCCTTTATGAGGAAAAATTATATATATTCGTAATCAGTATTATTTTTATTTTACATGATACCACTCACTACATACATTAAAAGAAATACCCTTAATATTTTACTCTTAATTACCTTTAAGTATTTTTGGTTGCCTATAAGTATATTATTCTTGGGATCGAGCTGTTATATAAACAATTTTCGCCAAATTATACAGCGGTCGGTCACGACTAAGATAAGACAGACGGATCTTATCTTAAGTTGGTTGGCTTTGCCTACCAACTTGAAACAAGTAGGAAGAGCAAAAATACATTTTAAGAACCATAAATTCTTAAAATTGTCTGGACAGTTTTATGCCACATTTGGATAAAAGACAAATTAATAACCTAATAAATCTTAACAAAATATAATTTAAAAACAATGAATGATAAAAAATTAGCATGTTTTAAACATTTGGAATGCCTCTCAATTGGAAAGGTTTTATCAAATAATGCGTAATTTTGGTAAGTCTTTTTAATATAGGATGGTCGCCAAAACAATCTAGAATTTTAGAAAAACATTACAAAAACACTCAAATGTATATACAGTGGTACGTCGACATATGAGTTTAATTCGTTCCGTAACCTTGCTCGTATGTCAAATTGCTCGTATCTCAAAACAGTTTTCCCCGTTGAAATTAATTGAAATGCCATTAATCCGTTCCAGCTCCCAAAACACCACCTCAGTTGTTTATGCTAAGTGTTTTTGAATAAGAAAAATGTATTTACAAGAAGAAACATTTATTTATAAATAGCAAATACATATTCTATAAAAACATAATAAAAGGAAAATGAAGTGCTTACGGAAGCGCTTAATTTTCGCCACTGGTCTTCGCTTTTTTCATCACGTTTTGCTCATTTTCACCTGCAGATTGTTTAAAAAAACTGTCCATGGAGGTTTGTTTCTTCCTCTCTTTAAGGATATTGCGGAAATGAGTTAGGCAAGTTTTGTTGAACAACTCTGATGCACGACCATTTGCAACTTTTTCGGGATTATTTTTATCCACGAAATCTACAACTTTCTCCCACATTCCCAAGATCTCCTTTATATCTCTTGTAGAGATAACCTCCTCCATTTCTGGCTCCTCTTCAAAACTAATTTTTCGTTGAACCACCGTATGCTGCTGCGCATGTAGATCGTGTAACTCCTCGGTTGTCAGCTCCTGAGACTGTTCCTCAACGAGTTCGTTCACATCTTTCTTATCCACCTCCAGACCCATGGATTTTCCTAGAGAAACAATCTCCTCTACCACAGACACTTCGGGTTCCAATCCTTCGAAGGCCCTTTCAGCTACAGCCTCAGGCCACAGCTTCTTCCATGCAGAGGTTAAGGTCCTCGTTGTAACACCCAGTCAGGCCTGATCAATAATTCTTAGGCATATCACGATGTTAAAGTGGTCCTTCCAAAACATGCGCACACAGACTGAGATCTAATCTAAGGTGGGAGAAACTGTTAGACGCTGCACACGACACCAGCATGCGCCCCGCGGTGTGCAGCGATGTAGTGTGTGATTCCTCGTATCTCAAATCTTGCTCTCATCTCAAAGCAAAATATCGCTCGCTCGGCGGCTCGTATCTCAAAACATTCGTATATTAAGGCATTCGTATATCGAGGTACCACTGTATTATTTAAATATTTTTTTAACTTTAACTTATATTAGTTTCTAGAAGTAAGATGCCGGTTAGTTTTCTTGGATTCGAGACGTAGTTACTGCCATTAAGACCCTACAGAATAGTCGCCCTCATTAGTTTAACTTGCATAAAGTATGAACATTAAATAACAACAATAGTATAAACTATTTCCTTTGTAATCTGTACAAACTATTGTGCTTATACACTTATCTATTCCTGCATGCTGTATATAGCTTCTTTTTACCCTTTCCACAACCTTGTTTCTGTGTTTTAACTTTTAGATCCTTCTCTTATAAAAACCTTGCTTAAAGCAGTTGAAACTAATCTCTGTAACCTACTTCTTCGTCCACTCTGATTTGCTGCAGATCATTGTATATTTTTTATCCACAATTTTTTTCTCCTAATAGGTGACTTTATTTTCAAATCTATTTAACTAACTTTATTTTTATTTATTTTATTTATCTATCTTATTTTATTTATTGCACAACATTAGCGTACAGTATGATAAGTAATATTGTATATTACGAAAATATTTTTATGAAAACAAACACATACACAATCACAGTTATTAAAATAACATTTATTGAGATAATAACGGATCCAATATGATTCTAATATTACAAAGAAAATGTAGTTATTTTTGCTAAATGATAATTTCTTTGTCATTCATATTATTTTTTTCCAACCGATGAAATCAAATATCTTTTTAAATGTATAAATAGTATTAAATTTATAAATATTTATTACATTTTGGGGAAAATTATTGTTTCATTTTTTGTTTAAAAATTATAAATATGGAACTGAAATTATGATTTTTCTTAATGAATAAAAATTTTTTTACTAGCGTTCATTAAATCAGGCAATATTTTAAGAATATTTCAGTGGCCATCAGAGTCAATAACATATGAACCTTATTTTAGTTATTATATTTATTTTATGTTTATTATAATAGTATTTTTATGTATTCCAGAAACATGCTTTACAAAAAATACCTAGGATTCTTAAAAAAATCCTTTAGTTTTATACCTCAACACACAAAATTTAACGTCTAGGACATAATTAATTAATAATTCATAACAACCGCTTATTAACATAACAGCAGTTATAATACTGCTCAGTTTACCAACAGTATTATTGTAGATATAATACTGTATCTACAAGTATTACATCTACTTGTATTGTTGTCTGTTGTAAGACAAACAATTTAACCTAACTGTTACCTAAATGACAAAGAGCTTGAATTATAATATTACCGTTTCACTTTCCTAAACAATAAATTAGAAAACATATTTCCTATCGACCTAACTATACTATACTATATTTTGTACTGGATTGGATTATTTAGGCTGTAAAAACATATGTTTCACAACTACAGAAATTCAAATAATTCAATATTATTGTCTTTTCAAATTGTATTTTTATAAAAGACAGTAATCATTCAATATGTAATTTTTACTGAAATTTAAATTTCTCAACAAAAACATTTTGAAAGAATTAGGTTGTGTTGACGTGATATTTCTTTAAATATCACGCAGCGGGTAAGCAAAACATTTTGGCACTAAATCTGCAGGTCATGCAAACACAAGCAATTTATTTTATAATTTAATATCATGCATTATTGTTGAGCCTTTATTGGGAAAGTAATTAAAATGCTTGCAATACAAAAACATAAACGTCCACAAACGTTCTACACAATTAAACAGGGTTATATTAAGGCAAGTTATACTTATCTAAAATTAGTATTTACATTATTATAACTGTTATCGTTTGAAACGATATTACTTGTTACATGTTGTTACATGTGCATAGAAGAATGGCAAGTCATTTACTGAACAATATTTGCAGCCTCAATATAGCAGAATTCCCAATAATTAGATGTTGCAAACTTAAGAGGAATATCTGCAATGTGTATTTATCGAATGCAATTACACCCAGAGCTCTGTAAAATGCAGCAGCAATATAGGAAAAATTGTTTGAGTGGAAGCAAGACAAATCAATTGATCGCTTTAAGAGATGAACAACGGCCTGGTAGGCCTTCCACGTCAATGACTAATGACAATATTGAAGCGATTAAACAAGTGATTCTCGATAGTAGACGAGTTACAGTTGGTAATACTGCAAGTGAGCTGAATGTAAACCATAGCTCAGCATATTCAATCATCCACGATTCGTTAAACTTTCGAAAAGTCTGTGCTCGCTGGGTTCCACGTCAATTGACCAGCATGCCAAATTAAATTCGTTTCAAAATTTCCCAGAAGCATTTGGAACGTATTTAAGTGTAGTTGAACACTTTGCCTCAAGATGCCAGCAGCAGCGAATACTCACATATCTCTCGTAAGTGTTATCATTTAATATAGTACGTTTATATTTAATATTTGTATCTTTGTTCTTGCGTACTGGTTATGTATAATGGTTTCTTTAGAAATTTTACTTTGTTGCCGTTTGAAAATAAAGACGGGGATCGATAGAACAATGCTAGTAGTTGTAAATAGTCAGGAACCGGTTTTACAGGTCCGAATTCTAGCAAACATCCGGCTATAGTAGCGTACGAATGCTACCACAATGCATTGGAAATTGTACTAATTAAAGGTGGGATTTTGTAATCTATATATGTAAAAAGCAATGTCCTGACTGACTGACTGATCAACGTACAGCCCAAACTGTAAAACCTAGAGACTTGAAATTTTGAGGATACCTTCGTTTTAATATGTAATCGCGTACTAAGAAAGGATTTTGCAAAAAATTGATTTTAACTCCATTAAACTACTTACCCAGTCCAAATTTAATAAACAACGTACAGCCAATACTATTATAGCTAGATACTTGAGATTTTCAAGGTACATTCTTGCAACAATGTCAAGATGCTCTAATAAAGGATTTTAAAAAAATGTGATTTTAACGCCATTAAACTACTTACCCAGTTCAAATTTAATAAATAACGTGCATTCAATACTATTATAGCTAGAGACTTGAAATTTTCAAGGTACATTCTACAACAATGTCAAGGTGCACTAATAAAGGATTTTTGCAAAAATACGATTTTGACGCCATTAAACTACTTACCCAGTCCAAATTTAATAAACAACGTACAGCCAATACTATTATAGCTAGAGACTTGAAATTTTCAGGGAACCTTCTTACAACATTGTCAAGATGCACTGATAAAGGCGTGCACTGAAAAACGATTTTCCAGTATGCAACCCCTAAAGAGGTAAACATGAGGTACAACAATTTTTATTGGAAAAATATGTTTTTCATCTGACCTTCTAAAAACGTAATATAGTCACTCTTACGTATAAGTAATGAAATATGTTTTTCACCTTTTCCCCAAAACGCAGTAGTAGGTGTATAAAATTAATATTAAATATTATTATTATTAATTAATCGCATTTATTATTGATTTTTTTTTCAGATGATAATAATGAAATTTAATTATTTTTAAAATTATTCATTATTAAATTTTCCTTCAAAACGACAATTTTTAGTTTCTATATAATCTTGTGCGGGCGTAGCCGACACGGGGGGTTGTTTAAGATATATTATTATTTTACCAGAAAACATTTAAAACAAAAATCAACGAAGCTTTACAGCGGTTTTCAGGTTTACTGCCACGAACAGGAAAAAAATGATTAATTATACCGTGAAACAAATAACTCCGCCTCTATTGTCCGAGTGAGTAGCCTTAATGGATCATTTTGCCGGTAACTGAGTTTAAAACTTTATTCACACTCAGATACTTGGAAGAGGTTTTCCTCGCGAAAAAAAATAATGAGGTTGACCGCCGTGTCGCAAAATATGTCAAACGTAATAACTTATTTATTGTAAGATAAAATAGCAACACAAAAATAAAAACATAAAAGCACATAAAACTAATTAAAAAAGAAATTGTATTTAAAAAATTACAAATTAATTTAGTTTTTGAGATGAAATGAGGCTCTGCAACAATAGCGGTTACATAAATTAAATTTTGTTAAAGCAATCCAGACGATACGAAATGTCAATATCGGGTCACTGGCCGAGACACCATGTCCCAACATTGTCTGAAAACAGTCGCCTAAATCACACCTTCGAATATCTTTAAAGCCACTCGCACTAAAACAAAACTATATCGGGTCACTGGCCGAGACACTATCACACCGTCGAATATATTTAAAGCCACTCACACTGAAGCAACAATATCGGGTCACTGGCCGAGACACTACGTCCCAACATTGTCTGAAAACAGTCGCCTAAATCACACCGTCGAATATATTTAAAGCCACTCACACTGAAGCAACAATATCGGGTCACTGGCCGAGACACTACGTCCCAACATTGTCTGAAAACAGTCGCCTAAATCACACCGTCGAATATATTTAAAGCCACTCGCACTAAAGCAACAATATCGGGTCACTGGCCGAGACACTATGTCCCATCATTGTCTGAAAACAGTCGCCTAAATCACACCGTCGAATATCTTTAAAGCCACTCACACTGAAGCAACAATATCGGGTCACTGGCCGAGACACCATGTCCCAACATTGTCTGAAAACAGTCGCCTAAATCACACACGTCGGATATCTTTAAAGCCACTCACACTGAAGCGACAATATCGGGTCACTGGCCGAGACACCATGTCCCAACATTGTCTGAAAACAGTTGCCTAAATCACACACGTCGAATATCTTTAAAGCCACTCACACTGAAGCAACAATATCGGGTCACTGGCCGAGATACTCTGTCCCAACATTGACTGAAAACAGTCGCCTAAATCACACACGTCGAATATCTTTAAAGCCACTCACACTGAAGCAACAATATCGGTTCACTGGCCGAGACACTGTCCCAACATTGACTGAAAACAGTCGCCTAAATCACACCGTCGAATATCTTTAAAGCCACTCACACTGAAGCAAAATATGTTTAATGTGATAGATTCTGCACAAAACTCGCATTGTGGTGGGTCTTCGCTTCCCATCAGAAAACCATGCGTTAGCCAAGGGTGTCCGATCCGAAGACAGGTAACCTTCACCTCTTCCCTACGACTTGCACGGATAGAAGATCCCCGTAGTCGGACCGTAAACCCCGGTAAAAGGAGACTTATTTTTAAATTAAATATCTGATAGCAGTATGCTAATAAAATTACGTTACATCATGTATTAATAATAACAAAAAATGTCTTATTTTTGAACTTAGCTTAAATAAGTTTATTAAGGAAACAGTTTAACAAATATTTGAATATCTAAGTACAGTTTGAAAACTTTTATACATATTGAAGTGCAGTTAGCTTCATTCATAACTTAAATATGTAAAGAGTCGTACATTTTAATGGTGAACTTAATTTAAAGTTATGAATTTAAAGAATGAATAATTTAAAGTTATGAATGAGTTTTTAGTTAAACTCAAAAATAATCTGAAAGTATGATTTAACGTTACAATTTGTTTTGCTTCTTTTAGACTCCCTTCAAAGTTACAAGAGTGGATGAATAATGTATTTAAAATTTAGAATTCTTTCGTATGGAAGGATTTCACTTTGGATACTTTTACAATAAGCACATGACAGTCACTTTGTTACAAGTCTTAAATTCTTTTTATTTCTTCACCAGAAGAAATGTGATCATATCTAATGGGGATCGTTTTAAAAATAGGATTTGCAATTTTGAGGGATATCGCAATCGGGTATCACGTGATCAGAAAAGCTGGTTAAAATCCGATGTCCTAGTGTGTATTTTTAGTGTACACGGCCATTAAACAAGTTAGCAAATTTCGTCGTCGAGCAAGCTAACTTTCATTTTCCATATAACGAGCCAATATTTTAATAAATATTAATTTAAAATTTGTTTTGTAAATCAACTCATAAAAATCAGTTTTTTTAAAAATAAGTTATAACAATTTTAATGAAATTTTGCTTAAGTGTGAGGAAGAAAATATAACTCTCGAAAAAACTTTTGGAAGCTATGGTTATGTGCCTATACAGCAAAACAAGAGCTATGCTAATACAAAGAACAAAACAAAAAAACAATTATTATTTACTGTCCTTGTACTGGCAACTAATATTTATTTTTTTGCACTGATTAAAACTGATTTTTCTGTGAATTATTTTAGGTACTTATTGATTTTTATTTTAATGAATAGTAAAAAAGGTCTTTACTCTTCTCAAGTGCATTTCTAAACGAATACAAGCACTGTAAATTAAATTTATTTTTCTCCGTCGTCACTAATTACTTACGTTTTATGTGATCAATGCTTCGATTACCAGAATTATTTAATGTTCTTTTTATATTCTTCTTCTTTTCTGCTAGGATTATTGTCACTATGTTCAGTATAATAATCTGCCTTCCGTAGCTTCGTCAATTCTTCTTTCGTTGACGCGTTTCGGAGAACCTCCATCTTCAAAAACTATTTCTATAACTGAATATAAAAATAGTTTTTGAAGATGGAGGTTCTCCAAAAAGCGTCAACGAAAGAATTGACGAAGATAAGGAAGGCAGATTATTGTATTATTTAATGTATTTGTCAGGTGATGTATGTTTGTTGTGTTTTGGTTTGTTTCAATTTAAATGTAGGAGCTAAGTATTTGAAGATGGAACTGTAATTCTAAAACTTAATAAAACGTAAATAATAAAATCACGGGCGGGTGAGAATAGACTTCATTTTTTTATATTATCAGTAAATTCATATATCACTGTACATGAATTTAAAGTGAATATAAAATGAGATCAGTTAATTGCAAGAAACATTTTTCAGAATATATATATATATAACTTTTTTGTATAAAAATATCGTTTTATATTATATACATTACAACTGAGGATTTACTCACTTAGTAATTTATTTTCATTATGAAAAACACTTTAAAAGAGTAACCCATTGGTTACACTCAATTAACAATTAAGTCCAGTGGCTTTGTTCTGCGCAGTCGTCTACCTCCCGTACCAGTGTCCAGCAGAGTGCACATCTCAGGACGTAAATGTCTAGAGATGCGTCGTCCATATCTCACTGCATGCTTCTTCACTTCTTCGTTAACTAGTTCCACTTTCAGATCTCTGTGTAGGTTATCACTCCTCACATACCACGGAGCATTATGTAAAGCAAAGCACATTGTTCTGGAATGTCTGTATTATATTAATATTGGTCTTCTTTGCACATCCTCAAAGTTGAATCCCATATGTCCAAACCGGTTTCAACACCGGCCGATATAACAACAATTTGTTATGATTTGATAACTGGGAATTTCTCCCCAGCAGCCAATACATTTTCCCTAATTTGATATTTAAATCTTGTTTCTTCTTTTTCATGTGTTTCTTCCACTTGAGTCTAACATCTAGAGTCATTCCAAAGTACTTAGCGGTGTTTGCATGTGGGATCGGAACTGAATTGATTATTACAGGCAAATGTTGCTTAATCTTCAGATTGGTGAAATTTATATGCTATGATTATATTTCAATTAGTTGGAATATTTGGATAAGCCAAAATGGATAAGCCATTTTTTTATCCAATTACTCACGACGTTAGAGGCTCCTTGGAGTTTTGGTTGTTACTTCTTCACTTTTTTTACCTGTTACAAGTATATAAAAATATCAAATGAATTTTATATAAATACTAGCATTATCCATCATCTAAACTCGTGATTATTTTGCAGTGAATATGAAAAAAATATTATAACCTGAATATGTTGTTTTATTGTCTTCAAACGTGTTCCATTCGAATTTAAGACAATCTGATCAAGAATATTTTTGTCCAATACAAACATTTATACCTATTCTATATTTTTGTCCTTTTAGGGGATGAATTCGGGAGAAAATACTGAATTGCGTGTATCATAATTTGTGTTCTAAAATATTTTTTTTACTTTTAAGAAAATTTGATAAAAAATATTTTTCTCCAATGCAAACACTCTTTTTTCTCCCATGATAACTCTTTTTCCATTTTTATTCTTTTAGGGGATGAATTCAGAAAAATGTTGAAATATGTGTTTCATAGCATATTTCTAGAATATAAGATAAAAAAGAATATTTTTTCAATACAAAATTGTACCCCTTTTTTATATTTTATACTTTCTTTCAATCTCTTTAGCGGGTGCGTTTTGGGGAAAAGGTGAAAAACATATTTCATTACTTATATTTAAGAGTGACTATATTACGTTTTAAGAAGGTCAGATGAAAAACATATTTTTTCCAATAAAAATTGTTGTACCTCATGTTTACCTCTTTAGGGGTTGCATACTGGAAATCGTTTTTCAGTGCACCCCTTTTTCAGTGCATCTCGACAATATTGTAAGAAAGTACCCTGAAAATTTCAAGTCTCTAGCTATAATAGTATTGGCTGTACGTTAATTATTAAATTTGGACTAGGTTAGTAGTTTAATGGAGTTAAAATCAAATTTTTAAAAAATCCTTTATTAGAGAATCTTGACATTGTTGTAAGAATGTACCTTGAAAATTTTAAGTCTGTAGCTATAATAGTATTGGCTGTACGTTGTTTATTAAATTTGGACTGGGTTAGTAGTTTAATGGCGTTAAAATCACATTTTTTTAAAAATCCTTTGTTAGAGCAACTTGATATTGTTGTAAGAATGTACCTTGAAAATTTCAAGTCTCTAGCTATAATAGTATTGGCTGTACGTTGTTTATTAAATTTGGACTGGGTTAGTAGTTTAATGGTGTTAAAATCGAATTTTTAAAAAATCATTTATTAGAACATCTTTAAATTGTTGTAAGAATGTACTCGTACCTTGAAAATTTTAAGTCTGTAGCTATAATAGCATTGGCTGTACGTTGATTATTAAATTTGGACTGGGTTAGTAGTTTAATGGCGTTAAAATCACATTTTTTTAAAAATCCTTTGTTAGAGCAACTTGATATTGTTGTAAGAATGTACCTTGAAAATTTCAAGTCTCTAGCTGTAATAGTATTGGCTGTACGTTGTTTATTAAAGTTGGACTGGGTTAGTAGTTTAATGGAGTTAAAATCAATTTTTTTGCAAAATCCTTCCTTAGTACGCGCTTACATATAAAAACAAAGGTATCCTCAAAATTTCAAGTCTCTAGGATTTATAGTTTGGGCTGTACGTTGATCAGTCAGTCAGTCAGGACACTGCCTTTTATATAAGAGATTTGATAAACAAAAAAATTAAAAAATTAACAATCCCTCAAGAAGTAATCTGAAGGTCAGTTTGGATGTTCATTTCTATGTAACGGGTCGGAGATTTTAGCATAATAACCGCTGCATTATCTCATTTCTAATGAAACGTCTCCACAAATACATAATTCCAAAAACATAACCTTTATAACACACATATATCGCTAAATATATTCATTTAATTTTTCAACGAAGCTCTTTTCTGATGCTTAGTTTGTTTCAATTTTCACTTTTAACTAAGTGTCACGTTGTAACGTACGAATACTATGCAGGTCAAACATATGATTTTTATAAAACAGTCTTTAATTATTAGCTCAAAGGTTGTGTCAGTTCCAATGCACGCTGAGTGCACAGTGAGGGAATTTTTGACCTGCGATACAAGATGAAAATCCATTTAGTTATTTTTCAAATATGGTTATACTAATTTGTGAATTATATTTTTCTGATATATTTCTTTGCTTATGTAAATAAATTATGTTTGTGTTAAATAAAATTTCTTAAGAAATATGGTGTACAATTAAAAATTAAATTCCGTTTATTTTACAGCGGGAAATGTTGTGCGCGGCACTCCAGCAATATCAGAGAGAAAAACATCTTCCCTTGCGACAAAAGAAAAGATTTACGACTTTGTGTTATTCAAAGGGAGTGTGATTCAATACATTTTATGTATGTGCCTACCTTGGTGTGAGCAAAGCTGAAGAATGGTTTTATGATTGGTGCGCATTCCACCGCAGCCACTGAGCACTGAATTGTTTCACGGGCTTTGTTTAATTAATTTCTGATATTAGCTAGCTATTAAGTTATTAAGGTTGATAGGCCTTAAATACTTAATTTTTGTGTAAATTACTTCAGCATTAAAGTTAAAGGCCAAAAGACCGAAACTTATATTTAGTTAATAATTATGATAAAATAATAATTTAATTTATAATATTTTTTATAGTAAGTTATAGTAAACCAAATACTTTTGAAAATTCTCATTTTTCCTTCTCTGTTTGACTGTCACTCTCTCTCTCTCTCTCTCTCTCTCTCTCTCTCTCTATATATATATATATATATATATATATATATATATATATATACATTTTTTTTGTGTTTAACGTCCGACTATTGTGCACACTTGGGCTAATGCAGACGATGGGATGATTTATAGCGTATGAAAATGCCAAGCCCTCGCCGGGAATCAAACCCGGGTCCTCGGGGTGAAAGCCTAGTACGCTATCCACTAGACCACCGAGGCGGCTATATATATATATATATATATATATATATATATATATATATATATATATATATATATATATATATATATATATATATATATATATATATATATATATATATATATATATATATCCTGGAAGAACATGGACTTGAGATCCTAAAACATTGCGACTGATCAAACAAACACTGACAGGCACAATCGCTAAGGTGAAATTTATGGGGGAAATTTCCAAACCCCTTCCTGATCACAACTGGAGTTCGCCAAGGAGATGGACTCTCGCCTCTCCTTTTCAATCTGGTGTTCGACAAAGTTATCAGGGAATGGGAGAAAGAATTAAAAATTGAAGGGCACTGGAAACCAGTTCGACTTGGAAGACCTAAAGACAACACAGAAATCGCGTGCCTAGCTTTTGCAGATGACCTGGCCATACTCACAGATAATGAAACAACAGCGATTAAACAGATAGATATCCTAAAGGAATGTGTAGAGTGGGTCGGTCTACAGATCTCGTTTAAAAAACCGAATTCTTCTGTTCAAAATTAAATATTCAAGAACTAAATACAAAATATGGTAGGATAAACAGAGTCAAGCACTTCAAATACCTGGGAGAAATTCCTGAACCCACGGGTGGCGAGAAGGCTGCGCAAAGGTTTCGGCCACTGAGAATGAAGAGGGCTCTTGGTATAACGCGTGATATCTACAATATGAGATGTATGTCGACGCACACAAAAATTAGACACTACAACACAGTCATAAAATCGGAGGTAATATATGCAAGCGAGACGCTAGCACTCCACACAAAAGCTACCATGGAGGATATTTTGAAGGAAGAACGCAAAATCTTGAGGAAGATCTTCGGGCCGAGATTAACAGAAGATGGATACAGGTTGCACTCCCGAAAGACCACAGAGAAGATATCGAACCTGGCAGCAGGTATCAGAGGAAGGAGGCTTCGGTTCTATGGACACATCAGTAGACTCCCAACAACGAGACTTGCCAACAGAATCCTTAAGTATATACAAGGTGTCAAATCAACAACGTCGTGGATCGCACAAGTCTGAATAGACGTACATGACGCAGAAATAGACTCAACAGACGTTGAAGACAGGAACGCATACAAGAGTAAGATGCTCGTTTGGAAGGTCCCAGAGAATGAAATCCCAAAGAGAGAAGGGGTATAATGGACAGAGGAGCGGAAGAGGATCTATGGGGACAGGATGAGGGAGGTGTGGAGGATTAGAAGGAGCAAGACATGAGTCGGAGTGCTTTGCATGATCCAACAGGGTCTATACGCAGAAAATGATAATAATAATAATAATAATAATAATAATTAATTATATTAATATATTATATATTATATATATATATATATATATATATATATATATATATATATATATATATATATCACTCACTGTTTGTCACTAAAATTAATTTGTTATATCTCAAACTGTTAACATTATGTACTTTGTTTTATTTCCAACACATTCGATGATTTATTAAAACGTTATTCTACTTACAATAATTCACATACATGCTGTACTGGCTGCCTCAGGATTATTTGTATAGACTTAGTCAGACCAATGTACACCCGAGCATTTTGAAGTCAGAGTATGTGTTACTGTAATATTAATAGCTTGGTCAAAACTCTACTTCCTTCCGCCCAAACCAACACATTTAAAGTTTATACATTATTAGTGCCCCGCCTAAGCCTTTGTATGCAAACACTATCTGTTTAACAAATAACAAACAATATTTTAACAAATAACATTGCATCACACATAATAATTGGTATTATTCATACGTACTTAGTTTATTTAATTTATTAAATTTAATAAAAATACGTACGTCATTTTTAATTTATTGTTTCCATTAATTACAATTTCAATATTATTTTTCTTATATTGTAATCTAATGTAATCAATATTAGATCCATTTAAAACAAAGCTTTCTTTTGTTACACACTGGTAGTTTAAAATATTGTCAATAAAGATTTAAAAAAATATTTTATGGCTTTTTTTAACTGTTTTCCCGTATAAGGTTTGGCTTTCTTTGATTTCTCTAATTGAGATTACGACTAAGATTGACGAAATAAAAATATGTTCAATGTGTAATTACTAAATTCTATTCCTTTTTTTTGAGTAGCAAATATTTTAAGGAATTGCATTCCAAAACCCACTTAAGTCCAAAATCTTTTCCAGAACTACTAAAAAACACTGAGAGCTTGGATGGTTAAGTTACTTAGCGGGCTTTTTTACAAAATGGCGACCTATACAAATCTTAAGTAATCGCGGCACGTGGATTTCGAAAAGTATTTTTCTTTATCTTATAATTTTAAAATTCTGTTTTCACCATCGTTATCAGCATTAAAATTTGCATAATTAGGACATTAAACTTCCAATTTACTTTTAAAATTAAAAGACGAATCCCGACCGCTGTCAAAACATTTCCTAATTTCAATGGATTTTTAAAATTAAAAAGTACTAATTTATGAAGTTTTTATCGATGGGAAATCGGATTTTTGAAAACAATTCAGACAAAAAATGTATTAATTAAAAAACAATTTAAATGAACGCCATTTTGATATTGTAGAACAAATGTCGATGTGTAACGGACTTTTCCAAGTTATTTATATAATCATTGAATATGCCAGGTTTAAATAAAAACGTCCAAAATTCGAAAGTGAACGCGCTAACACTTAGGCCAACTGACAATGTGCCATCGTCTAGCCTTACAATGAAACCAATTAATCTTAAAAATCAAAGCAAATATTGTGTATTAAGAATAATTGTTTAGAGGATACAGCATTCTCAAAATTATAGGTACTTAGGACTTAAAATGTCACAAGATGGTACATTAGATGAAGGAATTAAAGAACGAATAGTATTTGGAAGGAGAGCTGTATCTATGCTGAACGGGGTGTTGTGGGATCAAAACATTTCAAAAGAGAATAAAAAAAGAATTTATGACACAATTGTAAAAAGCATTATAAGATATGGTAGTGAGGTATGGCCAATTAAGAGCAGAACAGAAAGAATGCTGTTGGCTACTGAGATGGACTTTTGGAGAAGAGCGGCAGGAAGATCAAGAAAAGAGAGAGTGAGAAATGAAAGTATACGGAGGATAATGGACGTAAGGCATACAATTGTAGAGGATATAAGAACAAAACAACTGGTTTGGTACGGGCATGTACAAAGAATGCCGGATGAGCGAATTACCAAAAAAATCGTGCAATGGCGAACACCTGGAAGAAGAAAACGAGGAAGGCCGAGACTGAGCTGGAGAGAGGGAGTCGAAAAGGAAATAAAAAAAAGGGAGCTACCAGAAGACCTGTGGTGGGACCGCGATCGGTGGAAGTTGGAGATCGGAAGACGGCGTAGAACGTTGTACACCGAATTATAGAGATAGAAATCATAAAATCCTTGAATATTAACATTTTTAAAACTTTGTAAAATGTATGCTAACTACGTCACATCGAAGTTCATCTATTCGTTGTCTCCAGCGATGTGCACAGATCACATTCTTATAGACATTCAAGTTAGAAACAACTTTTAAGGGTAATCCAATTACAACTTTAAGATAGATTATTAATGACTGCAATACTTTCCGTACGTTATTTTTTACAGTACAATCGTAAATCTATTTAAAAAAATCTTTCGAAAGAAATATTTTAAAATATTAAAACAAGTAAATAACTAGAATCTTTTTAAAACACAAATTAATTTGTTATTCCCGCCAGTTGTTTTGTTAATTTTTTTTTGCAATATTTGCGTATAACAGAAACGAAAACACAAATCTTTTTGTCAATCTGAACACGTTCACAGGGAGGCTGTGTTTAAATCATTAAATTCGTAAACGGGAGGCAATTAGGGTTCATAAATATTGAATTTCTCGCGAAGCGTGAGATTTAATTAATAACTCTATCCGAACAATTAAACCCGAAGCTGCAAACTGCAGATCAGCTTCTGTTTAATTGCAGCTCCCGTTAGGTGTTCAGACATTCTGCGTGTTTAGTTTTCGCTGGTAATAAAACAATTAATTATATTGGTAGTTAAATTAATTAGCAGTTTTAAGTACGTAATATGGTTGTGACGATATTCGTGCATTTTGTGGTAATAATGACAAATGTTTGTTTGAAGCTATGCAGAATTAATAAAATTAAATTGATTACGCTTCACTTTTCAGTTTATATAATTTGGCGACATATTTAACAAACAATATCTGCCCTGAAGTGAGAGAATTTTCAAAAGTAATTTTTCAGTTTATTCCTTTGTTTTCAAAGTTTCATTTAACCATTATATATTTACCATTATATATATTAAAATATATAAAGCACGTATTTATATTTTAACCTCTAAATTATATTGAAAATAAGAAAACAAAACCAGACCGCATCAAATTCGATTTCTTAATTTCAACAAATTTGAAAATTAAAAATTATAATTTATGCAGCTTTTTAACGCCAGCTACAATATTAAAGTCAGATTATCAAAATAATTTATGACAAAAAAGCTATTATTATTATTCAGTTCTTTGAAAAGTCGCAATCTTTACATTGTTTCACGAATTTCGCTAATTAACGAACTTGTCAAAGCAATTACCTAAGTAGACGTTTGTTGCAAGTTCCAAACAAATCGGATTAAAACTTGGAACGTTACAGTATTAATGCACTAACTAATATATTTATAGTGATTTTTAACTATCCCTTGTTAATTTTTAGTCCCCGGCCTTGGTCTTACTATAATGTCAGAACAAATAGCTCTTTTTAAACTGGAAACTGTCTTAAAACGTGTAATAAGTTATGCGATATTCATTCATTCGTTCACTGGTTTAGAACAGCTGCACGAAACAGAAATCATTTCACAACTCATGCTTCTTTAACCAGTTAACCAATAAATTACAATTTCATACGAGGCAACCAATGGGGTTCAATTCGAATCAGATGACCATATTGAAGAATTATCTACTTGTCTATCAAAAGTCAATATCTTAAATAATACTTATGCTTTTAAATTTACCTTAGCTTTTTAAAAAGGTGTCTTTGTACGATTTGAACAAAGTTATTTGTTGTAAAAATATTCTAGGTCTTGTTAAAAAATGAAAACAGTCATCAGAAAACGTAAAGGGAATTTAAATCCGTTGCCGTTTAAAGTTTTTTTAGTTTCTACGAAGAGTTCTTACCGCATTAATAAAATGAATTTAAAATTTAACCTATGTCGACAAGAGTTTCTGAAAGACGTATACAACAGTATATCATCTTCTCCGTAAGGTGAAGTATTATAAAAACTTCAAAAAAGGTATAAATGTTTTAATCGAGTTGTTTTTTCTAATTTTATGTGTTGAATGCACTTTTCCTAAAGTGAGTTTTAGTGAATTTGTTTTTTTTTTTTAATGCACTATTTTATTTCTTGTATTTTTGTTTTTGACTCTAGTAGTTAAACTTTTCTATATCTTGTATCGATCGATGAGTAAGTCTGGGAAAACATCTGTTATTTAATGTTTAGGTTAAGTGCGTAGAAGCACGACATCAAATCAGCTGACTGCCAAACTGAAGCACTCTGCTTTCTGCCTTGTATACAACGTCGATTATTCGCCAAACAATTACATCACAAAAAAGTGATATTTATATAAATAATACAAAAATATTACAAAAACTTTTCCGTGTTTAATTTATGCCGTTTAAAATTAGCTCTTTTTAGTAAAAACAAAACTAATTTTAAGGTATATCCCTAAAATTTACATTCGAGGGAAATTAAGAAGAAAAGACAAATATATTCAACGCTTTATATGACTTCTATGAATTTTGATAACATAAATATGGAAATTTTTACAATTTAAAGTGAATATTCATCTATTACACATATAAAAACATTATTTTTTTTCTTTAAAGAAATTCGTGAAGGATTTATCCACAAGAAATATTTCTTAAGATAGTACAAATTTTCATCGATTTAGAAAAAAAAATATTTCCATATGGAAAATGTTGTTGTTTTTGAATAATAATATTTTTAGTAAAACAATATTATACTTTGTCAACGTTCTCTGTCTCTCTTAAATGATAAAGCACATCAGGCTGCTATCCTATATATTATTTCTCAAGTCAACATCTCTTCTTCTCAGCACATACTATTCGTACAGGCATAAATGAGATATCTTTAGAAATACTTTTTAACCGGCTTCTGACATTGCAAAACGATTTTGCTCTGAAACGTACTGTTTGTGAAAAACTTTAACATAAAACACACTTCTAAATGTCATAGGCAAAACGGCATCTTGGATGCGCTCACATGCGCATGAGCGGCATCACAAATCAGACAATATTTTGTATATTTTACGAAGCTAACTTATTAATCACGAATACACAATCCCATTACAAATGACACTTTTTTGCATAACGTGCTTAGAACAATTTCAATATTTACTTAAAAGTCATTAAACTTATAGGTTATGGCCCTACTGACAGTCTTCTATCCCTGCCAGTCGTACAAGCCGGGACAAGTATTTCGGATACACATGTTTTTAACACAAATATATTTATGATTTCTCCCTCCATCGTGCGTTTATCTATTGTTATTCGATCGCTTTTCGATTTACTTTTTAAACGTGTTTTCCCTTCCTTCCAAATACCACCCTCACCCCAACGCTACTCTTATTCAAAAGGCTGTGTTTACTTAAAACTTTCATAGCTCGAAATTTAGCAAGGAACCCCTGGTTTCTAATTAGTTTTTTACAGGGCAGAATTTTCCAATGAGAAAATCTTCAATCTTATCATTACTTATAACTGTTTTTAATATTGTATCACAAATTAATTCGTATTTATTGTGTTTTGTTATTATTTTTTTGAAATAATAGAGAAAAATGTGTTATTTAAATTATTTTATATAAATTGAAGTTAGTAATTGGAGTTATTACAACTTATTTTAAACAACATTTCTAGAACCAAGATTTTCAACATTCAAAGTGGATTTTTTATTTATGCAAAGTTAATTATGGAAGTAGTATAAATTCTTCTTCTTCTTCTTATTATTATTATTTGCTTAACGTCCATACTTTATGCCAGTTAGATTAATGAGAACGAGGTATCAGCATTAATGGTAAGGGGAAAACAACGGGAGCAACTGCGGCCAGAACTAAGAACCTTAAGATGCAGTTCAGAGACGCAGAAGACCTGTGTTTTAGTCACATCGACCACCGAGTCTCCAGTATAAATTATAATATATTCAACATTAATAATAACAATGTTAGTAACATAATAACAACAGCAATAGTAATATATATTTTGGATCAAGCACAGTTATAACAAATATTTATTTAAAAATTGAAAATAGTGTTGTAGTTTATCTGTATATAACGCAATCAAAGAAGGCTTTTACACCACACAATTACAAGTTATTTTTGTCCAACCAATTTGTATATTGTTGGCTGTCAAAACTTCTGATATTTAATAAATTTGTTACATTTGTTTTACTTATAAAAAAATGTTTAAATTCTCTACATAAAATTTCTAAAACTAATAAAAAAAACTATAACATGCAGCTCTCTAACAGTCATATAAATCAATTTTTTATTTCATAATTTCATTACTTTTTACAATTTCATAAAAACTTTTGTATTTAAAATCTTTTTGAAAACCTGTGTAAAATTGACATCATTATCAAAGTCGTAAAATCAGCGCTTTATATTTTTAAATTACATTAGAACCAGCTATTTAATTTTCGTATAAATGCAGATCAAAATAGTTAACATCGGATTAATATTTTGAACCCTAATTGTTAAAATATGTACGTGTATATAAAGACCCCTCAAAATGTCATCCATTTTCATTTCATGGTTCCGGAATTACGATAACAGCTCCAACAGCTTATTTCCTAACGGAAATTCAATAAAAATTACAGTAATTCAATATAGCCTACAACAGAAGATATTATTTGTAAAAACTAATATTTCATTAACACGTAATGCAAGGCAAGCTAGTGACCACAGCTAGTTTAAAAAGTAACAAAATTGAAAACAAACATAACCTAAATGTTATGCTCTGATAACAATATAATTATGAAAATTAACCCTACCGTCGTTAAATCTGAAATTTACTGATAACATAATCGACTCCCGGACGACAAGTCTGAACTTTTCGGTTTAATGCCGTGCTGTATAACAAAATAAATATTGGCACATCGCAAAATGGAATAAACGAGTTTACGTTTTTAAACAAAATAATGCTTTCAGTAAACAATTAAATTTAAACCCATTTACTTTCATAAAAAAAACCATAAAACAAGAGTGCTTTGAAACTTTTTCTGCAAATCTCGTTAGCATTATTTCAAAAGGTATGAATTTTTTTCAATGTCACAAGCAGTTAAATTTTGCTATTTTTTAATCTGATTTTTTTTAGAAAATGAACTATCAGAGAAGTCATAATGGCTTACCATCATGCAATCTTGATCTGTTTTGAATGATCGTTAAACATACAGTATAATCAAATATATAAAGTGATAACATACGTATATAAAGTAGATATTCATATACGACAATTCGAAGCACTCATTACCTGTTTAGTGCAAATATATTGAAATGCAGGCCTCGACTGTTTTTAAATTGTTAATTTTGTTCCGAATTTTACAAGATATCTCGTGCAAGTTGCACTATTGTTTAAACTTAACATGTAAATTCATAATTTATTAACTAAATACTCGGAAAATATTCTTCAGTATTTATTATAATACCTTCTCTTTATATTTTAAAATCAATTATATTTAATATTTTAATCTCTTTCAATTATGAAATATATAACGTTAGTGTATAATTTATTTTTCATTTTTGTAACATTGCCACAGGACCACATATTCAAATGATTAGGATTATATACCTATTCTTCCCGTCAGTGGTCTATCAACTCACCTCATAAAGGTTACCGCGGTTTCGAAACTCTATAGTTTCATTTTCAGGCCATACAAAATGTTAAATCCTTCTGTCGAGGTCGTCAAAGTCAAACAAAACATTAAAACATACATCACAAACACTAATGTTTGTTTGACTTTGTGACGACCTCGACAGAGGGATTTAACATTTTGTATGGCCTGAAGATGAAACTATAGAGTTTCGAAACCGCGGTAGCCTTTATGAGGTGAGTTAATAGACCACTGACGGGAAGAATAGGTATATAATCCTAATCAATTTATTTTTGTATTTTGTGTTTTACCAGTAGTGTTTTTTTTATTTTTTAAATTACTTATTTTGTTAAAAAGTGTTTATAATATCAATTTTGTAAAGTTAGTTTTAAATTAATCAAATATTGATTAAAGACGCTAAAATATTGTTGACAAGAGTGTTAAACACAAAGAGGGCACAAGAGTTCTTAAAAATCACTCCGTCATAACCGAAGCGCTTTTCCTCACCACTACTAACACACAAACATAACACGAAATAGTGTACAATAAATTAAAAAATAATAAATAAAACTATATTGTTATAAGGTGATAAGTGTGCTAAGCCGTAAATTAATTTAAAAGGTATTTTTTTAAAGACGTTTGCACATGAATAGCACAATATGTTGGCAAGGCAAAAAGAGTAATTATAATGAAACATCTAAGCTATATATGAATAAAAATAACTTTGCAAGACAACTACCTCAATAACTTATTAACCATAACCAATTATTAATTTGTTAAAAAAATATAAATCACTAATTTTAATTTTATATACTATAAAAATTTATTTTATATGAGTTGTTGACAGAAACAAATTACACTATAATGCATTTATATATATGCTAATTATATATGTGATATAAAATTATGTATATTCTACAATGTTTTATTTAAGAATTTTCAGAAAATTTTTTGGTTCGTTTCAGAAAAAAATGCTAAAATATCGACCTTTTCGGTGATTAGTTTCTACCAAAACATCACTATAATTAAAAAATATATGATATAATTTACAAATATTTTCAATTGTGCATTACTTTTCCGTTCAAAATCGTCAAAAAACATATGTTTATTTTTAATTTTTAAATACTTCAAGAAATATTTTAAAACATTTTAAAAACTTCAACGATTGACATTTTTTAAAAAAATTAAAAGCTAAGCAGGCGTTCAAATAAAATACATTACTTGCAAGAAAGTTATAAAGTTCCATCTATCGCACTATGATGTAATTTAAAAGATATGATTTCTGTTTCGTTTAATACATCGTAAGGTTTCTTTAAGATAGCTGAGTTTTCAATTTAGAAAAGTAAATTAAATATACTTCACTCTGTGAAATCTTACCAAAGTAATATCAAAGAATTATGAGGAGTGTGTGTATGGGTGCATTTACAGTTTTTTTTAAATCTAAAAAACTCTTTCTACTTACTTTGTAATATTAAAAGTTAAATTCAATTTGTTTAGATTAAAGATTCCTAGCCTTTTAGAAGGACAGGATGATTTATATATTAATAGAAAATCTCTTATTAGAATTTATCGCAAAATTGGAAAAACTTTTTCTGAAATTATAAAGACTTTTTCTTATCTAATTCAAGTATTTTACTTCGTTTAGCTTTATCAATAGAACTTTCTCTCCTAAAGCTATTTATTTCGCTTGGCAGAATATAACGGAAAAGTAATCAATTTAGTTTAATAAGTGTTTTACAGCTACGTTGATGAAAGTAAATAATGAAAACACCAGATCGAAAAAGTGTTATAATTCTTTTAATTTCAAAAACTTTTCACAAAAACAGATATTGTAATAAATATACGATAAATCAAGGTTTACAAACTTTCTCACATTCAATGGTTTCTCCGAAAAATCCGGTTTCGAAGGTACCGAAAAAATAGGTTTTAGATTAAATCGAAAAAATTCGGCTGCAATCATGATTAATCTTCCTCTTCACTTTATTCTCTGTAAATTTAAAAATTTCAAAATTCAAACTCTTACTGTAGTTACTTTTATGTATGATATAAATATGAGAATAATATATTTGTTAAATATACTAATTTTTATTATTTCTTAATAGTTCTTTAATTAGAGTTTTGGGGAATTTAACAATTCCTAATTTTCGTTTTGGTATTTATGAAATACATTTTAGGAAAACGCGTTAAAAACATTTAAATCGATTTAAAAACAAAACAAAATTAATTTAAAAAAAATATTATTTAGAATACTTTTTTTATTTGAAAGGAATACAGAATAAAAGCTACAAGCAAAATTCCATTAAATTGTTCAATTTACTAGGTCATGTGCATACAAACATACAGATTCACTGATAGACAGACACACATTCAAATCCACTTGTTTGGAATCAGAGAACCTGGATCATTCAAAAGATTAAGATCGGTTATCTTCACGATTAATATGCTTTCTTTATACTTCATGAGAAGATAAAATATAATATTTCTTTTTTAAATTTACATTAAATCACAATTCATATTTTGTATAAAAGGTATATCAGATTTATATCAAATGTATCGAGAAAATTATGCTTATTTCAAGCGAATATTTTATTGTGAATTTTATCAATTGCTGCACAACTAATGTGTTAATAATTATAGTCAAATATATTTTAGGATCCTCCTTTAATTTAATGATACTGAAATGCAATTTTAACAATACAGGACTTATTGATAAAAATAAATATCAATTTGTTTTAAACCTCATTTTATGTTGCCATATGACTTGTTCTACACACAATGCAAAAAATTTTTAATTACCACATAGTTTACTGGGTCTTTAAATACAATAAAAAGAGAAACAAGCATATAAACATACACTCACTCTGGTAAGTTAAAGTTAAACATACACTCACTCTGGTAAGTTAAAGTTAAACATACACTCAATCTGGTACGTTAAAGTTAAACATAAACTCACTCTGGTACGTTAAAGTTACACATACACTCACTCTGGTAAGTTAAATTCAAACATACACTCACTCTGGTAAGTTAAAGTTAAACATACACTCACTCTGGTAAGTTAAAGTTAAACATACACTTACTCTGGTACGTTAAAGTTAAACATACACTCACTCTGGTAAAGTTTAAAGTAAGTTAAACACATACACTCAATCTGGTACGTTAAAGTTAAACATAAACTCACTCTGGTACGTTAAAGTTACACATACACTCACTCTGGTAAGTTAAATTCAAACATACACTCACTCTGGTAAGTTAAAGTTAAACATACACTCACTCTGGTAAGTTATAGTTAAACATACACTTACTTTGGTACGTTAAAGTTAAACATACACTCACTCTGGTGGTAAGTTAAAGTTAAACATACACTCACTCTGGTACGTTAAAGTTAAACATACACTTACTCTGGTAAGTTAAAGTCAAACATACACTCACTCTGGTAAGTTAAAGTCTAACATACACTCACTCTGGTGGTAAGTTAAAGTTAAACATACACTCACTCTTATAAGTTAAAGTTAAACATACACTCACTCTGGTAAGTTAAAGTTAAACATACACTCACTCTGGTACGTTAAAGTTAAACATACACTTACTCTGGTAAGTTAAAGTCAAACATACACTCACTCTGGTAAGTTAAAGTTAAAGTATGTTAAAGTTAAACATACACTCACTCTGGTGGTAAGTTAAAGTTAAACATACACTCACTCTTGTAAGTTAAAGTTAAACATACACTCACTCTGGTAAGTTAAAGTTAAACATACACTCACTCTGGTAAGTTAAAGTTAAACATACACTCACTCTGGTAAGTTAAAGTTAAACATACACTCACTCTGGTACATTAAAGTTAAACATACACTAAGTAAAAGTTATCAATGAAGAGTGTAAGAGCATAACTCAGAGAAACTATTAAAATACGTTTAATTTATGCACAACAGCAAAGAAACAGTTCCGATATTTGATAAAGTTCCAGGCTACGTCTTCTGCTGTTGAAGATATGGGACCACAGTGGAGCAGTAGAACCGGATGTTGATTCATTTCCTACAAGAAAAACGGAAAACAGATTCGGTAAAAGAAGGTAAAGCAGGAATACTTTATTTTGCAATTTACAAGCGGAAATTAAAAGAACCTGGTACGACACTCAAATTTTTGTTGTTGTTTTTAGTAATTGTTGAAACGTTCTGAACGATAAAGACAGAAAGTTCAAATTCAAAGGAAAGTTTTAGGTAAGCTTATCACTGTCATAACTTTCATGATTACAAAGGTAACGAAAGTATGGATCGTGGCAACATTTACATTAGAAACGTTCCCTTTGTTCTCTTACCAACAGCTGTTCACGGCTGTACCACCACAAAGAGCTGTTTCACACATCAATACTGTAAAAGATACCGTCTTGATTTAAAAAACTTCACATTATACATGGACAACGTTTCTTCCCAGAAAAAGTTGATTTGTGTGTTAAAAACTACTTATAAATCTATATTATTAGTATTCATTTTTAAAAAAAATAATTTTTAAATAAATGTTCTTTATCAGTAAAAATTACATATTCATAAATTATATAATTCTAATATTAAATGTTTCTTAATTGTCATTAAATTTAAACTGGTTCATATTAATAAAAAAAATATAGTTTTTTACAAAATAAAAAATTATTAAGAAGTTTTTTTCGTATTTATATACAACTTTTCAAAATATTTTTAAACTAAGGGAATTTTATTTTAAAACAATCAATAAACAGCTGATTTTTTTAACACTTTCTTTTATCAAGATAAATAATTGATCCTAAGAGGTTTGTGCTTATTTTTACAGTCTAACCCTTCGAGGGAACATCGCGTTCCAACATAACTATCACAATTGATGAAAAAGAAAGTAAATTTAACGATATAAAATGTTCAAATAAATATACGAGTACAAGCAGTTAATCAGTTTTAATCAAATAAATATAAATTGTTATGTTTTCTCATTGATTTCAACATTCAACTCATAAGGTTATCAAGTAGCCTTGGTAGTAAATAATTGGGTTAATTAGTCATTTGTTGCTAATGCATCACACTATGCAGCACTTAGCTTTGTGGGAAGTGCAGTAGGTAATTTAAACTTATGGTTGTTAATGTTAGTTTTCCGTGTTTGTAACTCTGCATTTTCTTGTAATTTGCATCTAATAATTAAAAGATAAACAATGGTTCTTATAAAAATAACAATATTTTATAAAATTTATGGGAATAAATCTTTCAAAAAGTAAATACGTCAAAACCATTTTATATAAAACATGCATGCATTGCTACAAATATATACGTAAAGGTTAGAAGTGCTTGTGTATCTACCCTTATTAATTTCAAATATTTTACCTTATTTTACTTAAGATTGTTTGAAATAAATTCATTATATTTTCAATAGGATATATATTATTATTATTATTATTATTATTATTATTATTATTATTATTATTATTATTATTATTATTATTATTATTATTATTATTATTATTATTATTATTATTATTATTATTATTATTATTATTATTATTATTATTATTATTATTATTATTATTATTATTATTATTATTATTATTATTATTATTATTATTATTATTATTATTATTATTATTATTATTTGCGTATAGACCCTGTTGGATCACGCAAAGCACTCCGACTCATGTCTTGCTCCTTCTAATCCTCCACACCTCCCTCATCCTGTCCCCATGGATCCTCTTACGCTCCTCCGTCCTCCGTCCTGCTCTCTTTGGGATTTCATTCTCTGGGACCTTCCAACCGAGCATCTTTCTCCTGTATGCGTGCCTGTCTTCAATGTCTGTTGAGTCTATTTCTACGTCATGTAGGTCTATTCTGACTTGTGCGATCCACGACGTTGTTGATTTGACTCCTTGTATATACTTTAGGATTCTGTTGGCAAGTCTCGTTGTTGAGAGTCTACTGATGTGTCCATAGAACCGAAGCCTCCTTCTTCTGATATCTGCTGCCAGGTTCGATATCTTCTCTGTGGTCTTCCGGGAGTGCAACCTGTATCCATCTTCTGTTAATCTCGGGCCAAGGATCTTCCTCAAGATTTTGCGTTCTTCCTTCAAAATACCCTCCATGGTAGCTTTTGTGTAGAGTGCTAGCGTCTCGCTTGCATATAATTCCTCTAATATTATATATATTTATATATATATATATATATATATATATATATATATATATATATATATTGGTTGTTTACAATTTAGAATTCATTCTCTATTAACTAGTAAAATATTGTTATTTTCATTGCAACATTTTTTCACTAGAATCTATAACTAAAGTATTTCTCTGATTAGTAACTTTAAGATATTTTTGATGTACTGAAAATTACTCAGTTATGATCCTAAATATTTATGTCTGTTTTGCATAGAATTTTCTATAAAATTTTGAAAAAAAGTTGTTTTTCCTTTTAACATGTGTAACGTTTTAAATTGTGATGGATTTTGCGGGACGCATGATGCGAGGAAATGTTTATATATATATATATATATATATATATATATATATATATATATATATATATATATATATATATATATATATATATATATATATATATATATATATATATATATATTCAGCGTCTCAAGTCTCATATTAAATTAATTATAATTAATTACTGTGTTCCTGCCCGGGATCTAACCGGGGACCTTGCGCGCGTGGGAACCACTACACTACGGAAAATACGAAGAAGTTCAACTGATTTAACTATACGAACTGAAGCGTTAATTTAATTTTGTCGTTTATATTAAAAATCAGTTTTTTATATTAATTGATAACGATGAGCTGATTTTATTGAACAGCTGATAGGCTATAATATGTTTCAGGTTATGTTGTGAAAAACTAGCTACGGTATTTTAAATTGTCGTGTTTTGAAACAAATTATCGTAGAGACAAACAAACAAAAAAGGTAGAGAAAACATGATGCAATGATTTTTATTGTTGGTTCAATAACACAAATAATTTTGGTTAAAAAAACTGTTAAAAACGGATTTTATGAAAATCATCTTTAAGATGTTTGATTAAATTTTATTAAATCGTAGTCTAGATGTACGATTATTCAGTAACATTTGTCAGGTTTAAATAAATTTGGTTTAATCAATCGTTGCAAATCTAAACGTTTAAGCAAAAAATTTGTCTTTACAATAGCATAGATTTTTTGTGTGTTTAACTTCCAACTATTATGCACATTTGGGCTAATACAGACTATGGGATGATTTATAACGTATGAAAATGCCAAGCCCTGGCCGGGAATCGAACCCGGGTCCTCAGGGTGAAATCCCAGTACGCTATCAACTAGGCCACCGAGGCGGCTACAATAGCATAGAAATATCACAATTGTAATGTTATTCCCGTTATTAATATCTTACAAATTTGCATTAATCATGTTTTGTAAATATACATATTCAGTGCATGATGCAACGGGAATTTTTATAACCCCTAACGGAGCCCGCTCGTTTGTCCCGATGCCATTATAGAGTAAGGAGGGAAAGCCACTTCTCCGGCTGAAGTAACTATATTGGTACTTGAGTCTTTTCCTGCTATAGTGGCTTTCCTCTATTCCTTTGGGTCCCTTCGTATAGGACAATCAAACAGGAAACCTAGTGATCTAGTTATGTGAATAACTACACCGAGTGCAGGTCAATGTGTAGTTTTTGGACCACTTCCTTCAACGGTTCGACTCAAAGGCAGCTCCTTCAAACGCTGCAATTGGCGGGCGCTGTTCTGGCAGTTGTACCAACCATTAAATTTGAAATTTTCCCTAAAGGAAATGTCACCCTATGAAGACAAATCTCACGTCCCGGAACGATGTCGACAAATCTTCGGCGTAGATGATGTCATACCTCTAACGAAGATGCTGATTGAAAAGCATCAGTTATTTGTTCTAGTTGAAGAACTAATTATTCTCCTTCAGCTGTTACTTTCTTCAGACTTTTCTCCTGAATCTAAAGAAACTCGATTGTAGGCTATAGGTTGTTCCGCTCGTGAATTGTTTAATTTATTATTTTTCTATTGTTTTAAAACTATTTTTATTTTATTAATACTGTTTAGACCCTAATAATTTTTACTCTCACCTGCATCTCAGGTTTTCTTTACTATAGGTACTTTTGTATCGTAACTAGTTACTAGATATTCCTATCTATCTATCTATAATTCGGTCTACAACGTTCTACGCCGTCTTCCGATCTCCAACCTCCACCGATCGCGGTCCCACCACAGGTCTTCTGGTAGATCCCTTTTTTTTATTTCCTTTTCGACTCCCTCTCTCCAGCTCAGTCTTGGCCTTCCTCGTTTTCTTCTTCCGGGTGTTCGCCATTGCATGATTTTTTTGGGAATTCGCTCTTCCGGCATTCTTTGTACATGCCCGTACCAAACCAGTTGTTTTGTTCTTATATCCTCTACAATTGTATGCCTTACGTCCATTATCCTCCGTATACTTTTATTTCTCACTCTCTCTTTTCTTGATCTTCCTGCCGCTCTTCTCCAAAAGTCCATCTCAGTAGCTAACAGCATTCTTTCTGTTCTGCTCTTAATTGGCCATACCTCACTAACATATGTTATAATGCTTTTTACAATTGTATCATAAATTCTTTTTTTATTCTCTTTTGAAATGTTTTGATCCCACAACACCCCGTTCAGCATAGATACAGTTCTCCTTCCAAATATTCCTATTAATAGTACAATTTTAATTATTTCCCTAATTATTGAAGTTATTTAGTGCATGGCTTAGCTCGAACTACTATTGTAATCAATTTTATAACATGATTTCTTTATATACATAGTGTTTCAATCATTATCACTGGTTAATAACTATAAATGAGCACAAACATCAGTCCACAGATTTTTGTTAATTGCATTTTAATTTAGGACCCTGTTCTCCCTATCGATAATTGCCTATTCGTCATCTTCATCTATATTATTTTGTCTCATTTATTTTGAATTTTTTAATAATGTTTACTAATTATTAATCCAACTACAATGTCTACAGTACATGTAATAAACGCTTATTTTATTTAAACTTGTAATTTAAAAAAAAACTAATTTTTGTTCTAGGCGTATAATTTCTAAAATATTTATTTTAGTACAAAATGTTATTTTTAATAAAGTTTTTAAATTACTGATTTACTGTAAAATGATTTCAAAATAACTTTTACATGATTGAAATTATTTTGCATTGACTGGATTTTTACTGACAATTTTAAAGTCGATTTGGTTCATTGTTGTAAATGTAGCATGAGTGCAAGGTTATTTTCCAAATCTCTACTGTCAGGTATTCTGGTTAGCTCAGCTCTGATTATCTCCAGGTCTGTTTGTATAGTAATTGATAGGCTCATCGTTTACGTTTTAGCTAAGAACTTCCGCAAGTCATGCAAATCTTTTAAAATCGTGTCCTGTTTGGTACAAATTTCGTTAACATTTATAATAATTTATAAACGTTAGAAATTTCCCGTTTCAGTGTGTGTGTGTGTGTGTGTGTGTGTGTGTGTGTGTGTGTGTGTGTGTGTGTGTGTGTGTGTGTGTGTGTAACTATAATTCATTAATTACAGAAACGTTCCGCCGTTAATAAAGAAAGTACTTCAATTGTCAGATAAAGTAATGTTCTTCGCAGCTGCGCAAGACGTAATTTAGATAGATGTCTGGAACATCTACATCTCCGAGTTTCAAAACGTAATGCGTTATTCAATAGAGGCACGTGACTCAGGAACAGTAATTAAAGCAAATCGCAAATGTTTTACCGAAACTTAACGTGACAGATGCTAAGGTTCAAGTCACGTTCTATGAATTAGAGGTTGACAGTGAAGAGAATTCAACGTTATAACTCATTGTTGTTTGCTCGGTATCTTTTCTGGTTTACGTTTTATTAATCGAAATAAAAAATAGTATGTTAGACGAGTAAATTACAATTTTTAATTTAAAAGAAATTCCTTTTTGGTTTAGTGGAATGTAAAAAAAAATTATTTATTTGCAGTTACCTGTAATATATATTGAGGAGAAAGTGCAACTATTCTGTTGATATTTTGGAATGTAAGTATAACCGCGAGACTAAAAGTAAGGCTGTAAAACTTTGTGTATGTCTCTAAGACTGCGTTTATAAATGTAAGACTACATGTGTAACTATAAGACTGTAAATATAATTGTAGGACTGTGTGCAATTATAACTGTAAGTATAATTGTAAGACTGAGTGTATATCTCTAAAACGTTGTTTATAACTGTAAGACTATAAGGATAACTGTATGACTGTATGTATAACTGTAAGACTGTAAGTAAAATTGTACGACTGTGTGTATAACTGTAAGACTGTAAGTAAAACTGTAAAACTGTGTATATCTCTAAGACTTTATTTATAAATGTAAGACTGTATCTATAAATATAAGGCTGTAAATATAACTGTACGACGGTATGTATAAATGTATGACTGTGTATATAACTGTAAAACTATAAAGATAACTATACGACTGTGTGTATAACTGTAAGACTGTGTACATAACTGTAAAATTGTAAGGATAACTGTTTGACTGTACGTATAACTGTACGACTGTGTTTATAACGTAAGACTGTGTATATAACTGTAAAACTATAAGGTTAACAGTATGACTGTATGTATAACTGTACGACAGTGTGTGTAACTGTAAAAGTGTAAGGATAACTGTATGACTGTACGTATAACTGTACGACTGTACATAAAACTGTATATATCTCTAAGACTTTATTTATAACTGTAAGACTGTACGTATAACTGTACGACTGTGTGTATAACTGTAAGACTGTAAGTAAAACTGTAAGGATAACTGTATGACTGTATGTATAACTATACGCCTGTGTATATAACTGTAAGACTGTGTATATAACTGTAAAACTATAAGGATAACTATATGACTGTATGTATAACTGTACGACTGTGTGTAAAACTGTACGACTGTGTATATAACTGTAAAACTGTAAGGATAACTGTACGAATGTATGTATAATTGTAAGACTGTGTGTATAACTGTAAAACTGTAAGGATAACTGTACGAATGTATGTATAATTGTAAGACTGTGTGTATAACTGTAAAAGTGTAAGGATAACTGTATGACTATATCTATAACTGTACGACTGTGTATAACTGTAAGATTGTATATATATATATATATATATATCTGTAAAACTCTAAGGATAACTGTATGACTGTATGTATAACTGTACGACTGCAAGTAAAACTAAAACTGTATATATCTCTAAGACTTTATTTATAACTGTAAAACTGTATGTATAACTGTACGACTGTAAGTAAAACCGTAAAACTGTATATATCTCTAAGACTTTATTTATAACTGTAAGACTGTATGTATAAATGTACGACTGTGTGTATCACTGTACGACTGTGTTTATAACTGTAGGACTGTAAATAAAACTGGATATACTTCTAAGATTTTATTTATTTATAACTGTAAGATTGTATGTATAACTCTACGACTGTGTGTATAACTGTAGGACTGTAGTAAAACTGTATATATTTCTAAAACTTTATTTATAACTGTAAGACTGTATGTATAACTGTACGACTGTATGTATAACTGTACGACTGTGTGTATAACTGTAGGACTGTAAGTAAAACTGTATATATTTCTAAAACTTTATTTATAACTGTAAGACTTTATTTATAACTGTACGACTGTGTGTATAACTGTAGGACTGTAAGTAAAACTGTAAAACTGTATGTATTTCTAAGACTTGATTTATAACTGTAAGACTGTAAGTATAACTGTACGACTGTGTGTGTAACTGTACGACTGTGTGTATAACTGTAGGATTGTAAGCAAAACTGTATATATTTCTAAAACTTTATTTATAAATGTAAGACTTTATTTATAACTGTACGACTGTGTGTATAACTGTACAACTGTGTGTATAACTGTAAGTAAAACTGTATATATTTCTAAAACTTTATTTATAACTGTAGGACTGTAAGTATATCTGTACGACTGTGTGTATAACTGTAAGGCTGTAAGTAAAACTGTATATATCTCTAAGACTTTATTTATAACTGTAAGACTCTATGTATAACTGTACGACTGTGTATATAACTGTAAGACTGTAAGTAAAACTGTAAAGTTCTATATATTTCTAAGACTTTATTTATAACTCTAAGACTGTAAGTAAAACTGTACGACTGTTTGTATAACTGTAGAACTGTAAGTAAAACTGTAAAACAGTATATATCTCTAAGACTTTATTTATAACTGTAAGACTGTAAGTAAAACTGTATATATCTCTAAGACTTTATTTATAACTGTAAGAATTTATATTTGTTGATTTCAACTTTAGAAAACAAATTTGTAATTTGAAAAACGCTTTTACCATGGGCCAGATGAATATATGACAAAAATATAATAATAATGGAAACGTGAAAGATTAAGATTAATATGTTTTTTTGAAAACATTCAAGTTAAACTCATTCACGGTGATTTATTCTTAATAATATTAAGTATATAACATTTAAAAAAATGTTTCTATCTTATTTCAATTTCTTCACTCAACATTCCTTCATTATAAAAATCTGTGCACCAAGCATATACTGTAACTAAAATCCTATTTCTATCAATTTTCAGATCATTATTAAAGTTTCCTTACAAAGCGTTTTTTTATCGTTCACCAAACGCTTCCAATTTAAGTGATCCAACATTACTGCCATTCGGTTATCAGTTGAATAAAACTTAGTAATCTAATATTAAGTTAAAAACTGAACTAAAAGTACTTTAACTTTGTAGTTATAATAAATGGTTTGTAGTTTTTTCTAGCCTCATTCATCATTGATTTCTGAAGAATATAAAATTTAGTTCACTGAAAAGACATGGCTTTAAATATGGAAGTAATGCTTGAATTTTACTTAAATTTAGTGTCATAAATAACAATTCTAAGAACACTTCGGGCAATATTCTTTTATTGCCAACAAAAAAATTGGCAGTCGCGGGACTGGCCGACAGAACTGAAAACTAAAATAAATGAAACCGAATTAAAATGTATTGATTTATATTTTAATGCATGATTCGAATATTTTCTTAAAATTTATTATATGAAAGAAGTCCTACAGGGATAATTTGTACATTAATTACAAAATCATTTTTTTTTAATTTATTTGCCGCCTCGGTGGCCTTGTGGATAGCGGGCTTTCACCCCGAGGACCCGGGTTCGATTCCCGGCGAGGGCTTGGCATTTTCATACGCTATAAATCATCCCATCGTCTGCATTAGCCTAAGTGTGCACAACAGTCGGACGTTAAACACAAAAAAAAATATTTTTACATTTTTATCTTTTTTATTTATAAAAACACATGATGGGCTGCAAAAACCCAGTACAATTAAAAACAATGTAATTGTGTTTAATGAGCTCTGCTTTATCACGCTCAAATCTCACGCGGTCAAATCTAATTTTCTAATTTCCGTTTCATTTCACTATTTTCCAATTCACTTTTTATGTAGAATAAATAAATAATTTTAATATATCGTGATATAAGCAGTAAAATAATAAAATAACAAGAAATCAAAATAACTAATAGTAGGAAATAATCAGTACTCACTTTTTTAATGCTACAATCCATATATAGGTGAACTGCAGTAATAATGAAATGATTATAATAATAACGCACAATTTAAACACACTACAAATGTAATAATAAATAAATAAACTAAAGGTCTGCGCATGTTATAACGTGTTGCGTGTATTTCCACCAACGTGCTTCGATACTAACAATCCGCACATGTATATACGTATATATGTACAGCCGTATAGCGCTGCGCAATGCATGAACTGTCTGCTGTTTATACTTTTACAGTTCACATATACACTAATACAAATATTACACGTGTACTGCACTCTCGGCGTGCCGCAGCTCGCAGCTGTATTGAATTGATATGACTCACCGTATACAGATTTAGCGTGACGCGAGCTCAATGCTTTTTACCCATCCAAAAAGTGCTAAACGCGCCTAAAGAAGTTTTCTCTTCAAAAACAGGAAATGAACAGTTTAAGCAATAAAACTCATAACTCCTTCATACTAGAAGTTTTTTGAAAATCAGCATTTACGATTGTAAGTAGCGTTAAAATGCATTGAAATTTAATTTAAAATGATTAATTTATGAAAACGTTTATGCTGATTACAACTATGTAGTCAGAGTTTTTAAAAAATGTGTGTGGAAGGATAAAGTTATTCATTTGAAAAAAAATATTAACGCCATTTTGTATTGGATTTTTTCAGTAATGACTTAGTACAAGCAATTATGTTTTAAAATTTTAACTGTCTATGAAATAAGAATTGTGAAATAAAATATTTGTAAATTACCGTTTTGGCGAACAAGTTTTTAATTGTTTTTAAAATGTAATTATTATAGATAAGTAATACTTAGAACTAATATATTTACATATATATTATGTAAATGTTCTCTTTTTTACGCTATATTTTCGCAAATTATTATTAAAATATAACGGAAACAATTTATTTTTCTATTAACGTATAAAATAAAATATACGTTATTTCAGATTTCCTTTGCCTACCCCAATACTAGGCCTATATTATTTACAAAATATATTTGATATTACAAAACTTTCAACAGTTTGGTACACAATTAATTTTATCGCATGTAGGATATACGTTGGTGCATTTCAACATTTTTTTTTGCAACGAGCTCCGTGCCGGCTTTACTTTTAATATTTCCCTGTTTCCGTTATTTTGCTACAAAGCTTTGAACTCTGATGTGTGTATGTACAGCACATTAAGCAACATTTTAATTTTAGAGGCAATTTTAAAATTAAATGGCGATGTTAGAAAACTTTGTTTCAAATTGCAAAGTATGTTTAACGTTATTAATTCAGATTTATTAAACGTTTTTCATACCTGCGTAGCTGGAGCAATTAATTATGACTCGAATGAATTGACTCAGAGTTTTTGCGTGACGTTATGCAGTGTGTGCGTTCTTGTAGAAATCGTTTTAGTTTTTTAAAATTTTTTCATAATTATTATTAATTTTTTTCAAAGATTAAAAATAAACATATTTTATGGCAATTACTATTATTAAGTTAAGGATAATAAACTCGTACAGAGAATTAAACATAATAATTTTCTTCTGAATTTCGTAATATTATTTTATAATTCGTTAGATTAAAATCATTTTTTGATTTAAATTTATTTTTGAAAATCACGTAAATCAATTACTGCTTAGATAATACTAAAATAGCACGTATATTGTACTACTCACGACCATTATTATTACCGGATGAAGAATTTTTTACGGAATACCTAGGCCTGCTCATCCATAAATTACAAGGTAAATCATAAAATCGCAACAAGATTACATTTTATTTACTTTTCTAGTGTTCATTTATTTATCACAGTACTTTTACACTTTATTAAAAAATGATAATAAAAAATACCGTTTAAAAAAATCCATTATTCTCTTCCTTTCAGAAATGTTTGAAATACATGATTAACAATAATTCAGT
>CM040188.1:65880188-65942688 GCA_022606455.1 Callitettix versicolor | reverse complement strand
TAGGCAGTAGATGCGTCAATGTGGAAGAATGAGGAGGGGAAAACAGAATTCTTGAAAATGTTTACTTTTCCTTTTCAAATTGTTTACTATTCGTTGACTCTACCGATTTTCAAAACTTATTTCACATTCTTGTAATTTTTCCTGCTCTTTCGTAGTACTGCCAAATCTGTAGTACTTTTTCTTGAAGTTTTCTATACCTGAAAACCGTTATTGTCGTATTCCTTACATATACACTGCTGAAGCTTAGTGATATGACGGAGCCGAACGCTGCCGCGTCCCTTGATAATAGAACGCACAAACTTTTTTAAAAACGTGTTAAATATGTTTCAGCAATGTATGGAATTCAGCACTATGATTGTATGGATACCAACGGAGAAGTGTTTCCGCACATGAAAAGAAACAAAATTACTAATGTACATCATTAAATAAAGAGACAGGTATATGTCTCTTTAAATAAAGAGACAGGTAAATATAAAGATTATATTTCACATCTTTTAAGCGACATTTTAAATTACAATGTCCAAATCTTTTTAAAATGTTACTAACTTAAGAATTTTGAATTTTAAGAAGAACTACATAAAATATATTTGCGTTTTAAGTTATAGTTTCCGTGACTGACTGTTAGTGGTTTCTGAACGAAGAACTCCACTTGTAATAAGTTAGGTACTATACATCTCATTTACCGATCGTATCAAAAACCTACTCTACGGTAAACACAATATTGAATAGATAAGAAGTTGCCAACTGGCATGAACGTAAAAATTGTTTAAAATTTATATTGTGTTTGTAATTTTTATTATACCTTACCCCCGCAGAGGGGTGCAAACTATCTGCACCTAACGAGAGGATTTAGACGTCCCTCGCGGTACCCGAGTCTAACACACACTTACACTTGCAATACTACACTTACGATTTTAACACTTTACTCTCGCATTTACATTTAGGGAGGCGATAATAACCTCAATGTGCTTTTCGCCTTAAAAAAATAGACTACCTTACCTATCTATATTACTGTTTATATAAAGTTAGTAGTGTTTTTATTATTATTTTGCTTAAAGTCCATACTTTACATTACTTAGGCTAGTGAGACGGGGATCAGCGTTAACGATAAGGGAAAAGCAACTAGAGTAACTGCGGCTAGAACTAAGAACATTAAGGTGCGCAGTGCAGAGACGCAGTAGACTGACCGGTGCTTTAACCACATCGACCGCCGAGTTCCCAAACAATAGTTTTTAAAACGATCACCGTTACACGTCTTTTGAAGAGAACGTAGTTGGTGTAAAAAATAGAGTTGTATGATTCGAAGGTTGTCTTCTTGTTTTATAACTAAAGCAGGATAGAAAACATAAAACAAAATAGCCTATGTAATTTTTTTAAATGATCCTAACTTGAAGTACCAGTTTATGACGCAAATGAGGTTAATTTTAAACTCAAAATAAGAATTTCAAAACCATTTTCTTATTTATTACACTTAATGAATTCCACAAATTTTAAACAAATTTAGTTTTTTTGTTTATTTAGGTTGAAACTTAAATAAATGGCTACCGGGAATTGAACTAATAAAAGGCTTAAGAGGAACATTTGTAAGTTAACAGTTCGTTTGATACATTTCAGTAATAGAATACGTTAATGTATTATTGTTGATGTATAACAGTATTCAAAACCTTGTACTAATTTCGTAGTAACAATTTAGAAATATATAATAGAACATTTTAATGTTTATTTTATTTCATTTAAAATTCCCTTAATAACGAATTAAAACTTGTTCAGTACGCTGTTATTCTGTAAAACTTGTTCAGTACGCTGTTATTCTGTAAAACTTGTTCAGTGCGCTGTTATTCTGTAAAACTTGTTCAGTACGCTGTTATTCTGTAAAACTTGTTCGGTACGCTGTTATTCTGTAAAACTTATTCAGTACGCTGTTATTCTGTAAAACTTGTTCAGTACGCTGTTATTCTGTAAAACGTGTTCAGTACGCTGTTATTCTGTAAAACTTGTTCGGTACGCTGTTATTCTGTAAAACTTGTTCAGTACGCTGTTATTCTGTAAAACTTGTTCAGTACGCTGTTATTCTGTAAAACCTGTTCAGTGCGCTCTTATTCTGTAAAACTTGTTCAGTGCGCTGTTATTCTGTAAAACTTGTTTACGCAGTTATTCGTAAAACTGTTATTCTGTAAAACTTGTTCAGTACGCTGTTATTCTGTAAAACTTGTTCAGTACGCTGTTATTCTGTAAAACTTGTTCAGTACGCTGTTATTCTGTAAAACTTGTTCAGTACGCTGTTATTCTGTAAAACTTGTTCAGTGCGCTGTTATTCTGTAAAAGTGAATCGAACCTCGTTAATAACTGATAAATATACAATGCAATACAGAAACACAAAATTATTTAATGTCGTAGTTGTCATACCCTTTATTATTATTGTTGTTGTTGTTGTTGTTGTTGTTGTTGTTGTTGTTGTTGTTGTTGTTGTTGCTGTTGCTGCTGCTGCTGTTGTTGTTGTTGTTGTTGTTGTTGTTGTTGTTGCTGTTGCTGTTGTTACTGTTGCTGTTGTTGTTGTTGTTAATTTAATAGTTGGAAAATTAAGACTTAAAATCAAAGTTTTTGAATTAAAAAAATATCCCTGTAGTATAAGATTAATTGCTAAGTTTGTTGAAAAGTATTTAAGATTTTGCACGATAAGAAATAACACTTTGTTTTATTTGGCACGCGCTTAGTAAATAACAAGTTTTGTTTTGTAATGTGCTTATCTAATATTAATAAGTGGCATGCAACGCTGTCTGCAGTGCATTGCGCCAGTTCATATTACTTTATAGTGAAGTTAAAGAGGTATATGCTGAAATGTAGCCTACAAAATACATTGCAGAGTGCTAAATAAATTATTTTTAAAATTACAAATTCACTTTTTACAAACTATTTATTAGAAATTGTTGAATGATATTTTTCTATACGATTTGTTGACAAACGCTCTGCTCACGTTTCATCCAAGTATCGTCATTTATACATGACATCTTAGATAAAATATCCATACATTTTTTTCGATTTTGAATCAAGTACTTTTCAGCTGAGTGACCATTATGTTAATAGATTGCTCTTAATGTTAACGCAATTATGTACGACTCATAATACCAAAAATACATGAAGTTCTGCAGTAAAATATAATGTATTATCGATAACAATAAATTAATTATAAAATTGTATTTAATAAAACTTCAATTTGATTTTATCAATAATTTTACTCATCTACTTTTCTTCAGGTAATTAATATTGTTCTGTTAAAAGTTTATTTATTTAATTCTCTCAAAACGGTGTAGTTTTTTTTCATTTAGAAACCCGTTATTTAACATCACAAGATTTAATTTCAACTGAGCAGATTTTCAAATACAAGGAAATAATTAAATTGATTTTCAAAACTTTCAGGGTAACAAAATACTTTGCGTTATCAAACATGGACTTGTGGAAATTAATATTTAATATTTAATATTAATATGTTTATATATATAGATAAATTTTATATTTGCACGATTTATTATTTTTTTAAAATTTGAAGTTAGAATAATAGGTTAAAAAAGGCTATATTATATTTGCTTTTTGATTTCTCTTTATTTGTTTGACCCAACTTTGGGGTACACAAAATCAATCAATTTTTAATGTTCTGTGCCTTCCTCGTAGCCCAGTATTGCTTCATTCGTTGTGATCTTGCTTTTCTTTCTTCGTCAGAGATTTGGATCGTTCGCTTGGATTTGACTTTGCCTTGGAACCGTTGTTTCTTGTCCTTGGTTATTGTTTTGGCTGTTCTGTCCATGAGCATAGTGTCATAGTGTCATGAGCATGTCATTTGTAGTTCTGTTATGTCTTTCTCCTTTTCTCTAAACAAAAGTGGTTTGGCTCTTCTACTGCGAAAGTAGTCAAATATTTTTTTGGTTAGTCAATTTTCGTCCATTCGGAGGATGTGTCCATAAAAATCAATTCTCCTTTTTCTTATTGTGTCTGATAGTGTTTCAGTTTTTTGGTAAAGAGTTTCATTCCTGATGTGGAGCTATTGGTTCTTACGGAATTTGGGGCCTAAAATTTTTTGTAATATCTTACTTTCTTTGATCTCCAGTCTTTCAAGTGGGCCCTGGGTTGTGAGAGATAATGTTTCAGCTGCATATAAGGCTTCTGGTTTAATTACCGTATGATAATGCCTTATCTTTGTACTCCAGGAGAGGGACTTCTTGTTGTATGTGTCCTTGGTAAGTTGGAAAACTTTATTTCTCCTAGATTCCATAGCTTTTTTCTCTAGGGCGTTCCAGCTGATCCATTCCCCAAGATATTTGAATTCTTTGACTATCTCAATGTATTGTTCTCCCACTTGAAGCTTTTTTGGTGGTTTATGTATGTTTGTCAATATTTTAGAATTTATTAAATGTTACACTTAAATAATTTTTTATAAAAATATTCATAACTTCATTTAATTTTGTACTTAAATGTAAATTAAAAACTATTATTATTACAGTTATTTAATATTTAAATTTTCAAAACTATATATGAAATATTTTAAATCTATTTGTCTTTCTTTTTCAAAATATTTAATATGAGAATAGGTTATTATTTTTGTATTTCTGTACTTTGCGTACAATGTTTTAGCAAATTAATTCAACCGAAGCCCAAAGCGTATTTAATTGTTTTACAAGAATTCTTAGACGTATTTGTTCAAAATTGGAATTTTCTGGGCGTGTAAGGATTTTTGTCTGTTTCTGAGCATTGTTTATTTCGGCCCAGATCGTAATTAATTCTCAAACACAGCGAAATTTTCTATATTCTTGCATTTTTAATATACGACCAATGGAAATTCGAATTACTTTTCAAAATGATTAAATAAATAAATATTGTAAATAATTTAATTATTAATTATTGGAAACTTAAATATATGGATTGTATGTTGTCATGTCCTGGAAAATAATAATCAGAAAAAACTAAATATCTATTCTCTAGGATGCTATTTGTTCAGACAGTTTTAAAAAGATCACATACATTTTTTTAAGCTTTAAAACCTTCTATTATTTTATTTGACCATTATAATGAAATTTTCAAAATCAAACGATACGAGGTGTGTTCAGAAAGTAACGAGAATTTTAATTTTTTGAACAAAATATTTATTTATTCTTCTACATTGATGTTGTCGCCTTCAAAATAGTCCCCACTGGAGATTATGCATTTGTGCCAGCGCTTCTTCCAATCCTCGAAACACTTCTCAAACTCGATCATTGAGATAGCCTTCAGTTCTTTCAGCGATGCGCTTTTAATGTCATCTACGGCTGTAAAACGACGGCCCTTTAAGGTTCTATTTATTTTTGGAAATAGGAAAAAGTCACACGGAGCCTTGTCTGGCGAATATGGAGGCTGGGGTATCGTTACAGTACTGTTTTTGGCAAAAAATTCACGATCAAACAGGGAGCTGGTGCTTAATCGTGGTGCAAAAGCCATGAATTGTTTTTCCACAGATCCGGGCGTTTTTTTCGGATTTCTTCACGCAAACGGCATTGAACTTGTAGGTAGTACTCCTTATTGACTGTTTCACCTGGTGGCAGGAATTTATGATGCACTATGCCATTAATATCGAAGAACACAGTGAGCATAACCCTCACGTTCGACCGCACTTGTCGAGCCTTTTTCGGTCTTGGCGAGCCAGAATGCCTCCACTGGGATGATTGAGCCTTATTTTCGACGTCATATCTGTAAACCCATGTTTCTTCACCTGTTATAATACGTTTCAGTAATTCTGCATCGTCGTTGACTTAATTTAGTGACTCCTGAGCAACTTCCATTCGCCGTTGTTTTTGTTCAAAGTTCAACAATTTTGGAACGAATTTTGCTGCCACGCGTTTCATACACAAAACATTGGAAACAATGTTATGACATGATCCAATCGATATGTCAACCTCATCAGCGACCTCTCTAATTGTGATTCGGCGATTGTTCATAACCATTTCTTTCATTTTTTCCACTTTTTCATCGGTTGTTGATGTGCTGGGGCGTCCAGGGCGTTCGTCATCTACAACGTCTTCACGGCCTTCTTGGAAACGCTTATACCACTCGTAAACTCTTGCTTTACTCATAGCAGACTCACCATAGGCCTTTGTTAATATTTCACACACTTTGTTACATTAATTCTATTTTTACGCATAATTTGATACAAATTCTTTGTTCCATTTCTTTTAACAAACGAAAATCGCCGAGCTCATAAAATCACGTCTACCCTTAGTGGCTGTCAAAAAGTCAACAATGGAAACAGCTGAAAGTTTTATCATACTTTAAGGGCATGTATACCAACATAATAAAAAAAATGTTTGACAATCGGACTCTCCGAGCCCGCGAAATTTAAAAATTCTCGTTACTTTCTGAACACACCTCGTTAATGTTTTTCCTTAAATAACTTACGTGTTTTGCATAAATTTTATGTAAATTACAGAAATTTTAAAATGTTTAACGTTTGTTAAATTATGCCTAAGCTCTCTCCAAAACAGAGTTATACTGAAGGACCTTCAGTAACCTTGTGACAAGGTCATTGTGATCGCGTGTTACGTGCTGTTCAAGTGTTCCTGGTGTAAAGTGTATTATATTTAAGTATATAATATTTACAAGATTAGCATGCTAATGACTAAAAATCCAAATGTCCGATATGCTTGTTTCACTCTGTACAAACAATAGAAGATTACTGGTTTTGCCGAAAAAATATAACTTTTAAGTGAAAAACTTATGAAAATGCATGCTCTCTATGTACGCCACTGTATACAAATATACAGGCGGTTTGCTTTTGGAACAGTTTAACAATATTTCAGAACTTTTTTTAATAAACATTATACATAGGCCTAGCTATAAACAAAATTAGTACAAATTTACAGAAAATGGCTCTAAAGATTCTGATATTATATGACTGTAAAACTAAAATGTATGCCTTCAAAATGTCAGAACTGTAATTCTCAAAATAATGGTTTGAAAGGAACTGTAAAAATATACGATGGGCAAATTAAATAGAACTACCCTAATATCTTAATAATTCCTTAAAGGATGTTATTAATTAAGGCTTTGTGTAAGAATTACATTTTTATACTATACTAAGTATGAAGTGAAATAAACAGTTGGCTCAGGTTTTACTTATGTGTTAAATATGTTTCATCAACGACATTGTAAGGATAATAAACAAGTGATTTCGCAGATGTAATGAATAATGTTCAGCAATAAATAAAGAGACTGGTAATGTTATTTCACATGTTTCAAACGACTTTTTAAATTACATTGTCTGAATTGAAAATCTTCTTAAAATATGACCAACTTAAGAATTTTGAATATATAATAATAGAATTTTATTGCAAAAGTAAATATTAAAAAAAATAAACATAACACCAGATTGCAGTTTTTTTATACTTCCACGAAAGGACGAAAAATAATAGGTTCTCAAAATTACATTTTGTAATAGACTGTAACACCTTATTTTACGGTAATATTAATGCTCTACTGAAAAAACATTTTTTTAAAATAACAATTACTGCATTTTAAATATAAAATGATGTTTGTACTCAAAATTAATGCAGGTCATAGTTTTTTCTGATTATTTTTTTCCAGGACATGACAACGTACAATCCATATATTTAAGTTTCCAATAATTAATAATTAAATTATTTACAATATTTATTTATTTAATAATTTTGAAAAGTAATTCGAATTTCCATTGGTCGTATATTAAAAATGCAAGAATATAGAAAATTTCGCTGTGTTTGAGAATTAATTACGATCTGGGCCGAAATAAACAATGCTCAGAAACAGACAAAAATCCTTACACGCCCAGAAAATTCCAATTTTGAACAAATACGTCTAAGAATTCTTGTAAAACAATTAAATACGCTTTGGGCTTCGGTTGAATTAATTTGCTAAAACATTGTACGCAAAGTACAGAAATACAAAAATAATAACCTATTCTCATATTAAATATTTTGAAAAAGAAAGACAAATAGATTTAAAATATTTCATATATAGTTTTGAAAATTTAAATATTAAATAACTGTAATAATAATAGTTTTTAATTTACATTTAAGTACAAAATTAAATGAAGTTATGAATATTTTTTAAAAAAATTATTTAAGTGTAACATTTAATAAATTCTAAAATATTGACAAACATACATAAACCACCAAAAAAGCTTCAAGTGGGAGAACAATACATTGAGATAGTCAAAGAATTCAAATATCTTGGGGAATGGATCAGCTGGAACGCCCTAGAGAAAAAAGCTATGGAATCTAGGAGAAATAAAGTTGAATTAGCCTTCACCTTACCAAGGACACATACAACAAGAAGTCCCTCTCCTGGAATACAAAGATAAGGCATTATCATACGGTAATTAAACCAGAAGCCTTATATGCAGCTGAAACATTATCTCTCACAACCCAGGGCCCACTTGAAAGACTGGAAATCAAAGAAAGTAAGATATTACGAAAAATTTTAGGCCCCAAATTCCTTAACAACCAATTACTCCACATCAGGAATGAAACTCTTTAACAGAAAATTGAAACACTATCAGACACAATAAGAAAAAGAATTGATTTTTATGGACACATCCTCCGAATGGACAAAAATGGACTAACCAAAAAAATATTTGACTACTTTCGCAATAGAAGAGCCAAACCACACTTCGGTTTAAAGAAACGGTGAAAGACATAACAGAACTGCAGATAACTGACACTATGTTTATGGACAGAACAGCCAAAACAATAACCAAGGACAAGAAGCAAGGTTCCAAGGCAAAGTCAATTCCAAACGAACGATCCAAATATCTGACGAAGAAAGAAAAGCAAGATCACAACGAATGAAGCAATACTGGGCTACGAGGAAGGCACAGAACATTAAAAAGTGATTGATTTAGTGTACCCCAAAGTTGGGTGAAACAATTAAAGCTTTCATTTTTTGAAAATTGTCTATAGACTGACATTAAAACAGAAACCAATGGTTCATTAGACACAGTGCTTGTATTTAAGTCTGAAACTCCTAGCCTTTCAGTGACCGTAACATATTTAGTGATACGGAAGTCACATCTGTCGGCCTTCTGAATCAAAGTGATAAATTCCCCTTTTACGGTATTAGAAATAACCCTTTGAAATTTGGTTTAATTTTAATGGGGTTGAACGATTTCTAAAAAAAACGCAGTTTTAATTTTTTCAGAACTTTTCACTGTAAATGTGTACAAAAGATATGTTTCTTTTCCGTACGATGAAACATTTTGACTTTTAGTTATAATTGGACGTAATTTATTGTATTATTAGTTGCATATCTGAACTTCGATGTAATTTCTACCTTGTTAGTAAACACATAGCATTTATACAGTGGTAAGCGAATGAAACATGAATTTCTGTCTTATTGTTACATTCAAAAAAAAGGGTTTCATTTTAAAAAAAAAAAAAAACGCTAAGTTATGTCCGTACACGTTTTTACAATACGAAGGATAATAGTGGCAGACGTTCGGTCTGCTTTTTTCAGTAAAAAAATCAGTTATAACTGCAAACGGAAATAAATTTAAATACGAAAACATTTGGAAAATACATTACTGATTTTTGCTCTAAATATTTTCCCCGTTTATCATTTGTATCACTTTTAAACTTTGTTAGTTGGGTGTAAACTTTGTTATGAATAATTCAGTGTTTCATTTCATTATAAGGAACACAGTTGATTCAAGCAACGTCATCAAGGAAGCGAATTTTCAATTGTTGTAGTTATGGAAACAAATCTTAATGTTTATGACTCTCTTTACGATTTGTCATAAATACTTTAAATATTTAAAAAAGTAATTTATGTACTAACTACTTTGTTTTAATAAAATTAATTTTTTAATTTAATTAATTAATTTAGCCGCCTCGGTGGCCTAGTTGGTAGCGTACTAGGCTTTCACCCCGAGGACCCGGGTTCGATTACCGGTCAAGGCTTGGCATTTTCATACGCTATAAATCGTCTGCATTAGCCCGAGTGTGCACAATAGTCGGACGTTAAACACCAAAAATAAAATTAAATAATTAAAATTATCAGATAGATTGAATTATTTTTTCTGTATTTAATTATTGCTACTAAAATGTATACTTATACATTAACGCAGGGATAATGCTATTATTGCATTAAAATTATTTTTTATAAATTAATTACTAAGCAAAATATTTTCTGCCAGCAATGTTTTTTAAAATAAATAAAAATAATTATCTTTATATGGATAACACTGTAGCACGCGTACAACTTTTGGTATAAATAAAACTAGGTAATTATAATAACAAATTTACAGTTTTCTTTACAAGAATTAAAAACAAATTATATCATTAAATTTAGTCATTTTTATTTATAAAAAAACATTATTTTATTTCAAAACAAATCAATTTTTTTTTTTTTACCATTTTATGTTTATGTTTTATAAGGAAAATTACAATTTTTTAGAGAATGAATACAGAATTTTATTAAGTTGTAATAAAAATACGCTTTTGTATTCCATTTCTGTTATTTCTAAAAGTTTAGTACGATACGGATATTTTATATACTATTAATATAAAAAGTACATCTAATATAAAATAATTTTTGGATGGATGCTAAATTATGATGCCTCTACCCAGAATCATTACACTGAACAAATTACCTCTTAAGCCCGTATGTGTGCACTACAAATACATGCTGTGCAATTTGTGGTTGCAATTGTGCTCTCCATTAGTTGTAAAATTAAATTTTCTAAACGTATAGTCGAAATAAGTTAATAAACATTTTATAATTTAAAATGTACGAGTACAATAATTTTAAAATAAATACAAACAATTTGAAATAACAATTTAAAAAGTTTACAATTTTATAAGGCGAAAATGTAACAATCTATGGCTTTAAATTTATAGTACAATTTTAATAAATTGTATAACTTTCAATTTAAATTATTGCTTATTGGAGCTACTAATTGTAATAGTGGTGTGAACGACGGAAAAATATAACAAGAAGAAAATAATGAGGACTTATGAAAGTAGTTAATTTTGTTTTCGAAGGGAATATACAAGAAATTAAACAGCTTACTGTACATTGAAATAAATTCGTAACAATAATAAGGGCTACTAGAGTATTCGCAAATTCTTCTTCTTCTGATTAGTTCTGCAGCCCTAATAATGCCACTCGAAGTTCCTCCATTGCACCGCTCACGCCCAGTGTCCGCAGGTCGCCCTCAACATCCTGTAGCCATCTTCTGCGTGGCTGCCACACTCATCCTCTCCAATGGCTTTTCCAAACAGCAGTTTCCTCGACTTTCCATCTTCCGGCATCTTTTCCACGTGACTCGACCACTCAACGCGGCTGGACTTTAATAAATTGTGACACAGATAGCCCTATATAGCGTGTTCAACTCACTATTTTTGAAACTTCTCCAGCTCTGAGTTTCAGTATCGTACACAGGACTATATAATCTCCTTAAGACCTTCCACTCAAAAATTTGGAGACCGCTTTCCATTGCAGATGTTAGAGTCCATGTTTCAGCTGCGTAAGTTAATATTAGTCTAATCAAAGTCGTATACAATCTAAAAACTCACAATCTCGGCAGTGTATTCACAAATATTGTAACGAAATAAATGAAGACCTTAAATCAGTAAATATTCGGAAAGGCGTGGGAATTGAAGACTGAACTAATGCATGATAATATTTGCAATTTGTTTGACGTAATGGAATTGAATGCTAAAAATCAAAAAAACTTAAAACATAAAACACTTTAAAACCAATTACAAAATACGTAAATATAATTTTTTATTCAGAAACATAAAAATTTACACTACTCTTTTTTTATAAATTCATTTTAACCATGTAAATTACCATTCGTACGTCTTAAATTCGTAAATTCAATTTAAACATCGGCAGTATAATTAAAAATACTCATAAATTAGTACATTGAAATTCTTAACGTAATTTATTTTCTGCTACAAAAGTTTTTATTTCGTTGAGTCAACAAATATAAAATGCTTGAAGCTATAGGAGTCAAATGTATGTACAAAAAAAAATTAAAAAATACTTAATTAATTTAAAATACTTAATTGAAAGTACTTAATTTTTAATTTTAAATAGCTTTAAAAGTGCGAAGCGATTTTTTTAATATCTAAATATTAACGATAAAATAAAAAGAAATAAATTTAATTGTATTCATTAATTGTTCTTATTTGAAAGTATGAGGAAAAGCTTTGAAAACTTGAAATTTGAAAACTTAAAAGCAATTAAAACTCTGAAAATTATTTCTGTCAGGGTATGACGTAAAAGTATGTAATGAAAGACTTACGTCCTGAAGGAAGTAACGTTTACTGGATAAGAGTTAATAACTAAAACTAAATTAAACTTTTTCAAAGTTTGTAATTATTGAAGCAATGCTTTCGGATTTATTATAAAAATTTATTTTAGAGGCAACTCGGTGTTAAGCATTGGGAAAAGCGGAAATTACACGAAACAATAATCGGCACTGTGGTCGTACAAATATTAATATCACAAAAACGCTTGAATATAATATAAATTAATATGTTTTCTTAATAAACATTTTGTTAGCTTGTACAATATTTTTTTTATTCAATACTCATAATCAATCTTTACAAGATCGACTAATGGTTTACATCTACAACAAAATCACATTTGTAGGATAGCTATTACATTAATAACTTCCTTCACATCAGTGGAGCAGTTCATGAGGTTTAGTCCTCTTGAGGCGGCGAACGTTGCCGGCCACTTCACGTACTGCCTCCATCTTACAATGTTCATGCGTAAGAAGCCGTAGATTATGACTAGTTGCATATTTTTTAACTTCATCTGTGACACGCCTGATGTTCAAGTAAATCATTGTTACATGGGGCATCATATACCATGGGGCATTGACCTCACAAGACTTTGTTTTGGAAATGTTTGATTATTTTTATATTCGAAGGTTTTGTACAACCCCACAATTGCAAGCCATATGTCCATACTGGTTTCAATATTTGTTTATATATTAAAATTTTATTCTGCACTGAAAGCTCAGAGTTACGTCCAAGCAGCCAGTAAAGTTTTCTATATTTGATTTTATGTACAATAAAATAAAATAAAAATTATAGCGCCAAAATTTCCGACGTGATATTACAAATTTTCAAAGGGTAACAAAATTTAATATCATCCCATCACCCCATTAAAGAATTTATTCGCTTAACGTCTACTATACTTTATGCCAGTTAGACTAATGAGGGCGAGTGATCAAGGTTAACGGTAAATGAAAAGCAACGGGAGTAACTGCGGCCAGAACTAACAATCCTAAGATGCACAGTTCAGAGACGCAGCAGACTGACCGGTAATTTAGCCACATCGTTAAGAAAAAAAATCAACAATCATCAAATGACCTGTAAAGTTGGAAACCGGTTGAGAGTAATAAAGCTCTGTTCAATGCAATGTTATAGTGATTCAACAGGTGTGGGTAATGCACTTAGCTTCATCAAACTGCTTTGATGCTATTTTGAAAAACAAGCTGTTTCTTCATTACGTTAATTTTGAGAGTTATGTAGTAGCTAGTAAGTATACTTTAAATGATATAGGTATACATTCGAAATGTATATTATAATATTTTATCTTAAAGTATTTTGATACGTCTTCCTTTTATATACTTGCAGACATTAAAGGTGTTTTGATAGGATTATTGGCAGATGTAATTAAGGTTAATTGCTTGCAGTTAGTTAGGCTACTGGGTCATAGAGGTACAGATTTATGCTTTGAAAGCTGGATTATATTGTATTAGTTGTGGTACTGTTTAACAATGAAGAATTATTAGTTGCAGTATTGCTTGTCTATTCTAATTTGTCATACCCCGCAGGGGGTATTGAGAGGATTTAGACGTCCCTCGCGGTACCCGAATCTAACACACTTACACTTACATCAAGATGTCATTGTATTTATCATTTCAATGATACATATTGAATTTTGGTGTTCCAAAGCTTAAAGTCAGCAATGAGGACTACCTTTTAATTCTGTAATTCGATTTTGTGGGCTACACAACGCTACTCAATGCGGGAGTGAGGTTCCTCACATCTGGTTCTTATGACAGGTTACATATTGGGCACAACAACAAAAAAACTTTTTTATAGTTTCTTAGGGAATTCTGTAATAGAAAGTGGAAATAAAAATCAAATTAGCACTGAAAAATACGCACTCGTAGAGAACTAAACGTATTTATGTCGAAACCCAAATTGACGTTTAAAAAAAAACGTACAGTAGATTGTATAAAATAAATTGCTTGATAAAATCAAAGTAAGTCTAAGATTAAAAATAATATTAATACATTTTTTATTACAACGTGGTGATGTTGAAAAATTGATTAATAGATTTGAATAAGTTAATCAAATTTTTTTGTGAGGGTTGAAATTGAGGTATTTTTCCTTTTTTTCAACATTACTTTTTGTTTAGTCCATAATGACTACAAAAATAAGATGACAGATATTTTACAAAACATTGTGTAACATATCACAAACCTCGAGGCGTGAGTGATTGATTCCTTTGTACATAAATAGGTAAAAGTAATGTATTAGATTTTTTGTATAAGAAACTTGGTTTTACCTCGATGAAATGTAATGTAAAACGTGTATTTAAAAAAAATATACATATTGTATATTTAACTTAAAATAATCGCGGTACGCAGCTGTCTCGCTGACCTGATAGAAGCGAATTTACAAAAGTATTTTACTTTATCTTACTCGTTTTTGAAATTCTGATTTCACCATCAAAATCAGCAGTAAATTCTAAATAAACCAGCACTTTAAACTATAGATTTAACCTGTATCGAAAACTAACACTTGACTGCCGACAAAACATTTTTATAATTTCAACGGATTTTAAAAATTCTTTTAATTTACAACGATGACTAGATGGTGAAACTGGATTTTTGAAAATATTTAATTCATTTAACATTTATTTACTTTATAATACATTTTGTTTGTTTACAAAATACATTTTTTTTCAGAGCAGTGAGTTTATTTGATCAATGAAAATATTTACTTTTTACTCATTTTTGACTACTTTAGAATAGAATACTTGGCAAATAATGCATCAAGTAATTCATTTAACATTTATTTACTTTATAATACATTTTGTTTCTTTACAAAATATTTTTTTTTCGGAGCAGTGAGTTTATCTGACCAATGAAAATATTAACTTTTTACTCATTTTTGACTACTTTAGAATAGAATACTTGGCAAATAATGCATACAGTAATTCATTTAACATTTATATACTTTATAATACATTTTGTTTGTTTACAAAATAAATTTTTTTCGGAGCAGTGAGTTTATCTGATCAATGAAAATATTTACTTTTTACTCATTTTTTACTACTTTAGAATAGAATACTTGGCAAATAATGCTTAAAGTAATTCATGAAACATTTATTTTCTTTATAATAAATTTTATTTGTTTACAAAACATACGTAAAACAATTATTGTTTTGTGATTACTCTACAGTATACAGTATAATGGTTAAACACAGTTCGGTGTGTGTTGGGCTACTTTACGTCCGAGGCCACAACTCTTAATCAGTTTCCCAACAGGCTGACCACAACACCGCACAGAATTAAAGCGTTAAATTGTCCTTAGCCTGTGCAGGAATTACGGCAGAATGTACGAACATTGGCTAATTTATTTTTATCAATTAATTGATAACAGTTTTTTGTTTCTAATATTTTTCAACACAAACTTTTACAGTGATGAAAAATGTGTGCTTTCTACAAATTTGTATGAAGCATTTTTAACTTCAAAAGGATATTCAGATCTAATATTTAATTTTTTAAATTAAGGGGGTGGTTAATACATTTCAATTAAAACGTTCGATTTATTGTAAAATTGTTGATTAGGATTATACACCTGTTCTTCCCGTTAGTGGTCTATCAACCCACCTCATAAAGGCTACCGCGGTTTCGAAACTCTACAGTTTCATCTTCAGGCCATACAAAATGTTAAATCCCTCTGTCGAGGTCGTCACAAAATCAAACAAAACATTAAAACATACATCACAAACACTAAGCACAATTACACATTTAAAATATTCATCATGAAATTCGGCTTGGCCAAGCTACGCACGCGACTCGTACGTCGTAACATTCCGGACTGCTGGTTCTCCATCACTAGTAGCGCACCCGTCTTTGTTATCAGTTACGGTACGTCTGTTGCGATTGAAGAGTTTGAGATTTACAAGAGCAAAAAATCAGTCACATAGAACATCCTCAATGAAAAACTTTCATTTAAATCAAACTTAATATATGACATGGCTCTAAGGATAAGTGATTTGAGTAACAAAAACCAACAGACACACCGTAACTGATAACAATGACGGGCGCGCTACTAATGATGGAGACTCCGCAGTCCGGAATGTAACTACGAGTCGCGTGTGTAGCTTGGCCAAGTCAAATTTCATGGTAAATATTTTAAATGTGTAATTGTGCTTAGTGTTTGTGATGTATGTTTTAATGTTTTGTTTTACTTTGTGACGACCTCGACAGAGGGATTTAACATTTTGTATAACGGCCTGAAGATGAAACTATAGAGTTTCGAAACCACGGTAGCCTTTATGAGGTGAGTGGATAGACCACTGACGGGAAGAATAGGCACATAATCCTAATCATTTGAATGTGTGGTCCGGTGGCTGTGTTACAATAATGAAAGTAAAATTGTTTTGTGTAAGTATAATCTCATTATTCTAAGACCAGCAAACTTTTTAGAAATATAGATTTAAGAAAGTAGCAGGCACTGAACGTGTTTAACCTAACCTAACCAAACATTAAAAATACAATAGTAAACAGCTCATGAGACGTCTTTAAGTTTCAGTAAATCAGACTTGCTGCTCATCCATGCAAATAAATTTGCAGTTTATTATTTGAGAGCTGATTTAAAAATTTCGTACCAATTTAAACAAAAATAAATTTATATTTTTTGGAGAGAAGATTTGTTATTTAAAAGCAAATTACTGTCGTTGGTAGAATGTAGTAATTTTTCGGCCAAATAAATCATACTTTAGGGCCAAAACACTACCATCCCTCGCATTAAGTAATTATAACCACACAAATAACATTAAACTCGAAAGAAACCTTACAGTAGCGTTTTTGAATAAAGACGAGGGATCAGTGTTAACATTGAAAAAGCAATGGAAGCAATTGCGGTTCGAACCAAGAACCTTTAGTTGAGCAGTTGAATGCCAATGCCTTAGAGACCACCGAGGCCCTACTTTTATTTTTAATCAGGCATTTGAGTACCAGTCATTTTGTTCCAAATATGTGTGTGACAGTTTACGATTGCCTTAAACCTTTCCACACCTCCGTGTAAAAAAGAAAAAAAAGGTGTATTGAAGTGAGTTGAATCATTTCTCATAAAAAAGGCAAAACTCTAAAATTGCGAGATTTTTGTGTTCCAGAAAAACCATTTTAAAGAACTTAAACATGGCGTTTTAAGACATTACACATCTATGTAAAAGTTTCTTTTATTAGATACCCGTGAATATATATATATATATATATATATATATATATATATATATATATATATAGATAGATAGATAGATAGATAGATAGATAGATAGATAGATAGATAGATATAGATAGATAGATAGATAGATAGATAGATAGATAGATAGATAGATAGATAGATAGATAGATAGATAGATGGATGGATGGATGGATGAATGGATAAATAGGTACATAAAGGATATGTTTTAAACCTGTCAAGTCGTGTCCGAGAGGAAAACGGACATTCATCATTACAGACAAATAAAGCAGACATTTTGACTGCCCGTAATTTCGTTTCAAATAGGCGACTGTCAGTTTGACATCGCTTAAAACGTTGTCACAGCAAATACATAACAACGAACAAAAGTTTCATTTAAATACATTACCGCGCTAACACAAAACACGGATAAACAGTGCAAAAACCGAGGATTTTCATGTTTTAGAAAGAATTCGTTTTGAAACACTTACAAGATGATATTTGAAAAACCGCCTTTTTGCCCATGTACAACATATAGGAGAAGCCGCCATGCAAAATGTCAACTTCGTGGGCCTTGATATTCTTGCGATACTTGAGTGGCTTTGGTATATATATATATATATATATATATATATATATATATATATATATATATATATATATGAGGTTTTTAAATCCGTCAAACCATGTCGCAGTGAAAATCGTAAAGGTATTTTAACGTAACAGGCACATAAATAACATATGACTGCCCGCACGTTTGGTTTCAAATAGACGTGTGAGAGTTTGACATCGCTTAAACCCTTGACACATCAACTTATGTAACAACGAAAAACGTTTCATTGAAATCCGTTAAGCCGTACCCCACAAAAACCGGACCAAAAGTACAAAACAAATTAATGTTTTAGAAAAATCCACTTTCAACTACTTAAAATATAAAAGGTGATGTTTTTATAACTTAGACTTACTGCACATTTACACTGTAAGGGGAACCAAATGCAAAATCTTCGTCTTTATATATATATATATATATATATATATATATATATATATATATATATATATATATATGTGTGTGTGTGTGTGTGTGTGTGTGTGTGTGTGTGTGTGTGTGTGTGTGTGTGTGTGTGTGTGTGTGTGTGTGTGTGTGTGTGTGTGTGTGTGTGTGTGTGTGTGTGTGTGTGTGTGTGTGTGTGTGTGTATATATATGTGTGTGTGTGTGTGTGTGTGTTTTAATAAGTATTCTTTCACGGATGGAAAAATATGAAAACCTGTGTACACCAGTTCAATACAATCGTTTTTAGAAGAAATATTGTTGGACGTTGTGCAAATATCGTACCTTACATTATCGAGGTTTTCCTCGTTTCAAGTCTGTATTCGAACTGAAGAAACTTTCTCACATCAGCTCTGTTTTTAACTCCGTGTGACGTAAGGGGTAAGTGGACTGGACTAGATGACCTAGACAGACCCGCAATTAACGCACATTAGCCTGGATGACTAGACACGGTCAAATTGACAAAGCCTTATCACGACTGTACGCAGTTCTAACACAATTGAGGACAATTCTCCACAGAACAGGTAAATAAGAGGGGCTCCCTCATATTAAATCACCTTATTTCTCTCTTTATTAGCCGCCTCGATGGCCTAGTTGATAACGTACTGAGCCTTCACCCCGATAGCCTCGGGTTCGATTCCCGGCCTGAGCTTGGCATTTTCATACGCTATAAAATCATCCCATCGTCTGCATTAGCCCAAGTGTGCACAATAGTCGGACGTTAAACACAAAAAAACCCTTATTTCTCTATTTCGATGGCCTCTCTTATACTCCGGCTCTTTTAATTTTCCACAGTAGCTATCTTAATAATATAGTAGCATCTTTGTGACAATGGCTCTCGCTCAAAAATGGCATGAGAAATTAATTTATTGTTGGTAAAAGATAGGTACAAATAGGGACTCTATCGATTTGCCGGTATATTTGGACCCAGTAAAAGTCCAAATATTAAATTTATATTTTAGTTAATTTATTTATTAACTTTCTTTTTAAATAATACATTTTGAAATTAAGTACGAAACTTATATTCTAATATGTATACTCAGAAGCATGAATTCGGTCTCTTAAATGTCAACATAGTGGAAATTAGTTGTGTTATTTCCACAACTATTATTTTACATGGCCCAATCGTTACGTATCAATTTGTAAGATCGTCAGTGACTTTTTTAAAGTCTTTGTTGTAATCAAACATGTTACTCAAAAGCAACCAGTTAGTTCAAAGAACACGACCTCGAATTGTATTTAATTAATTGTCTGACCCCCGCTCCAAAACAGCTCTCTGAGGCGCGTCCAACAATGCTTGCCAATTAAACCGTTAATACTAACATTTAACAATAAAGAAAAATGTTATTGGATCAGCTTTATTGGAAATGTTATGGTCTTCATCAATGAAGTGATCAAAATTACAATAAAACTTGCCGTTTAGCCAGAATTACAGGAAATAACCATCAACTACTCTCATAGTCGTTATATCAGGACCTGCTCTCTTAAAACAGAAGTGAATGAAAACATCTCACACATATATTGTTCGATCATTTGCCGATGATATTGTGATAATGGCTGTAAGTAAATCCCAAGCTGAAGCGACAGGAAATCTTCAGTCAGCATTAAATCACATAACACAGTGGAAAGAAGACTGGCAAATTAAAGTCAACGAACTAAAGTCTACTCAAGTGACATTTTCATTGCGGTACATAGATTCAAGTTATGAGGTGTATCTTAATAAGAAACTAATTCCACGGAGTAAATCTGCTAAATATCTTGGAATGCATCTTGATGAACGCCTTACGTGGAAGCATCATGTGTGTAAGAAAGCAGAGCAAATCAAACAAAAACTGCGTGATTTGTATTGACTGATGGGACGAAAATCTCAGTTGGCCTTAAACAACAAGGGATTATTGTACATATCAGTAATTAGGCCAATTTGGACTTTGGCTGATCTTTGTCCAAAGTGTCCTATAGCCCAAATTGCTGAACTTTAGGGGTGTACAAAACCCTCAAATCAACAGATTATCCAGCGAGTACAAAATCTTATTATTCGTCCAATGACAAATGCAAGACGGTACCAGAGGAATGATGACCTTCATGCAGACCTAGACTTGAAGTATGTAAACGAGGTAATACAAGACTGCGCCTCTCGGTACGAGAAGAGACTACATCAACATTCGAACGTCGAAGCCATTCAACTCTTAGATGTGGAATGGGACAACAGTCGACTTAAGCGTCATAAGCCGCATGATTTAGTTCGCTAAGCCAAATACATGTTAGATCAATGATATGTATTACTCATTTAATCTGTAAGATTAAAATTGTAATAAATAAATAAATGACAATCTATATATTGTTCGATCTATATATAAGATAAATATTTAACAAATTTCAAAACAATCCGTAAATTCATAAAAAACAAACATACAAACAAAATTCTGAACGGTCAAGTTGAATCAACACTTTTGATTCATACCGGAAGTATGATAAAACTTTTAGCTCGGCCACTAAGGTTAGACTGTTTTTATGAGCTCGGCGATTTTCGTTTGTTAAATGAAATGGATCCAAGAATTTGTATCAAATTTTGAGTAAAAAATGGAATAAAGTGTAACAAAGTATGTGAAATGTTAACAAAGGCTTATGGTGAGTCTGATATAAGTAAAGCAAGAGTTTACAAGTGGTATAAGCGTTTCCAAGAAGGTCGTGAAGACGTTGAAGATGACGAACGCCCTGGACGCCCCAGCACATCAAAAACAGATGAAACCGTGGAAAAAGTGAAAGAAATGGTTATGAACAATCGCCGAATCACAATTAGAGAGGTCGCTGATGATGTTGGCATATCCATTGGTTCATGTCATGACATTGTTTCCAGTTTTTGTGTATGAAACTCGTGGCAGCAAAATTCGTTAAAGAATTATTGAATTTTGAACAAAAACAGCGGCGAATGGAAGTTGCTCAGGAGTCACTAAATGAAGTCAACGACGATGCAGAATTACTGAAACGTATTATAACAGGTGACGAAACATGGGTTTATGGATATGACGTCGAAACTAAGGCACAATGCCCAAGCCTCCATATACGCCAGACATGGCTCTGTGTGACTTTTCCTATTTCCAAAAATAAAGAGAACCTTAAATGGCCGTCGTTTTACAGCCGTAGATGATATTAAAAACGCATCGCTGAAAGAACTAAAGGCTATCTCAAAGATCTAGTTTGAGAAGTGTTTTGAGGATTGGAAGAAGCGCTGGCACAAGTGCATAATGTCCAATGGGAACTATTTTGAAGGCGACAACATCAATGTAGAAGAATAAATAAGTATTTTGTTCAAAAAATTAAAATTCTCGTTACTTTCTGAACACACCTCATATTACCACAAAGCACACTCTTCTCAACTGGATTGAATTTTTTATTAATAACATATTTTTCGTGCTTCCTTTAATTAAATCGTCATTAAGTGTTTTAATCTTTAAGACAATTTTGTTTATAAATCTTGTCCAAATCACAATCTAATTGTTTTTCTCCTGTTGATTCATATTATTTTCTTTTTACTAATTTTAATGTTTCTTGTCTGGTGGTGACATCGTATTACGATAATTATCCGATTACTTAATGGGAAGTTCAATTAAATTAACGATTTTTTCAATTCATGTTATTTCAACTTTGTACTACCAACGACATTCTTAAATACGTTGCTTTCCCGTACGATAAAATGAGTTTATTTTCTGGGAAGGAAACAATATTAAAATTATTCATTTAAGTGTTTGTATATTTGCAGATCTTTCTTAATGGATGTAAGTCGAGTGAAGGTCTTCTTGAGAATCTTATTGGTTCATGTTGGTGAAACGTTTTTTTCCAATTTTTAGGTAGAATAGTTTTTATTCTTTATAAATACGCAAAAACTAATAAAAATTACTCGATTTTATTTATTGAATAAACACAAATATGTTTTACAAGAAATGTTGATAGTATTAAATATTGAAAACAATTAATTAAATAAATCAAACTTCAGGTGCTAGCATTAATCTCTGAAATGTTTACAATAAAATATATTTATCTTACGAGCTGTATAGAATTACTAAAATCCAAATTTATAACACGAATGAAAAGAAGCTACTGTATGTTTGAACTTACCTAGTTAATAGTTATTTATTACCATTCCTAAGTGTATTCATTATGAATTAATTAAGTTGCAACTTCAGAAGTAGCAAGCAAGAATAACACGTGAAGGAGGAAATGGTGCTTTCAGCTGCTAATAATATAATTATTATTCAACGTCACATGAGAGGAAGTTTGTAAAAAGAAATAATTAATTAAGCCTGATTATGTTTTACTAAATGATGTTTGTGCAAATGTGAGGCGCTCAATGTCAAAAGATGTCTTGAGGGAATCCAGTTTGTGAACTCAGCCGCATTAAGTTGCGGAAAGTCATTCATAATTAATTATTTTAATTATTATTAAACGCGAAGAGTACGTTTGGGGACAAAAATAATAATACATGAATGGTAAATAATCTCACTGAAAATAAATATGTGATAATTTCACAAGTATATAAACTTTGATTTTATATCTGAAAGTAGGTTGATATGTAATTATATTTGACAATGAAATTTCAGCAAACCAACTGATGAAACCAATGACTACTATACAGTTAAAAATAAAAATGCAATAAACTAAAGTTTATGTGCAGGCAAAATATAGAGAAAATTAAAGAAATATATATGGTTTATGTATTCTATAGAATATTTTGAAATTTATGTTATTTTATATAAAGTGTAAATCCGATACTAATTATAAGTAGTTAGAGATCAAAGAAAAATCATAAACAGCGGAGATTATGTAGTAAAATATAACAATAGTAAATATTTATCAGAATAGTAAATATAATAATAATAATAATAATAATAATAATAATAATAATAATAATAATAATAATAATAATAATAATAATAATAATAATAATAATAATAATAATAATAATAATAATAATAATAATAATAATAATAATAATAATAATAATAATAATAATAATAATAATAATAATAATGATAATGATAATGATAACGATAACGATAACGATGGTGATAATTATGGCGATGGCGATGGCGATGGCGGTAGCGGTGGCGGTGGCGGCGGCGGCCGCGGTTGCGGCGGCGACGGCGACGGCGATAACGATAACGATAACGATAACGATAACGATAACGATAACGATAACGATAACGATAACGATAACGATAACGATAACGATAACGATAACCATAACGATAACGATAACGATAACGATAACGATAACGATAACGATACCGATAACGATGGTGATAATGATGGTGATAATGATGGCGATGGCGATGGCGATGGCGGTGGCGGTGGCGGTGGCGGCGGCGGCGACGGCGACAACGACAACGATAACGATAACGATAACGATAACGATAACGATAACGATAACGATAACGATAACGATAACGATAACCATAACCATAACGATAACGATAATAATAATAATAATAATAATGTGTGTTAGTGTTGCATCAAGGTGTTCTTAGCGTTCTCATTTGTTGTTCTAGTGTTCCCAGAAAATTTGCATTTTAACAAAAACACATAACAAATAAAATGTCGTACAGTTTTATGTAAAGACAATTTCTGTGTTTGTAAAAATGAAATATTCTTTATAACCATTTTATCGATTTTTATTACTGACATTTTTTCGTTTATTTAGGGTCCCAAATTTTTCCCTTAGCATCATCCTATTTACGTAATGCGGTAAAACGTGGTAATATTATTACGGATTTAGATGTCATTTTTAAATAAATTAAAAATTGGTTCGTCATCAAAAGTTAAACATATAATGAAAGGAAAAAATACTAGTCCAAACTCAAAACATGAAAAACCTATTTTTTTATTAATTAATTAGTGGTTTTGGTTTTTAAGAAACATAAAATTTCTTGTTTCCGGTCTCTACAAATAGATAGATCGATCCCAGTATATCTGGCTTGATTCTAATCAGGTTTGCAATCTTCTCGTCTTTTCTCTGAGTAAGTAATACTTGTCGTCTGCAATCATGTTATTCAATTCATGCCAGCCTTCCGCACATGGATCGTATTAATTCAATTTCTGATGCGAGTACTTCCATAACTTATTTTACCTTTTTAATGGAAATAGCAGTTTTTGAAATAATTTTTATATCTTACAACTTTCATTTGTAAACTTCCGTGTAAAATGTTTTTATTAATAGTAATGTAATTTATTTATTGGTTCCATATTTTATTTTTGAATAATAATTAATGTGTTTTAAATTTTTTACATTCCTTAAAAAAGATATTTTAGTAACAAAAGTGATAAAAGACATTAAACAAACACGTAATTTTTTTTAATTTTACAAATGATACATGAAATTATCCTAATATTACGTCAGGCTCATGCCAAAAAAAGCAAATGGATTATAATGTACCACGTTTTGGCACACTGTAGTCTAAAGGAACTTGTTTAAAATCAAAATACGGTAAAAGTTTTCAAGAGTTATTTTAAAACACAACATTATTATTTTTTCTTACTGTAAAATGATCCGCAAAATTTGAATCATTTTTTTTGTATTTCCAACAATTGAAATGTTCTTCAAGAAGAGTTTTTAAAGCTCTCCAGACTGATCTGTGTATTCACAAAGGAACTCTTCACAGACAACTTTATACTTTATACGCACCACTGTTTAGTAAAACATTTACTTTATCCTTATTTTTGCCTGTTTTCCTAAGTTCCATCTACAGTAAAACGCTGTTTAATAATTAGTTTTATCTTGGATAAAATTTTGAATTGTATAACTTATATTGCCTAAACTTTGCGTGTTTCACCTACTTACATTGTATAACATACTAGTTAATTATTTCTGATTTTTAATTAAAATCCTATTCACAAAATCAACCTTGTATTTATTGTTGACAGCAGTCTGTTCGATGGCATTTAATTTAAAAATAAATTTATCAATAATTAAAGGTACAATTAGAAATCTGTGGATCGTACTATGAAAGGCGAAAGGAAAAACGGTGTCAGAATGAACTGGTATTTTTGTATTTGTGTATGTAGGTTTTCGATAAATTGTGAAAGGAATGTATGTATATCTATGTTTAAAACCAAAAACATAATACTTGAATTATACCAATTCCCGTAATATTTATTATTATTACTAATACATTTTAAAATAATCTAACTCATTATTAATACCACCAACATAAATAAGACGTCATCTACATACCTATGAGATTAAAAAACTTGTTTGAGTAAAGGATTGTAATTGTTAAATAAATATATTTTTTTAATTGTTAACTAAAAGGTGAAATTTTTAATACAATTGCTATTATAAGATTAATTTTGATAATAAAAAAATATAATCGATCAAGGTCTAAAATGTAACCACATACTTCCCTTGAGGACATAAAAGTTATAGAAATATTTAGGTTGATTTGTAACATTTAAATGAACAGACTAAATTTAACACTTTTTCCTTACCCAAACCTTACCTTAGTGATTTCCTAACCTGTTGGTCACTGAAATTCTTACATACTTGTCAGTCCTTTCTTTACCTCTCATTTCCAGTTTTAAAATAAGTTGTATTAGCACATAAGTACACTTTACAATTTTTAGCTTTACTTGTTTGAAGATGCCTCGCAGCGAAACAAGTGTTACTGGAAACAAAATTTTGTGAAAATATTATATATTAGTGGTATAATTTTCCTTGATGTCATGGATTTTACCAAGTATCGACAGTGTTCGATAATTAAAAACATCTGTATCATTTTTGTAACGTTACTTAGAAACATAAATGTATTATCTATATATATATATATATATATATATATATATATATATATATATATATATATATATATATATATATATTGTGTGTTTAACGTCCGACTATTGTGCACACTTGGGCTAATGCAGACGATGGGATGATTTATAGCGTATGAAAATGCCAAGCCCTGGCCGGGAATCGAACCCTCAGGGTGAAAGCCCATTACGCTATCAACTAGGCCACCGAGGCGGCTCAAATATATTTATAAATATGTATAAACACCATATATATATATATATATATATATATATATATATATATAATAATCATTGGTACATAAAAAATTCATGTTTTTACGAGTACCGATGATAATATTGTAGTGACAGTAAAAGATAATTGAGCTTTTTTATTTAAAGTGAAAATATTTTCCAATCTCTAAATTGCAGTCAGTGATTTTCTTAGTTATTTTAATTGAAAACGACATTTTCAAGACCATAAAAATAAGGCTTATTATATGTTACGTAATTTGTTATTACTGTTAACTGAAGAATAAAATGCACTATCTTTTAACTCGTGCGGTTAACATTTTGGAATGCACTGACTGATCTGAAGATGTGGACCAATTTTTAAAAGAGTTGTTTTTATAATTATTGTACAAAACAGAGATGGAAATGTATGGAAATGTACTTCAGAGTACGGAAATATAATACACTATTTAAAGTAAAACAAAGCATACTAAACGAAACAGAACAATGGTTTATAAAATATGACGAAGAAATTATGTAACAGTTTTGGCGCCTACAATTACAAAATTAGTTCAAAATATTAAATTTTATCCTTCCTTTGTTAAATTATATTGACTGTTTTTGCATAAAGATTACAATAAGTCTTGAAAGTAGGAGAAGATTATTTAAAATAAAATATTTTTAATGTGAATAAAAAACTAAGAAAATTTTTTATAACCAAAAATAACTTTATAATTGTTTATAGTTTTATTCGTTTTTTTCTAAATTTTATTAAAACGTGGTCCTATTTTATGCCTTTAAAAACTGTAATACAAAATAAACTTTAGAAACCACTTAATCTCGTAGAAGATATGATGACATTAAAAAAAACCTATTGTTACATTTGTCCTTATATTTGGTTTATTTATTTAAAATATTTATATTTTATATATTATTTATATTACATTCAAACGCTCTTCCAATGCATAAACCTTCAATAACCCTACGTTAAAAAATAAGATTTCAATTACTAATAAGTACTAAGTGAACATAAAGTAATAAAACTTTAATAAAATAAAACAAAACAACAAGATAAATTGCAGATAAAAGAAATTGCATTTAACTGTTTATTGCTTTTCTAAAATTAATCCTCTAGTCTTGGTCATAAAAGTGTCTGATTTCAACAAAAAATAAGTTAATGTTTTTCCTTTGAATATTAATTTGATTCTGGCATTAATTTCCCTTTATAAAGTGTAACAGAAAAATTGTGTTAGTTCTTCTGTCGTAAATATAATTACGTTTATTTTCCTCCAAAGATTTTATGAGAGATTGTGAAATATTATCATCGTCGTTTCGATAAATGTAAACTATGTTCAATCATTAAATATGTTTAACATAAGTTAGGCGTATACATTTATAACGTTCACAAACGTCACAACTCGATACGAATTCAAATTACTGTAATAGAATACAATAGTTAAAAATATATAAATAATATTGCTGATAACTGCTTGAACAACTACAACATTATCAAATATTTAGAATTGTTATACTATTAAAAGTAATCAAAATGATAGATAGATTGATTACTGTGTATCACTGGCTGTATGGACACTGCGCCAACGGCAGCCATGGAGATCATTCTTGGATTTCCCCCTATTGACCTTTGTGTCATGGGGAGGCACGTAAAGCAGCTTATAGACTGCAGGGTGGTGGTGGCTGGCTGCCCTCTATCTATGGGCATGCTAGAATCACAGACAAGATCTTTGACCCAATCTTGATGATGGGGACTGATCAGATGGTTAAACGGCACGTAGTATCTAGACCCTTTGATGTCAACTTGGCCTTTGAGGGGAGAGATCGTGTGTTGGAAAAACCTGGAGACATAGTATGGTATACAAAAGGCTCCAAGACAAAGTCAGGCACTGGTGCTGGTGTGTACGGCCTGAGACCGGGGTTAAAGAAAGTAATTATCCTGGGACAGCATACAACAGTATTTCACGTTGAAGTGATGGCCATTAATGATTGTGTTCGGGAGAACTTGGATCAGGGCTTCAAAAAGGCACGTATTCATATTAATACCGATAGTCAGGCGGCAATAAAAGCACTTGCGGGTCCTAAAATACAGTCCAAGCTGGTCTGGGAGTGTAGGAAGAACCTTGACATTCTGTCCCGGGATAACCGGGTAACTCTTCACTGGGTTCCGGGGCATTGGGGAGTTGAGGGTAATGAGGAGGCAGACCGACTGGCTGGACTTGGATCTGCATCTGAGTTTATCGGACCTGAGCCGGCTTTAAGATTTGTCTATCGTTGGCCAGGTCTGCTAATAATGGGTGGATTACATGTCAACACCAGGTAAATTGGGACAACCTTCATGGGCATTCTCATAGTAAACGTCTCTTAAGCAAAGTTCCTTCTGGAGGAATTAAAGGGGCAGGAGATGTCCTGGGCAGAGCACAACTCAGGAGGATCATGGGGCTCATAACAGAGCACTGTGGTCTGAGGGTGCACATGAACAGGATAGGTGTGTACCACGGAGAAACCGTGTGTAGATTGTGTAGGAAGGAGGAGGAAACTGCATGTTTATGATCGTGAGGCTCTTGCTAGTAGGAGGCAGGGGTTTTTGGTTTCCAAGACCCTAGGGATCTTCAGCAAAATGTGCTAGTCAGTGGGTTGTTGGAACCAATCTGCTGAACTAGGTATTTTAAGAGGTCAGTTGCACAATAGGTCAATTGATCGCAGTGCCTGGGGTTGAACAAATCCCTTTCTCTATAATATAATCTATAATCAAAATGATAAGATGCGTTATCATTTTTGTAACAGTTTTATTGATCACAAGTGAAGCCACCATTCTGAATTTAGTAGAAACACTCCACTTGTTTTCCCTTAAATGCTAAAATTTTGATTTAAATAGAATTAATAAGTATGTTGCACGTATATCAACATACGATGTGAATTACATCGTTTTTCTTCATGATTTTCGAGTTATTCTTTGTTGTTGTTAAATATTTGTACAATGTTTCTTTTTATTTCTTATTTAACAAATCGTATCTGTAGAATTTTTTAACGCAACTGTATAACATAAAGTAATGAAACTTTGACAAATTTTAAGTGACTGTAATAAAGAGACTTATATATCATTATCTACTGAGTCAAATTTTATAGGTAGTCATACAAGTTCTTATACATAACAAACAAAAGAACAATTCCGATCTTTTTATAATCAATACGTATTTATTTATTTATTTTTATCAAAATACGTTTAGACTTATCAAGTGAGACACTTAGTTTTAGATTTTGAACAATATAGCTAAATTACTTGTTTTAATTCGAATTTCCGTATTATATTTTGTAATTATTTTTTTTATAAATTACAAAACAACAATTCGAAATATTAATTTTCCTATTATGTTTATTTATTGTGACACTTGTCAAGTCTATTGAGGACCTGCCTTAATGGCACAACTGACCGCATCTGTAAACAAACTTTATTTCACGATTCCGGGGAAATTATAGAACCAGTGATTTACTCAATGCAACTTGACTTTTTGTTCAAAAAAGAAAACAAATTTGTATTTGTAATTTACGAAAAAGTTTAATGTTGAAGTATTGTATCGTGTAATATAGTCTATGTTGTAAAATGCAATATTTTTTTAAAGTAACAAAATATTTAAAAAAGTTTTCAACAACAAAGAAAATATATTATATTAAAAGGTAGCAACTATTATTATTAGTGAGTATATTATTAATGATAAAATATATGTAATTTTTTTTGAGTATATAATGTATAAAACGTGTCAACAAAAGTTTTTTTAATGCAGGAGGAAAGTTTGAGAGATGATAAACCTTGTCGGTTATTACTAAGTTTTAACTTAAAATATTTTAAAATGTTTAATGATTTTTTTTTTTTGGTTTTTAACGTCCGACTATTGTGCACACTTGGGCTAATGCAGACGATCGGATGATTTAAAGCGTATGAAAATGCCAAGCCCTGGCCGGGAATCGAACCCGGGTCCTCGGGGTGAAAGCCCAGTACGCTATCAACTAGGCCACCGAGGCGGTTAAATTTTAATGAAAGCAGAACAAGAATAAAGCCGCCTCGGTGGCCTAGTTGATAGCGTACTGGGCATCCCGAGGACCAGGGTTCGATTCCCGGACAGGGCTTGTAAATATAAACTTTGCTAGATTAAGTCAGATTAGGCATGTAACGAGGCAGTCCGGAATGTAACGACGTACGATTCGCGTGTGTAGCTTGGCCAGGCCGAATTTCATAATGAATATTTTAAATGTGTAATTGTGCTTAGTGTTTGTGATGTATGTTTTAATGTTTTGTTTGACTTTGTGACAACTTCGACAGAGGGATTTAACATTTTGTATAACGGCCTGAAGATGAAACTATAGGGTTTCGAAACCGCAGTAGCCTTTATGAGGTGAGTTGATAGACCACTGACAGGAAGAATAGGTATATAATCCTAATCATTTTAAAAAGTTATTTTTTTTTTAAATATGTATACGTTTTTTGTTAATTATATATTGTATAGCTTCATATTACAATTTGTAAATGTGATGTTACTATAAGGATACGGAAGTAAAGTGTACGGTTTTTCTTTATGCATTTCTAGTGAGATGTTTAAAATTACTTTTCTAAATAATTCTATTATTTTTGATTTTACGTTCATTAAAATTTCAGAAATATTTTAAAACTATACCCGTAATTAACTCTCTAAGATAATTACTTGTTTAACAGATAACAGTAGATTCGGCAAGTACAAATAGTTCTGTAAAACAAATAACTTCTTTTGTACAGCCATCGTAAAATCAGCTCTGTGACATATAGCTCCAATGAATTAAACCATTTAATAATACCCGCAGGATAAACTGGTAACTGACGTCGAAACTCTTCCTGTTTTATAAATTATCGATTATGTTTTGAAATACTGCTTTGAAATAAATAATTTTTGTTCCCTGACAGTACAAAACCATTTTAATTCACAAGCATTCAAGCAACACATTTATAATTGCTAACGGAAGATAACGTCAGTTAAAACGCAACAATTTATTAATAAATCACTGTAAGAATTATTTAATTTATTGCAAAACTTTAAAATTTCGTCCTAAAATACCACAAATTGCAATACTTAAGTTCAAATACGAGTAGGCAAAGCATTATTTCTAATTTATTTACTTTTATAATTATTTTCTTCGTACATTTGTTATAGGAAAATGTACAAGTGCAAGTATGTGCTTACTTTGCATTTTAGGTAACTGAATAAAAAATGAAACATATTTCATAAAATGTAATTTCATAAAATGTAACGGTTCCAAGGCAAAGTCAAATCCAAGCGAACGATCCAAATCTCTTACGGAGAAAGAAAAGCAAGATCACAACGAATGAAGCAATACTGGGCTACGAGGAAGGCACAGAACATTAAAAAGTGATTGATTTAGTGTACCCCAAAGTTGGGTGAAACAAATAAAGAGTAATTTGATTAAGCTTGTTCTAAACCACAATGAATAGACAATGTGTAATTTAAACGTTATTAACAATATTGTTTGATGTGTCCTTTATACATTACTCATTTATAAACTTTAGCAAGAACTAATCTGTACACACAACATATCTTGTACAGTGGTTTTTGTAAAATATTACGATACAGACATTAAAAACGTATCTTCATTTGATAAAATAAGTATTCAATATCTGTTAATTTTTATTTTTAAAATATAAGATTTTTTGTTTATATTTGTAAGCATATTATGTATATATCATAATTAGTATTGACTTTGTTCTAGGAGGGGACTCGGTGGTCGATGTGACAAAGTCTGCTACGTCTGAACTGCGAACCATGAGGTTTTTGTTGCAGTTACTTTTCCATAACCGTTAACTCTGATCCCTCGTCCTCACCTGCATAAAGTATAGACTTTTTTACAGTTATTACATATGATGTTTAACATTTAAAATATATAACAATAGATGATATTGCACACAGCATTTCGTAACACACAAATATATTTTTTAAATGAATAGTATTTTAAAACCTGTATTTCTCTATTGCAAAACCAAAAATATACACTGGTTTTTTTAAACAGCTTAAAACACATTGATCTTGTAAAACAACAAAAATACAAATTGAACTTGTAAAACAGCTGATAAGAATTACAAACAAATAATATTATTATCACAACGTATAGATAATGACGCAGAAAGTAAGAAAAATGTCTGAAAAGTGCCATAAAATATTTTTAATTTTGATTTTTAAGGTTTGTGGATTTAGATAGCAATATTGAACTTTTCTAAAATACTGGTATCTACGGTGGTCTAAATCTGGTACAATACTTTAAAATTATTATACATTTTCGATTGTATAGTTATCTGTATTAATCCTGTATTCAATATCTATAATATTAAAATAAACTCTGTGTGTGTGTGTGTGTGTGTGTGTGTGTGTGTGTGTGTGTGTGTGTGTGTGTGTGTGTGTGTGTGTGTGTGTGTGTGTGTGTGTGTGTGTGTGTGTGTGTGTGTGTGTGTGTGTGTGTGTGTGTGTGTGTGTGTGTGTGTGTGTGTGTGTGTGTGTGTGTGTGTGTGTGTGTGTGTGTGTGTGTGTGTGTGTGTGTGTGTGTGTGTGTGTGTGTGTGTGTGTGTGTGTGTGTGTGTGTGTGTGTGTGTGTGTGTGTGTGTGTGTGTGTGTGTGTGTGTGTGTGTGTGTGTGTGTGTGTGTGTGTGTGTGTGTGTGTGTGTGTGTGTGTGTGTGTGTGTGTGTGTGTGTGTGTGTGTGTGTGTGTATAAGCGCGCGCGCACGCGATTTACAGTCAGATCTATTCACTTAGAGATCTGAAATTTTAACGTAGATAGACAAGAAAAGGTGGACCACAACTGGAAGCCGGATATTAAAATTTATAAATATATTTTTTTATTAATTATTTAGCTAAGAAGAAATTACACCGGTTTACAAAGGACACGTTACGGGAAACGCCGTATTACTACTGCTCATAACGAATACTCAGACTGTGGTTTAAATGTTTTTCCATTATTTTCTCTATATTTCTGCAATCACTGAAAATCATTTCTGGAAAACCATTGCTAAATTTTCACCAATTTTTTTATAAGTATAAATTCTTATAAAGTATGAAAATTAAACAATTTTTTCATTGAGAAAAAATGTTAAAAATATTTAAAAACCGTTATTTATTAAAAAATAATCTCATTTTAAAAAAACGTTAACCAATTTTTGAAAACTATTTTCGGTATTGTGTTCATCGTAAAAATAATCTTTTTTATATAATATTTATAACATAATATTTATATCATTTCATAGTGTATGAAATGATTAGGTTTGATATCATCGTATATAAAACAGTTTTTATTTTTAAAAAGTAAGTGAATCCTAATATAGTGGGTTCAAAACAGAAACGTAAGCAACAATTTTATTAAAACTAAGAAGACTAATTATTACCCAGCAATAATTAGCGGTGGCTTAGATAAATTATCTAACGAAATATTGGCCACTTTGCAACTAACTAGTTTCAATAACCTTAAAGTTCCTGAGAAAACGTTTCACAATAATCACAGGTTCTTGATGTGTAAACACAAGGATAAAAATTTGATTTTAACACCATTAAACTACTAACCCAGTCCAAATTTAATAATCAACGTACAGCCATATTATAGCTAGAGACTTGAATTTTTCAGGGTACCTTGTCGAGATGCACTGAAAAAGGGGTGCACTGAATAACGATTTTCCAGTATGCAACCCCTAAAGAGGTAAACATGAGGTACAACAATTTTTATTTGAAAAAATATGTTTTTCATCTGACCTTCTTAAAACGTAACATAGTCACTCTTAAGTATAAGTGATGAAATATATTTTTCACCTTTTCCCCAAAACGCATCCCCTACAGAGATTGAAAGAAGGTATAAAATATAAAAAAGGGGTACAATTTTGTATTGAATAAATATTTTTTTATCTTATATTCTAAAAATATGCTATGAAACACATATTTGAACATTTTTCTGAATTCATCCCCTAAAAGATTAAAAATGGAAAAAGGGTTATCATGGGAGAAAAAAGAGTGTTCGCATTGGAGAAAAATATTTTTTTATCAAATTTTCTTAAAAGTAAACAAAATATTTTAAAACATAAATTATGATACACGAAATTCAGACTTTTCCCCCGAATTCATCCCCTAAAAGGACAAACATACAGAATAGGTATAAATGATTGTATTGGACAAAAATATTCTTGATCAGATTCTCTTAAATTCGAATGGAAGACGTTTAAAGACAATAAAACAACATATTCAGGTTATGATATTTTTTCATATTCACTGTAAAATAATCACGAGTTTAGATGATCACGCTTTTATTAATATATTTTTTTATGTTTCTAAATTATTACATTACTGAAACAGTTTAAGTTTCGTGGGCGAAGCCGCGACGGGTAATGCTAGTACTGCATAAAAGCACAGTAAAATTACAAAAAGTTATAATTTTATGAATTATCTTACATATTTTGAAAAATAAAAGTTTTTTTTTAATTTGTTATAAGCAAGATATGTTTTCTTAAGTGGATAAAATATTTTATCTATTAAAACGAAGTTAAAACACTTAAAAATATATTTTTAAAAAAACTGAAAAATCCTTGCAACATTTTTTATTTGAAAAAAGTGTAAAATCATGTTCAGGTAGAGCCTAATGCAACTTCTTGAGTTTTACCGAGTTTAAACTCAATTCATTTCCCAACTTGTAAACATGGCGACTGACTCGGTATTACAGTCAAAGTTACTGAAGTGAAAACAAAAGATGGAAACACTTTATACTTCTGCGAGCAAGTAAAGGTAACAAATTTCGGTAAGAGCTATTCAAGAAAAAACTGAAAAAACGTTTCATGTAATTTCGTGTAAAATCAATTCATCACTTTTTGGTCTAAAATAAAAATGACATTTTATAACTCAAATCAGTGGATAAAATTTTTAAAAAATAAGAATTTGAGTTTCTCAGTAAAATAAGAAAAACGAAGTAATAAACCCTGACCACTATCGAGTTAATTTTTTTCCATAAATTCATAATTTTTTCCATAAATTCCATAATTTTTCCCATAAATTCATAATTTTTTCCCTATAAATTCATAATTTTTTCCATAAATTCCATATTTTTTTCCATAAATTCATGATTTTTTTCCATAAATTCCATAATTTTTCCCATATATTCATAATTTTTTTCCATAAATTCATAATTTTGTCCATAAATTCCATAATTTCTTTCCATAAATTCATAATTTTTTTCCATAAATTCCATAATTTAATTTCAAATTGTTACCTTGATTTGAATTACAATTCTTCAAATATGACTACAAATTTAAACAAAATAAGATAAGCCGACTTTACCGGATTCTCGTCTGTTAAGCTATTTTTCTCCTAATAAAATAACACACAAATAATAGTAACTATTTTTACCATCAATTATATAAAATACAGTTGTTTGAATATAACAAATGTATTGATATACATTGTTTTGCAAATTATTAAAAGCTTTAAACGGGGTTGCCAGTTAAACACAATTTGTAATGCTATTACGATGCAATGTTGATGAATATTAAAATTATGAAAACATTAACGTTTTTATTGAAAGCTATGGAATCTAGTAGAAATAAAGTTGAATTAGCCTTCCAACTTACCAAGGACACATACAACAAGAAGTCCCTCTCCTGGAATACAAAGATAATGCATTATCATACGGTAATTAAACCAGAAGCCTTATATGAAGCTGAAACATTATCTCTCACAACCCAGGGCCCACTTGAAAGGCTGGAGATCAAAGAAAGAAAGATATTACGAAAAATAGTAGACCCCAAATTCCGTAACAACCAATTACTCCACATCAATAATGAAACTCTTTACCAAAAAACTGAAACACTCTCAGATACAATAAGAAAAAGGAGAATTGATTTTTATGGGCACATCCTCCCAATGGACAAAAATAGACTAACCAAAAAAATATTTGGCTACTTTCGCAGTAGAAGAGCCAAACCACTTTGGTTTAGAGAAACGGAGAAAGACATAACAGAACTACAAACCACTGACACTATGCTCGTGGACAGAACGGTCAAAACAATAACCAAGGACAAGAAGCAACGGTTCCAAGGCAAAGTCAAATCCAACCGAACGATCCAAATATCTGACGAAGGAAGAAAAGCAAGATCACAACGAATGAAGCAATACTGGGCTACGAGGGAGGCATAGAACATTAAAAAGTGATTGATTTAGTGTACCCCAAAGTTGGGTGAAACAAATAAATAAAAAAAGAAGTTTTTATTGAAAATACACATACTTCAATAGAAGATAATTTAAACTTCTACTAGAAATGACTAAATGGCCCTAACACCTATTTAGCAAGTTAAAACACGGAGAAACCATTTATAAATAATTAATTCAACAAAACCGTTCTTTCTAAAGCCATTGAACATTTGTACTGTATGTTCTTTCCTTATTATGTCTTTTACTTGTTGTCTATATTGCTATTTTGTTATTACAGTCAATCACTTTACTTTACTTTTTGTTTCTTAGTATAATCATGTTTAAAATAATAATAATTTAAACATATAATATCTATTTTTAATACTATTTACAGTATAATATACGAGCGTAAATTTTGAACTTTTAATAAATTTAAATATTTTTAAAAACTTTAAAAAAATTAACAATATTTATTCAAAAACTCCTAAAAGTTGTATATTCTTAAAAACCACTACACCTATTTTGATAGAAGATGTATTAAAAAATATGTTACGTCGTACAATATCTTGTACAGATATCATAGTACAAACTCATTTACTTTCGAGATCATCATTGATGTGCATTAATATCGAAGAGTGTATTATATGAAGTTCTTGTCTTTAGTTAATTAGATGACGGTCATTGAATGACATTACTTCAGATTAGATCATTGACAGGTGTACACTGTAGCTGTCATACCACTAGTTAATATTACCTCTCGTAACTTGGATCGCATATCAATACTGAGTAGACAATACAGTGTTGTGTAATATGCATAGAAACATATAAGGTAATATGGTAATGAATAATAACACCAGCCCGTGGAGCTACAGATCTTGAAACTTTCTGTAAGTTGATGGTACACTCAAATAGCTTCCGTATCTTGTAGCCATCCTCTTTATCAAGGACACGTCCCTCAATCTTCTTTTTTCAATCATTGAATAACACTTGCCAATAAATATATTAAAAAAATATATGAACTAATTAATAATAACAGCTGTGGTGTTTATTAAATAGATACTCTGTGTTGCACGAAGCGGTAAATCTAAAGAACGTAAGCCATATCATCAGATTTTGATATATCTTTAGTTACATTTGAAAATAAACAATGCAAAACAATGTACCACATATCAAATAATATAAATTAAAAACCAAAAAATATCCGAATAGTAGTTTTTATAATGGTTAATATCATTTTGTAATTTTTGCGAGATATTAATATTTTTAATATTATTGTTGTTATCTTTCACTTTATATTTACAAATTATTGAAGACCAAAGTAGAAGCTCAAGTGGATAGATAGAACAAGAAAGTAAGGTGACTGTACCTGGAATTGTTGATAGATTTACGAGAACAGACTCACATCAGGGACAACTATGATCGTCGATTTATTTGCAGAACTAGATGTGGGAAACATACGCTAAGTTATGGGCCACAAGGGGACGAGGCGCATTTCAGAATAAAAGAGATCTTGGAACATTTTATAGGTTCTTGCTCTGTATTAGCAGAAAGTGCAAAATGGTTTGGAATAAAAAAGTATTAAATTTCCTAAACACAAAACTTGGTATATATTGTTTTTTTTTTGTGTTTAACGTCTAACTATTGTGTACACTTGGGCTAATGCAGACGATGGGATGATTTATAGCGTATGAAAATGCCAAGCCCTGGCCGGGAATCGAACCCGGGTCCTCGGGGTGAAAGCCCAGTACGCTATCAACTAGGCCACCGAGGCGGCTAACATTTATTGAAAGTTCGTATAATATTTTAACCTTATTTTCCTTCAAACTACTCTCCTCCTGCATATACACACTTCTTTCACTGTTCATACAATTGTTGGAAACACTCCTGAAAGCCATTTTTTGGAAATTTCGTTTGGCTGCTTCGTCGCATTTCCCAACACCTCTTGCAAATCTGCAAAACTATGTCCCTTTAATGTCATTTTCATTCATGTAAATAAGTAAAAGTCCAGTAGTACAAGGTGGGGCGAATAGGAAAGGTGTTCCAGAGTGGTATTGTTTCACTCACCCATGGATGTGACGGGGCAGTGTCGTGCAACAAAATCCAATCTTTTCCTGTCCATTTTTCAAATAGTTTTCATCTAACTGCACCGTTTCAGGATCTCTTTGTGAAGTTTTATATTAACTGTTTTCCCTTCAGGAAGGAATTCTTAATTTATTCGTAGTGAGGGGTATAATGCCTTGGTAATAAAAAAATCCAAGTTCACTTTACCCGGCTTTTGTCCAAGAGATTTATTTATTTCTTGGAAATGTGTTTAATTTCCATTCAGCAGACTGACCTTTCGTCTGAGGGTCGTAAAGGAAGTACCTTGTTTTTTAATCGCTAGATTTTTACCTTTTTTTAAGGACTTAAATGACACTGAAGGTACATCGTTTTTCAGATTTTCAAGAGGCGATAGAAATTTGCGACGAAACGGCTGAACGAAATTTCCGAAAATGACTTTGAGGAGTGTTTCCTGCAAATGTATTGGTGAAAGAAGTGTGTACATGCAGGAGGAGGGTATCTTGAAGATAATTAAAGTTAAAATATTTCTCTCTTTATTTGTTTCACCCAACTTTGGGGTACACTAAATTAACCACTTTTTAATGTTCTATGCCTCCCTCGTAGCCCAGTATTGCTTCATTCGTTGTGATCTTGCTTTTCTTTCTTCGTCAGAGATTTGGATCGTTCGATTGGATTTGACTTTGCCTTGGAACCGTTGCTTATTGCCCTTGGTTATTGTTTTGGCTGTTCTGTCCATGAGCATAGTGTCAGTGATCTGCAGTTCTGTTATGTCTTTCTCCGTTTCTCTAAACCAAAGTGGTTTGGCTCTTCTACTGCGAAAGTAGTCAAATATTTTTTTGGTTAATCTATTTTTGTCCATTCGGAGGATGTGCCCATAAAAATCAAATCTCCTTTTTCTTATTGTGTCTGAGAGTGTTTCAGTTTTTTGGTAAAGAGTTTCATTACTGATGTGGAGTAATTGGTTGTTACGGAATTTGGGGCCTAAGATTTTTCGTAATATCTTTTTTTCCTTGATCTCCAGCCTTTCTAGTGGGCCCTGGGTTGTGAGTGATAATGTTTCAGCTGCATGTAAGGCTTCTGGTTTAATTACCGTATGATAATGCCTTATCTTTGTATTCCAGGAGAGGGACTTCTTGTTGTATGTGTCCTTGGTGAGTTGGAAGGCTAATTCAACTTTATTTCTCCTAGATTCCATAGCTTTTTTCTCTAGGGCGTTCCAGCTGATCCATTCCCCAAGATATTGAATTCTTTGACTATCTCAATGTATTGTTCTCCCACTTGAAGCTTTTTTGATGGTTTTTGTATGTTTGTCAATATTTTAGTCTTTTCAAATGAAACTTTAAGTCCCATTTTTAACGCTTGCTTCTGGAGTTCAAGAGTCTGTTCCTTAGCTTCTTCCAATGTCTCAGCTAGTAAGGCCATGTCATCCGCAAAAGCCAAACAATTTACCTTAATGCCTTTGTTCTTAGTTCCTAGTCTGATTCCACTATGCGTATTCACGTTCCACTCTCTAACTACTTTTTCTAGAGCACAATTAAATTGCAATAGAGAGAGTCCATCTCCTTGTCGGACTCCTGTTTTAATCTCAAAAGGGGTGGAGAGTTCTCCCCTGAATTGAAATATTTATTATACCTAGTTTCAATAAATTTTCTTTGACCAATTCTGGGAACATTTTGACCCTACGCGTGTGTGTTTATTGTACGTCTAAATAAAACCGGTCTATTTATATCAATAAATTCATCAAACACGGAGATTCAGTTGTTCACAGTTAAAAAGTAAAAAAGAAATAATAATAGCAAATTTTATAACACAGACTAAAGCGTCGTGCTTTATGTGAATACAAAATTTATATCACATTGCATAAATAAAAGATACCGTTAAGCTACAGCGCAGTAGTGCTGGCTGAAGCCTGAGATAGCTATAAATAAATGACGACATAAAGAAGCGAAGAAACCATAAAACAACCGGAATACTTAAACCTGGATTCAAAGGTTTTGTAAAAACAAATGTCACTTTCAACAGACAAAAAGATCTTCAAACTATTCTATTAAATACATTGAACAAAATTATGAAACACATGTTCTAACATACAATTATTTTTTAATATACATATATATATTTTTATATATATATATATGAAAAATATTTTCACATTTGAAAAATTTAATAATTATATTTTATATAATGACTAAACGATAATGTTATATATAAAAATGAATGAATAAATAATATACCAATATTTGAATTCAGAAACTAATTAACTGACTTTCAGAAAGTAATATATTTTCCTGTCATTTCGATAACTTCGACAAGAGATTTTTTTATGTAAGGTACTATAGATACCATATATATATATATATATATATATATATATATATATATATATATATATATAACATTATAGTTTCATTATATAAAATATAATTATTAAATTTTTCAATTGTGAAAATATCTTTATATTTTCTTTTTATATTCTTCTTCTTTTCTGCTAGGATTATTATCACCATGTTTAGTATAATGATCTGCCTTCCCTAGCTTCGTCAATTCTACTTTTGTTGACGCGTTTCGGAGAACTTCCATCTTCAAAAACTGTATCTATACTGAAGAGTACTTAAGAGTATAGATATAGCTTTTAAAGATGGTGGTTCTCCGAAACGCGTCAACGAAAGTAGAATTGACGAAGCTAGGGAAGGCAGATCGTTATACTGAACATAGTAAAGATATTTTGTTTATTATTTATAAATCTATTTCTACGGAGGTACATAATTAAAGTTTCCTTATTAAAATATTTTCCTACAAAGTAATTTCCAGCTACTTTTTCAGCCTGTTTAGAAAAATGTAGAGTTTTTCTTATGAAAACATATTAACGTGTTTCACGTTGACGTTTTCGGAAATCTTAAAGTAGACACGCAACTTTGTATAAACATGCAATTTTGTATAAAATTTGAATATGATCAACCATCCAAGTACCAACCAAGCATGATATCGGTGATCGGACGAAAAGCGGTATATTCAACATGTTCGAAGTGGCTAAAGCATCAGTCAGTCTACTACTTCACTCAACTGCGCACCTAAAGGTTCGAGCCGCAGTTGCTTCCTTTACTTTTCCCTTACCGTTAACACTGATCCCTCGTCCTCATCATTAGTCTAACTGGTATAAAGTATGGACGTTAAAAAAAATTTAATAAGATACATTGTTTAAATTAGTAACTCACATTTTAATATTATAATTAGAGAAATCACAGTCCTAAAAACATTTGAGCCTGAGAGTCAATAAAAAATTCTTATTGATAACGTATGACTTCCAAGTAAGTACGTATCAAATATTGGTCAGGAATTTTATTTCATAAGTAGAAGAAAAATTTATTATTAAAGATATTCAATTACTGACTTTCGTGTGATAAATGCACACTAATTGTTATGAATGCGAATTTGTGAATATTTTTTATTGTATTTTATTTGAATACAACGTAAGGAATGTTATTAGAATTCAGAAAACATATAAATCATTTAAAAATAATTACATAGTTAAACTCACGAAAATATAATAATCAGTTTATTATGCTCAGAGCTTACTGTTCGAAATTCCAAATGAATCTTTTATCCAGCTATTTAAAGCCGCCTCGGTGGCCTAGTTGATAGCGTATTGGGCTTTCACCCGGAGGACCCGGGTTCGATTCCCGGTCAGGACTTGGCATTTTCATACGCTGTAAATCATCCCATCGTCTGCATTAGCCCAAGTGTGCACAATAGTCGGACGTTAAACATAAAAAAAAAATCCAGCTACTTAATAGTGACTGAATATAAGTGTTTCTAATTTTCGTATAATTGCATCCTGTTTTAAATATTTGTAAACTCGTTCAAAATACATTTGTTTATGAAAACCAAGCAGAAAATAATGTATTAATTTTTGAATATTGACTACAAATATTGTGTTTTTAATATATGTCTTCCTGTTATTTTTTCTCATAGAATGTTAACATAATACTAGCGGAATAATATTTATTTTTATTTTATTTTTTATTTTATATTTAAAATATTGGAAGTTAAAACTTGCCAATAACGTAACTAAAAAAAGATCATTAATTCAATTCCGTTTAAAATTTATTTTTTTATGTTCGTTTCGTTTAATGCCTAATAGTGTTAAATAAACATTAAATATATTAATTTCTTTTTAAACTATAAATTTATTAATGAAACTATTTTTAATTTTATTAAATAAAACGTAAGAAATGAGTTTGTCTTTTAAAAATTCAAATGTGTTTTAATATCTGTTTTTACTGATTTACGACAAATTATAATGCAACATTTCTTCATGAAGAACACACTGAAATCAATGCATAAAATGGCCTTTATTAAAAGAACACTGAATGCTTTTGAATATTCATTTTCCATTTGCATGCATGCAGTGGATTTTAAAACCTGCATTTATAGATTGATTGATTCATAAAATATTAATTCTCTTGAATAAGAGAGAAAATGAATCTATTTTTAAAACCCATACATAATTTCTACAATGTAATTACGTATTCAGTATAAAATCAATGTGTTATTTTATTAAGTCGATATAGCTGTACTTTAAATATACGAAGTGTGTTCAGAAAGTAACGATAATTTTTAAATTTCACAGGTTTGGAGGGTTCGATTGTCAACCATTTTTTTTTATTATGTTGGTATACATGTCCATGAAGTATGATATAACTTTCAGCTGTTTTTATTGTTGACTTTGTCTGTGACAGCCACAGCTGTTTTTATTGTTGACTTTGTCTGTGACAGCCACTCATGATTAGACGTGTTTTTATGAGCTCGGCGATTTTCGTTTGTTAAAAGAAATGGATCAAACAATTTGTATCAAATTTTGCGTAAAAAATGGAATAGAGTGTAACAAAGTGTGTTAAATGTTAACAAAGGCCTATGGTGAGTCTGCTATGAGTAAAGCAAGAGTTTACGAGTGGTATAAGCGTTTCCAAGAAGGCCGTGAAGACGTTGAAGATGACGACGCCCGCCCTGGACGCCCCTGCACATCAAAAACCGAAGAAAACGTGGAAAAGTGAAAGAAATGGTTATGAACAATCGCCGAATCACAATTAGAGAGGTCGCTGATGATGTTGGCATATCGATTGGATCATGTCATGCATTGTTTTAAGTGTTTTGTGTATGAAACGCGTGGTAGCAAAATTCGTTCCAAAATTGTTGAATTTTGAACAAAAACAGCGGCGAATGGAAGTTGCTCAGGAGTCACTAAATGAAGTCAACGACGATGCAGAATTACTGAAAGGTATTACAACAGGTGACGAAACGTGGGTGTACGGATATAACGTCGAAACTAAGGCTCAATCATCCCAGTGGAGGCATTCTGGCTCGCCAAGACCGAAAAAGGCTCGATAAGTGCGGTCGAACTTGAAGGTTATACTCACTGTGTTCTTCGATATTAATGGCATAGTGCATCATAAATTCCTGCCATCAGGTGAAACCGTCAATAAGAAATACTACCTACAATTTCAACGCCGTTTGCGTGAAGCAATCCAAAAAAAAACGCCCGAATCTGTGGAAAAATAATTAATGGCTTTTGCACCACGATAATGCACCAGCTCACACTTCATTGCTTGTGCGTGAATGTTTGGCCAAAAACAGTACTGTAACGATGCCTCAGTCTCCATATTCGCCAGACATGGCTCCGTGTTACTTTTTCCTATTTCAAAAAATAAAGAGAACCTTAAAGGGCCGTCGTTTTACCGCCGTAGATGACATTAAAAGCGCATAGCTGAAAGAACTAAAGGCTATCTCAAAGATCGAGTGTGAGAAATGTTTCGAGGATTGAAAAAGCGCTGGCATAAGTGCATAATCTCCAATGGGGACTACTTTGAAGGCAACATCAATGTAGAAGAATAAATAAATATTTTCTTCAAAAAATTAAAATTCTCGTTACTTTCTGAAGACACCCCGTATATTCGTATAAGTTTGTTCGAAAAATGACAATTGTACTTGTGTTATTGTAAGCATAGACAAGATTAAATTAATAAAGTTTTCAGGTGGGATTGTTCGATGTCCTACATTGTTCGTGAAACTATTCCAGGATGTAGGACAGTTCACATCACTGAGTGAAACATGGCCATTTGTTAACTTCGCATTGTCTGTTGGAATGAATAGTTATCGATTGTTGTTTGATCAAAATTTACATATTTCGATTCGAACTCCATGGTCTATAGTGTAACTGTTTAGAGTGAGGCTTACTTGGTCTTAAGTAAGTTATTTTATTACATTATATCAGTCTGTTAATTACTATTGTCTTGTTTACACATTGTCTGATGTGGTATGTTTTGTTTAGATTTCTTGATAACATTTAGGTAATTTTTTCCTGGTTTTGTCCAGATGTACCCTGAGTATTTGTTGTTAGTTTTTAAGTATAATAATGTAAGCCTAGCATATAGGTTTATGTTCTTCTTGCACGTTTAGGTTTTAAGTTAGGCACCGGTGGTCGATGTGGTTAAAGCACCAGTCAGTCTACTGCCACTGCCACACTGAACTGCCCACCTAAAGGTTTTTAGTTCGAGCCTTTCGTTGCTTGTCCCTTACCGTTAACACTGAGCCCTCATCCTCGCTAATCTAACTGAACATTAAGGAAGAAATTGGGAATTGAGTACTGCTTTGTAACAATAACATCCCAACACTTTTTAAATTTGCAAACATTGTTGCATTTTGTTACGTAAACTGCCTAAAAATACGCGATTAAAGTAAGTAATTCAGAATGACGGAAAAGTTCTTAGAATATTCGTAAAGTTTAAGCTAAAAAATTAAGCAAAAATCTTTAACAAGTTTTCCCAGAATAGCCTATCATTTTAAATGTAGTAAGCCCTACTTAAATTCACAAAGCATATTAGTAAGCTTTTACTAGAGTATCTATTCATAGAAGCATAGAGTGAAGTGAAGCAGTTGTGCTGTGATATTTTACCGAATTCAGCTTCAAAGGGAGTCTCATTACTTCGGCTCGGCTTTACTTGCTGCCGCACTTTACTAATGAGGGCTCGGCGAAGTTACGGTCACTGGTCTGACTTTAACACATTGCAGTGAATACAATGTTATTAGTTGTATACTTTTCCGGAAATTGGAAGTCTAAATTCGTATTTCAAATTAGCAACTACCTGTACGTGCCTGTACTTGTCTGTACGTGAATGTACGTGCCTGTACTTTCTTGTACGTGCCTTACGTGCCTGTACTTGCCTGTACGTGCCTGTACGTACCTGTACGTGCCTATGCGTGCCTGTACTGCCTGTACGTGCCTGTACTTGCCTTACGTGCCTGTACTTGCCTGTACATGCCTGTACGTGCCTGTACTTGCCTGTACGTGCCTTACGTGCCTGTACGTACCTGTACGTGCCTTACGTGCCTGTACGTACCTGTACGTGCCTTACGTGCCTGTACGTGCCTGTACGTGCCAAAACGTGCCTGTACTGCCTTACGTGCCTTACATGCCTGTACTTGCCTTACGTGTCTGTACTTGCCTGTACGTGCCTGTACATGCCTTATGTGCCTGCACGTGCTTGTACGTGCCTGAACATGCCTTATGTGCCTGCACGTGCTTGTACGTGCCTGTACCTGTCTGTACGTGTCTGTACATGCCTGTACTTGTCTGTACGTGAATGTACGTGCCTGTACTTGCTTGTACGTGCCTGTACTTGCCTGTACGTGTCTGTACGTACCTGTACGTGCCTGTACGTGCCTATACGTACCTGTACGTGCCTTACGTGCCTGTACGTGCCAGTACGTGCCTGTACTGCCTTACGTGCCTTACATGCCTGTACTTGCCTTACGTGCCTGTACTTGCCTGTACGTGCCTGTACATGCCTTATGTGCCTGCTCATGCTTGTACGTGCCTGTACCTGTCTGTACGTGCCTGTACTTGCCTGTACGTGCCTGTACGGGTCTGTACGTGCCTGTACATGCCTGTACGTGCCTGTACGTGCCTTATGTGTCTGCACGTGCTTGTACGTGCCTGTACCTGTCTGTACGTGCCTGTACTTGCATGTACGTGCCTGTACTTGCCTGTACGTGCCTGTTCTTGCCTTACGTGCCTGTATGTGCCTGTACGTGCCTGTTCTTGCCTTACGTGCCTGTATGTGCCTGTACTTGCCTTACGTGCCTGTATGTGCCTGTACGTGCCTGTTCTTGCCTTACGTGCCTGTATGTGCCTGTACTTGCATGTACGTGCCTGTACTTGCCTGTACGTGCCTGTACGTACCTGTACGTGCCTGTACTGCCTTACGTGCCTTACATGCCTGTACGTGCCTGTTCTTGCCTTACGTGCCTGTATGTGCCTGTACTTGCCTTATGTGCCTGCACGTGCTTGTACGTGCCTGTACCTGTACGTGCCTGTACGTGCCTGTATTTGCATGTACGTGCCTGTACTTGCCTGTACGTGCCTGTACGTGTGTTAATGATTTTAGTGAAGTAACAAAGGTGTATAGTGGGGTTGTGCTAATTGTTTTTGATATACAAATTTCATCAATGCTGATATTTTTGCATTATTGTACTTTATTTGTTTTTCGTAAAGGCAGTTATGGATTTTTAATTTTAATTCCAGATATGTTTTTTTATCGCAGTTTAACCAGTAATTATCTGAATCTAAACGTAATAAAATATTATTTTAAGTAATAAAAGAATGTATTAATGGCCAAAAACTTCTTACAACTTGATACCGAAGCCATAAATGTACAAGACCTAATCAAGTCATGTGATAAGCGAATATTCACAAGTAACTTAAACCTAATTAATTAGGCAAGAGATACGGCGGTACCTGGAGATATAAAGTTTGCATTACGCGTAAAGTGTCAACGGCTGGTTTCCTTCCTCTGCAATGTAACATAAGTTAACTCTCTGAACATTATCAAGGAAAATACGACTCGAGATTTGCGCACCGAAAAGCTTTTTTGAAAAAACGTTTTCGTACAAATAACATATTCTCTTAAAAGTAGCAGTCACACAGTTAAAAAAGACCATTTTGTTGTTTATGGTCTTCATTTAATTTTAAATTAAAAAACTAAAAAAACAGTGTAATGCTTAGACAAAAATATGCCTTTTAGTGTCTTTATGTATAGTGCCTTTGTATAAATACAACTTGTAGTTCAAAGAACAATAGGACTAGCAGTATATTCTTAATTAATTGCCAAACCACCAAATCTCCGCCAATTTAATCGGTAACCGGTAACTGTAACATTTACGTGAAGGTAACTGGTTCAAATTTACTGGAACTTTTACGTTCTTTTTTACGAAGTGGACAAAATTATGAATGGGCTTTTCGTGCGGTCAGTATTGTAAGACTATCCAGCACTACAATTGTTACAGTCAAGTCGGAAGCTGCCATTTTGAACCGAAATAAAACCAATGCAAACTGAAAACCAGTATCTCGTTTAAGCAGTAAGAATAACGTATCGTGAATTTTCCTCAATAACACGTTATTATCAGTTTAAACTAATGGAATTATCTGAAAACTATTCAATAACCTGTTGAATCAATATCCAAGACTTAAGTAATCCCTTATCTCAATCTAACGATATTTAGTTCCAAAATATGACCAGCTAGGTATTCCTATTGAAACCGTCTGTTTTCCATAATTTTCCTATTCGTATTAATGAATGGGATTTAATACGAAGCCTTATTCGTATTGCCATGTATTAATGTATTGCATGTAATACATTATGATGATGATCATGTACTTTATTTAATTAATGTACTTTATTTATTTAATACATGATGATGATGATGATGATGATGATGGTGGTGGTGGTGGTGGTGGTGGTGGTGGTGGTGGTGGTGGTGGTGGTGGTGGTGGTGGTGGAGGTGGTGGGTGGTGGAGGTGGTGGTGGTGGAGGTGGTGGTATAGGTGGTGGTGGAGGTAGTGGTGGAGGTGGTGGTGGTGGTGGTATAGGTGGTGGTGGTGGTGGAAGTGGTGGTGGTGATGGTGATGGTGGTGGAAGTGGTGGTGGTGGTGGTGGTGGAGGTGGTGGAGGTAGTGGTGGAGGTGGTGGTGGAGGTGGTGGTGGTGGTGGTGGTGGTGGTGGTGGTGGTGGTGGTAGTATAGGTGGTGGTGGAGGTGGTGGTGGTGGTGGTATAGGTGGTGGTGGAGGTGGTGGTATAGGTGGTGGTAGTGGTGGAGGTGGTGGTATAGGTGGTGGTGGAGGTGGTGGTGGTGGTGGTTTTATAGGTTGTGGTGGTGGTAGTGATGGTGGTGGTGATTGTGGTGGTGGTTGTGGTGGTGGAGGTGATGGTGTAGGTGGTGGTAGTGGTATTGGTGGTGGTGGTCTTGGTAGTGGTAGTGGTGGTCTTGGTAGTGGTGGTGGTGGTCTTGGTAGTGGTGGTGGTGGTCTTGGTAGTGGTGGTGGTGGTGGAGCGTCCTCGTTATTATTTATTTATTAGCATGTAAACTATTGTTACATGTTCTCAACAAGAACTAAATAAATAATACAATCTTTAGTTTTATCCGCCCGTATTATTTATTAAAAGCCATATTTTATGTAAATTTTGTCATTACTCACCTCTTTGTTTCACAAAGATAAATTTGATCTCATTTATCAACCTAGTTACATTTATTTCAGACTTTCCAACATTGAAATTTTGTTTTTATATTAGTCTAATTATTATGTCCATCTATTGTTACTCTTATACCTCATCATACGATAAATACTATTAAAAATATACTGTAAACGTTTGTCAAAAAGGTGTCAAAAAATATACCGAGTTAATTAAATTTTTCTTTGTATTGTAGTAAAATGTTTTCATACTTAATTTTCTGTTTTGTCGCATGATCCCGGAAATAAAAGATGTACTATTTCCTGTAATAAATAATACGGGTGTACTCCAAACTGGTCATATTTTGAAACTAAATATAGTTAGATTGAGTTAGAGGTTAATAAGTCTTGGATATTGATTTAACAGGTTATCGAACAGTTTTCATATAATTCCCTTAGATGTATTCACCGTGATCTGAACTGGCAGCCTAAAACGGTAGAGCTAAAAGAAGAAAATGTTCTTAAAATATCACTTATATATTTATAACCTATTAAGAGGTATTATCTTTGGTAATATCAAATTAAGTAATATATTTATCAAACAGTTTAAATAATAAAGTACAAGTGAGTACTTGCCTGTGATACGAGAAGCGACATAAACGATGCTTTAAACAGAATCACTAACAAGGCTTGCTGTAAGGCGATCCCTTTGATACGACGTCCTTGATTGCGGGATCGTATTGTCTTAAGGGGAATTTAAATAATCAATACTAAACGGTGATATATACACAACTATAGAGCTACATACGTAAGCAATCATGTGCACTTAAATAAAAAGATATCCATTTTTTATGCTCATTGTATAAAGTTATTTTCTCTACATAAAGGCAGTTTAAATTTAATTTAGTATTTAAATTAAATTTTAAGCTACTGTTTCTATATATTTTTTGAGAAATAGCTATACCATCACATATAAGACTTTCGATTGTTTAATATTGCTAGAGAAAAATAATCAATAAATTTTTATATTTTTAATATAACTTTTTGTTTTTTCTAAATTTTAAGAAGCAAAAAAAAAAATTTTTTTTAACGTCCGACTATCGTGCACACTTGGTCTAATGCAGACGATGGGATGATTTATAGCGTATGAAAATGCCAAGCCCTCGCCGGGAATCGAACCCGATTCCTCGGGGTGGATACGTAGTACGCCATCCACTAGGCCACCGAGGTGGCTGGACAGAAGTAACAAAAAACTTATTCCTGATTCACTTATTCGGACATTTTTTCCTACCATTAAATAATAATAGTAATGACGATTGATGATGATGATGATGGTGGTGGTGGTGGTGGTGGTGGTGGTGGTGTGGTGGTGGTGGTGGTGATGGTGGTGTTGGTGGTGATGATGGTGATGGTGGTGATGGTGGTGGTGGGGGTGGTGGTGGTGGTGGTGGTGGTGGTGGGGGGTGGTGGTAGTGGTGGTGGTATAGGTGGTGGTGGTGGAGGTGGTGGTGGTGAGGTGGTGGTGGTGATATAGGTGGTGGTGGTGATATAGGTGGTGGTGGTGGAGGTGGTGGTGGTGATATAGGTGGTGGTGGTGGAGGTGGTGGTGGTGATATAGGTGGTGGTAGTGGAGGTGGTGGTGGTGGTGGTGGTGGTGGTTGTGGTGGTGGTGGTATAGGTCGTGGTGGTATAGGTGGTGGTGGTGGAGGTGGTGGTGGTGGTGGTGGTGATGGTGGTGGTGGTTGTGGTGGTGGTGGTGGTGGTGGAGGTGGTGGTATAGGTGGTGGTGGTGGTGGTGGTGGTGTAGGTGGTGGTAATAATAATAATACTCCAAAAATTCAAAACCATTTCTATAATTTCTTACTGAATCTTTCAATATACAAAACACAGTTTATTTAACTGCTAAATTTTGTAAATTAAAACAAGCACTTTTTACGAAAAAACAAATATTCATCTGACTAATTAGTTTAAACAAGTTTGTTACCCAGTAATATCTGTTCAAACTTTTTAAAATGGCGATAATTTAAAACCTTAAAACATCTGTTGTTTTACATAATTAAAAAAAAACAGACTTAAACACAGAATTAAATATTAAAATCTGCGTAAATTGAAATTTTGATTACTTAATGTAGTTTCCCTAAGACAACACAATACAGGTCTGAACATTTTACACATTTTGATTTTTTTAAAACCTGCGAATTTATAATTAAAATGTAAATAAAACCTTACTTTATTAAATGTTTTTCCAAATGTCATTTAATTTGTACACTAGTCTGACATGACAGTTCTAAACTAATTTTTTTTCTTTAAAATTTTAGTAGAACTAAATTGGGCCTAACAATTGGTAAACAAGAAATTTGATGAGCTCTAAACCTGCCAGTAATATAAGTTAAACCCTTTTAAACATTCACGCATACTTATTAACAGCAAATTGGAATGTCGGAGATTTAATATGGCTCTTAACAATTAGAATCAGATGTTTTACAGCTGTCTCACCTTCAAACGGAATTGTTAACGGCACAACCGTTTGTTTGAGTGTCCTAAATCCTGGAATCATATTACGTTTTGTAAGTTTAAACATTTCCAAGGCATAGATCTAATACTTTATATTTGCATTACTGGTTTTCTTACGATAAAGTAAACGAAATATAAATTTGTAAACGAATTTAATAAATAAATGAGCGAATTTATTATGTATTAAAGCCATATTTTATACCACTGCCTCCTGTAATGTTACATTTAAATTTCCAAAATAATTATTTTTAGTTGTACAAGACAAAATACCATAATAATATGTTATTAGCAAAATAACATAAGTTGCACATAACATAATATGTTATTATGTTGAACAAAACCTATTTTAATGTTCAGTGAGCGTAATGCTTTACTTATTTCAAAGTTTGTTCGTATTTATACAATTTTAAAACAACACTGGATTATCCAAATAGGTAAACTATTTTAAGAAAATTTTTTGAAATAGTAGTGTTTTAACTGTCTCGCCTACGTTTTTCGTTCTATCCTTAGTGTTACGTTACGTCAAGCGTCTCTTCACTGTTTGCAGTCCGTAACAGAATATTCACGGTGTTCTGCTTCTGTCACATAGTCTCTTATTATACAATGTCAATACGTGACAGGCAAATATGTTAGCTTGAATGCACAACTGCTATTGAATTCACGTCTGAAGTAAGATAATTGTAGTTATTACAAGTAGGTACTTGCTATTTTAGTTTTATAATAAAAAACTAAAATTTCGTTTTTAATCACTGTGTTTCTTATAATCACTTAGTATTAGTCTTATAATCACTTAGTATTAATAGAATTTTTAGCGGCGGGTGTCACAGAAACATTAAGGGGTAAATATTCTCTTACGAGGGCGGTTTGATAAGTCAGTGACTTTTTGAATTTCCCGCGCAGTTACTCCAAATGCAACAGTGCTGCCGTCAACTGTAATCTATCAGTGGGCAACTTTCTAATTTTGAGCAACCTACGTCGTGCAGTTGGTGTTTGATAGCCGTTCAAAGCAGACAACCTCGTGAATTTTTACGAAAATGGAAAAAAGTGAATTTCGTGTGCTGATAAACATTACTTTTTACGTAAAAAATCCATCACTGAAACTAAGGAAAGACTTGATAAATACTACGGGGACTCGGCACCATCAATTTCAATGGTTAAGAAGTGGTTTACAGAGTTCCGTTGTGGTCGTACCAGCACTAGTGACGCCGAACGTTCAGGTGGCCCAAAAGAAGTGATCACACCGGAAATCGTCGATAAAATCCATGAAATGATATTGGATGATCGGAGAATGAAAGTGCGTGAGTTGGCTCATGCTGTAGGTATCTCAACTGAACGGGTACATCATATTTTACACGAATATTTGGACATGAAAAAACTCTCCGCGAGATGGGTGCCGCGATTGCTCACACTCGACCATAAGCGCAATCGTGTGACCACTTCAAAAGAGTGTTTAGCGATGTTCAGCCGTAATCCGAACGAATTTTTGCGCCGTTTTGTTACTGTGGACGAAACATGGATCCATCACAACACACCAGAGACCAAGGAACAATCGAAACAGTGGGTTGCTAGGGGTGAACGTGGACCAAAGAAGGCCAAACAGAGTCTGTCAGCCAACAAGGTCATGGCCACAGTTTTTTGGCATGCACGCGGTGTCATTCACATCGATTACCCCGAGAAAGGTAAAGCGATCACAGGCGAATATTATTCAAAGCTTTTGAACAGATTCGACGTTGATTTGAAGCAAAAACGGCCAAATTTGGCGAAGAAGAAAGTGCTGTTCCATCAAGACAATGCACGTGTGCACACTTGTCTAGTCACGATGGCCAAAATCCACGAATTGGGATGCGAACTGCTACCCCATCCAGCATATTCTCCAGATTTAGCCCCCTGCGACTATTTTCTGTTTCCAAACCTAAAGAAATGGCTGGGCGGTAAGAGATTTGAGTCGAATGAAGAAGTCATTACCGAAACAAACGCGTATTTTGAGAGCTTTGAGGAAACCTATTATTTGGAGGGAATAAAAAAATTAGAAAAACGCTGGACGAAATGTATCGAGCTAAAAGGTGATTATGTAGAAAAATAAAATGTTTATTTGCCGAAAAAAATTTGTTTTATTCAAAAAGTCACTGACTTATCAAACCGCCCTCGTATTACTTCCATCTTCCACAAAGGGATATTTTGCGTTTAAATAGTGAAGTTCAGCTACTTGTGATCACAACGATCCTGAAGCAGTTAGAGATGGTTAAGGCTGCAAGTGTTGTTTTGAAAGTCCATTTCACTCGGTTTAAGTAAACACATGTTACTGCTTCTCAGGAATGCTTGACTTTCTTTTGAATCGTAAAGTTTAAATCTACGAAAAGCCTGTGAAGAATGTTACTTCGTATTTCTAAAGTAAGTTACAATTTTAAATATTTGTAGCTAAATAATTTTCTCCGTACGCCATGAGAAACGTGTTACGGTGTTTACTGGATTTATTCAATACCAACTGTTACTTTTCTAACCATTAGCTTGTTGCCATGTTAACGAATTTATACCGTAAACAACAATTATTTCACTTCAAATAATTTTATTAAAAACTCTGCTTTATATAGGTTTTATTCGCCTAATAATTGTACAATATTTTCCTTAAGCTTTACAAAAACACATTAGGCTGGCACAGTATTATTATAAATGTGAGAGAACTTTATAACAGGGTTATTAAATTCCGACCCCCATAATCGGTTTTTTTTTTTTTTTTTTTTTTTTAACGTCCGACTATTGTGCACACTTGGGCTAATGCAGACGATGGGATGATTCATAGCGTATGAAAATGCCAAGCCCTGGCCGGGAATCGAATCCGGGTACTCGGCGTGAAAGCCTAGTACGCTATCAACTAGGCCACCGAAGCGGCTCCCTATAATCGGAGTAAAAGTAATGAATACAGAATCTATAAGGACACTTCTTACCTGTAAGTCAGCACATTTTTTCGACCAAGAACGCTACTTGGATCCCCCGCCGACAGACAGCGCTGCATGTTTTTTTCTGAACTTGTAGCTCAGAAAAAGACAGATATAGGGGTGATAGCATTCTCTTTCTCTCTCTTCCTACCAACAACTGAGCGGTTGAGCGACAGTTGTTCGTGTTTACGTCCCAGGTCAACTTTCCTAAACTTTCGTTTTCATTACGGCAGTGAGCCTGTCTATTTAATACAAAACATCGGTTTCTTCCTTTCCTAGACCACCAGTTCCACAACGACGACATCATGATTTTCTGAAGTTGAACTATATATTTAACTGAGTACTATTTGATAAATTTAACAATAATATTTAGTAGAACCTTAATTAATGTACATGCATTGTAAACGTTTAAAATTAAAGAAGTTTAAAAAACTGTATAAAATAGCATACTTTAGATCAATTAGATAGATTTTGTATTCATTGGTAAAAGTAAAGGTTCTAGTGCAGTTTAGTAGCCTAAAGACGATGTTTACCATAATTTGAAATTACTGATATTGTGAAGACAGGACAAAATCCGAAAGACGTGAGTGAAGTGTTGTAGCGGATGTTTTAGTCGGAAGAAATGTTTTGGCAAATAATATTCATTACAGGGTGATTGAAAGCTTTTTACAAGAAACATACAACATTACGCAGTGCTTTTAGAACTGATAATATATTTTACAAAACTAAAATTTGAATTACTACATATAAAAGCAAAGAGCTTTTGATTTTTTTTCATTTTAGAATTTGTTCGAATATTTTAGACGGATTTTGACTCGATAAAAACATTTTGGACTGATGAACCATAAATCAATATTTTAAACACTCAGAAATAAAAAACATTTTCCGTTAACAACCTGAAATAACTGTCCAACAAATAATGTAAATGTGAATGTTTTTTTCTGAAATAATCAGCTGACTTTATTATTGGGTGTTAGCAGTCATTGGTGATACGTTTATGAAATAACAGGATCATATGGCATGAATACGCAGCAGAATAACTTGATAACAGAACTTCAAAAATATGCTATTAGAACATCACGTTCACTCGTGATAAAGCACGTTATTTATAGTCCTGAACAAAGCTATACGAAACGTAAAACATAGAAATCGAGTTTAGGAAGATAATGTACCCAGTGTGGCATGGAATATTTGAATCGAACATTTTTCTCTTTAATACAAAGATAATGGATTGTCATATTTAACACCGATACTGATACATTATAAGAAGTTATAAGTTGAAATTTCAAAACTTTCTTTATTATACCATGTTAAGAAATTCTATTAGTTTGTTTTTTTAAAAACAATGAGGTTAATTGTATGTTTAAAACAATGAGGTTAATTGTATGTTTAAAAACAGATATTTTAATGGATTACATTACAAATTACTTTAAAAAACCATAATATTTTGTTCCAAGTAATACAATTTACGTATTTTATAAAAGCCTTACTGATTTATTTGCCAGTTATATTTTACTTCTAACAATTCATATACGGGTTCCATTTGTTATTTCATTTTGTTATCTACTATCTGTTTTTGCACTAATTTAAGTATAAAAATATGACATTTAATATTCAATTCCAATATTATTAATAATATTATCCAATAATATTAATTCCAATATTAAAAAAATAATTTTATTAATTAAAACGGTAAACGTTTAAAAATAAATGAAAAGCTGAAAAATTTTATTTGTTACAAATTAAATAATTAATTTTAAGCAGTTTAATTTAAATCGTTGATTCCCTGTGTCACTATTAGTTGTAATAACGACAGTGCTTAAATATCTAAATGGTTTGGTTAAACGATGTGGTTTAGGTTAGGTTAGGTTAGGTTTTGTTGGTTTACATACATTTCGTCTATAACGCTTATACACTTTAATTATTGTCGTAATCCTACTCCGTTTCATATTACTGTATTCATTATAAATTTATAGAAAATAATGCGAAATATATTTACAAATTCTTAAAAACACAGCTGTTATAAAATTTCGTGTTTGAACATAACATGTGTTCAGTGACCGTAATGCCTTACTTGTTTAAAAGTTTGTTCGCGTTTACAGAATTTTAAAACAACACGGAATTATCCAAATAGGTAAACTATTTTAAGAAAAACTTTTGAAATTGTAAAGTGTTTTAACTGTCTCGACTTAGCAAAGATTACAATATCCGTTCTGTGTTTAGTGTTACGTTAAGTCAAGCGTCACTTTACTGCCCGCAGTCCGTAATGGAATGTCACCTCAGCTCTTGTTATACAATGTCAATATGTGACAGGTGAATATAGGTTATGTTAGATTATGCATCTACGTCTAAAGTAAGATAATTATTGTTATTGTTAGTAGATAGATGCTATTTTAGTAAGCCGCCTCGGTGGCCTAGTTGATAGCGTACTGAGCTTTCACCTCGAGGACCCGGGTTCGGTTCCCGGCCAGGGCTTGGCAGTTTCATACGCTATAAATCATCCCATCGTCTGCATTAGCCCAAGTGTGCACAATAGTTGGACGTTAAACACCAAAAAAATGCTATTTTAGTTTTATGATACAAATAAGCTGTACTTTCTTTCTTATAATAACTTAATAGAAATCCTGAAAAAATAGTTTCAGTTTAAACGTTACAATATTAATAAAAACACCCAAATGAAGAGACAGTTTTACTATATAGATTTTTATGAAATTTTTCATAATAATAATTATTTTTTTTGCTCTACAACCATACTTTATGAGGACGAGGATTCAGATTTGGTAAAAATATTCCCGACACGCTCCACATACGTCGCGCAGTAACCCCTGACACATACACTGACGCATATTCCCGACACGCTTCACATACGTCGCGCTGTAACCCCTGACACATACACTGACGCATATTCCCGACACGCTCCACATACGTCGCGCAGTAACCCCTGACACATACACTGACGCATATTCCCGACACGCTTCACATACGTCGCGCTGTAACCCCTGACACATACACTGACGCATATTCCAGACACGCTCCATATACGTCACGCAGTAACCCCTGACACATACACTGACGCATATTCCCGACACGCTCCATATACGTCACGCAGTAACCCCTGACATATACACTGACGCATATTCCAGACACGCTCCATATACGTCACGCAGTAACCCCTGACACATACACTGACGCATATTCCCGACACGCTCCACATACGTCGCGCAGTAACCCCTGACACATACACTGACGCATATTCCCGACACGCTCCACATACGTCGCGCAGTAACCCCTGACACATACACTGACGCATATTCCCGACACGCTCCACATACGTCGCGCAGTAACCCCTGACACATACACTGACGCATATTCCCGACACGCTCCACATACGTCACGCAGTAACCTCTGCCACACACACTGACGCATATTCCCGGAAGACATTTATTGTGAAAGTAAATGTGTGAACGGACGTGTTGTTCACCCTGTAAGCTAAGTTATAAAAGTGATCTTGGAAATCAGCGACAGTTTGTTTGTACTTCCAAGACACGTTCGGAAGTAACCCGACACATACACTGACGCATATTCCCGACACGCTCCATATACGTCACGCAGTAACCCCTGACATATACACTGACGCATATTCCCGACACGCTCCATATACGTCACGCAGTAACCCCTGACACATACACTGACGCATATTCCCGACACGCTCCACATACGTCGCGCAGTAACCCCTGACACATACACTGACGCATATTCCCGACACGCTCCATATACGTCACGCAGTAACCCCTGACACATACACTGACGCATATTCTAGACACGCTCCATATACGTCACGCAGTAACCCTTGACATACACTGACGCATATTCCCGACACGCTTCACATACGTCACGCAGTAACCCCTGACACATACACTGACGCATATTCGCGACACGCTCAACATACGTCACGCAGTAACCCCTGACACATACACTGACGCATATTCGCGACACGCTCAACATACGTCACGCAGTAACCCCTGACATACACTGACGCATATTCCCGACACGCTTCACATACGTCACGCAGTAACCCCTGACACATACACTGACGCATATTCCAGACACGCTCCATATACGTCACGCAGTAACCCCTGACACATACACTGACGCATATTCGCGACACGCTCCACATACGTCACGCAGTAACCCCTGACATACACTGACGCATATTCCCGACACGCTTCACATACGTCACGCAGTAACCCCTGACACATACACTGACGCATATTCGCGACACGCTCCACATACGTCACGCAGTAACCCCTGACATACACTGACGCATATTCCCGACACGCTTCACATACGTCACGCAGTAACCCCTGACATATACACTGACGCATATTCGCGACACGCTCCACATACGTCACGCAGTAACCCCTGACATACACTGACGCATATTCCAGACACGCTCCACATACGTCACGCAGTAACCCCTGACACATACACTGACGCATATTCCCGACACGCTCCACATACGTCGCGCAGTAACCCCTGACATATACACTGACGCATATTCCAGACACGCTCCACATACGTCACGCAGTAACCCCTGACACATACACTGACGCATATTCCCGACACGCTCCACATACGTCGCGCAGTAACCCCTGACACATACACTGACGCATATTCCCGACACGCTCCACATACGTCGCGCAGTAACCCCTGACACATACACTGACGCATATTCCCGACACGCTCCACATACGTTGCGCAGTAACCCCTGATACATACACTGACGCATATTCCCGACACGCTCCACATACGTCGCGCAGTAACCCCTGACACATACACTGACGCATATTCCCGACACGCTCCACATACGTCGCGCAGTAACCCCTGACACATACACTGACGCATATTCCCGACACGCTCCACATACGTCACGCAGTAACCCCTGACACACACACTGACGCATATTTCCGGAAGACATTTATTGTGAAAGTAAATGTGTGAGCGGACGTGTTGTTCACCCTGTAAGCTAAGTTATAAAAGTGATCTTGGAAATCAGCGACAGTTTGTTTGTACTTCCAAGACACGTTCGGAAAGTTATTCAAACCCACTCATTGCATCAACACCCCCTAGCGGAAGTTTTGACAATTCGAGTCGCATGAATAATACATCAACCGTGTTTAAAACAATTGACAGTGGAATTTTCTAAAACAATTTTACTTACACGCGAGGCACGCTTGAAGTACGACTCGCTTTAAATAGAAACAACGATTATTTAAAATTTTACACGGACTGCAAGAATCCCTTGATAAATATTTTAGAAAAATTAGTAATACTTCATAATATTATTAATAAGATATAACAATATTAAACTAGATTAAATGTATCCTTTAGCCATACGTTTAAAAGCTTTTGTTAAAACAGTGTGTATGTTTTTTTAAGTAGAAATTAAAAAACAATATTGTGTGTATAAAGTATAATTTTTTAAAATCTTTTAAGAAATTTAAAAGCGAAAAATTCTGCGAAAGTCTTCTGTATCAAAACAAGTTGTTAAATCATCTTGATGCGTCAAATACGTAGCCTATTCCTTAAAGTTTCCACCAATCAGCAACTAATTATCAACTTTTTTGAAAAATAAATCAAGTTTTTTTGTTTGACGGAACGTTTCTGTGTTAAACCGTAAAAATTGAACACGGAATATCAAAGATAAATAATGATTATAACTTTAAAAGAATTATTATAAATATTTTTCGACTTGAACATGTTGTTGTACCTAGGCATCGTATCGTGCAAAACGAGTTGAAATATGTTTATTTAGAGACAGATAAATAGACTTTAAGGGGCAACCAGTAGTGGACTTAACGTGTAGGCGTGGTCAGGCATCAGATACATATTAAATTAAAGTATTGTAGCCAGTGAATAATACAGTTGATAAACTTATTTTAAATTTAAAACATAGCCTGTATATAGGTCACAGGCAAACAAACAGGACGCTTTCAATAGAGGGCGTGCCTGATAAATCTTGTTTAATTAAAATCAGTACATGATCATTCTACATTATGATTATTTAAATGCTTGTTCCAACCCTTTTATTGGGTTACAATAAAACGTTTGACTGCAACTAGAGTTTAATTTGTTATTTACCATTAACTTGTCTGTTTAGCCGTTCAACTGAAATTAGTGAACGTTATTTTTTTTTACTCATGTTTGACTCATAAAAAGAGAATTTTTTAAATATAAATACACTTTAAGGTTTAAAGTTTTAAGTTTTAAGAGAAATAAAAAGATTTTTTTAAATATAAATACACTTTAAGGTTTAAGGTTTTAAGTTTTAAGAGAAATAAAAAGATTTTTTTAAATATAAATACACTTTAAGTTTTAAGAGAGAATAAAAATGATTTTTTTAATGTAAATACACTTTAAGGTTTAAGGTTTTAAGTTTTAAGAGAAACAAAAAGATTTTTTAATATAAATACACTTTAAGGTTTACGGTTTTAAGTTTTTAATTTTTTTAGAGTAAATACAAAGTTTAAGGTTTTAAGTTTTAAGAGAAATAAAAAGATATTTTTAATATAAATACACTTTAAGGTCTAAGAGAAATAAAAAGATTTTTTAATATAAATACACTTTAAGGTTTAAGGTTTTAAGTTTTAAGAGAAATAAAAAGATTTTTTTTAATATAAATACACTTTAAGGTTTAAGGTTTTAAGTTTTAAGAGAAATAAAAGTTTTAAGAGAAATAAAAGATTTTTAATATAAATACACTTTAAGGTTTAAGGTTTTAAGTTTTAAGAGAGAAAAAAAGATTTTTTTAATGTAAATACACTTTAAGGTTTAAGGTTTTAAGTTTTAAGAGAAATAAAAAGATTTTTAATATAAATACACTTTAAGGTTTAAGGTTTTAAGTTTTAAGAGAAATAAAAAGATTTTTTTAATGTAAATACACTTTAAAGTTTAAGGTTTTAAGTTTTAGGAGAAATAAAAAGATGTTTATACACTTTAAGGTTTAAGGTTTTAAGTTTTAAGAGAAATAAAAAGATTTTTTAAGTAGTTAGTAATAAATTTATATATCGCAATAACGTATAGATTAATACTCATAAGGTATTTCTGAAACACTGCATCTCTCGCTGGTCACTAACTTCAAACAACATAATGGCTTATCATTCTTAGCATTTACAAAACCGCCTATTGGTATTCCATTGCAATTGTGTAACTTTACAAAAGGAGAAGGTGCACATTTACAAAAAGTGCTATAAACCTCTTTAAACTTATATTTCTCAAATTCTACTGGACTGAGAATTTTTACTTTATAGTAGGGTTTCGATTAACCTTCATTCTAGAGACCGTTATGGCGACGGATCACAGAATGGACTGATAACAGAAGTACGTACTACTGATAATGGACTACCCGAACTTTCGTCAATCAATAAAAATAATATAATATACTTTGTTTATGGCACAGAAAATTGTATTATTATTATTTTGGAAGATGTAGTAAAAAGTAAATTTTTTATATAAATTCTACACAAATTTTTCATACATAGGTCCTTCATAAAAACAATTATGTGTATCTTTGAAAAGTATTCACATTACATATTCGTGCCACGTAAAAGTACTCATGTGACTGTTACGCTTACCGACTTATACGCTGAATGGTATTGTCGTAAATAGTGTAAGAGTGTTAACCTTCAACAAAAACATTCATGCTATCAT
>CM040188.1:65837688-65875188 GCA_022606455.1 Callitettix versicolor | reverse complement strand
TTGAGTGAGTTGATGTGAGTATTTTTATGAAAATGGACAAAATCGAGTATCTAGCTGTCATTAAATATTTGTTTTTGAAAGGCAATACGCCTACGCAAATCAAAGATGAGTTGGATTCTGTGTATGGGGACTCTGCACCATCATTTACCTCAGTGAAATTTCTGGTAGCTGAATTTAAACGTGGCCGTAAGAGCTTGGGAGACGATGAACGTTCGGGACGTCCAAAAACTGCAACTACCGACGAAAACATCGCCAAAGTTCACCAAATGCTAGATGACCGCCGAATTAAAGTGAGAGAGATAGCAGACGTTATGAACATGTCAAAAGAACGTTTTTGTCACATATTAAATCAACATTTAGACATGAGAAAGCTGTCCGCGCATTGGGTGCCGCGTTTGCTCACGTTAGACCAAAAACGTGTTCGAATGAACATTTCTAATGCTCTGTTGGCGCAGTTTAGGCGCAATAAATCCCAGTTTTGGCGCCGATTAATTATTGTAGATAAAAATTGGATACACCATTATACGCCCGAAACAAAAATACAGTCCAAACAGTGGACTGCAAAGGGGGAACCGGCTCCAAAAAAAGTAAAAACTGTTTTTTCGGCTGGGAAAGTAATGGCGACTGTTTTTTGGGATAATCATGGAGTTATTTTAATCGACTATCTTCAAAAAGGAAAAACCATTACAGGAGCATACTACGCATCATTACTTGACAACCTGAAGTCAGAACTTGCGGGAAAACGGCTACATTTGCAGAAAAAGAAAATCCTGTTTCATCAAGATTTCATCTCACACCTTAGCGGTTGCCATGGCGAAAATCCACGAATTACGGTTTGAACTGCTTGACCATCCGCCTTACTCACCAGATCTAGCCCCAAGCGACTTCTTTTTGTTCCCTCATCTAAAAATTGCGCTCGGAGGACAGAGATTTTCGTAAATGAAGAGACAATCATCTTCGTGAACAATTATTTTGCAGAGAAAAACGCCGAGTACTATTTGGACGGGTTACAGAGATGGGAGCATCACTGGGAGAAGTATGTAGAGGTACAAGGAGACTATGTTGGAAAATAAAAAAAAATTCTGAAAAAATGTCTTGTATCTTTGTTAGGTCGGAAAATTTTCAGACCACTCTCGTACAAGTATGTTATCTAGTCAAATATGTCATTTATGAAAAACGACAATTTAAAATTTTAATAAAGTATACTTATAAATAAAATTATATTTACTTAGAAAGCAATAAAATTACATATTAAATTTGAAATAATGTTCTGACTAATTGCCATTCAAAATTAAATTGATTTGGCTGAATAAAGAAACAGTTTAAGGTATTCAGTTTGAATTTCGTAAAGTGCTTGGTAATGTCAGGTTTTTTTTTAAAACAGTATTATTTTTAAATTCGTTTCTATACCTTAATAGTAACGTTATTTAGTTAATGTATCCTTAGACAGTTTTTACAATAGTTTATAAGTAATTAAAAAATTAATTTTATATTCGTATATTTGAAATTTATTATTTAAAAAAATACTGAGACTTTACCTTAAATGAAGATTAGATATATTACATTAATTAATTTTAAATTCGAATAAGGGCTAGTGAGTTAACCTATATGAAACATTTAAAACAGTTATTTAACGTTGTTTTAATTTTAACAATATATTATACAATACATACTGTGTACATAAATTAAATTATTTATTTATTTAATTAAAAATTAAATAAATTTGTGAAATGTGCCTTCAAATTCTATGTTCTAAAAAATATCTTATTAATAAAAAAATGATTTTTAATTACTTCAATTTTACTGTTCAAAATTTAGCTTAGTGACACAAACAAAACAAATGAGTTAATATTGTCCTAAAAACATTTTTTGATTGTTATTGTCAAAGATACAGAGCCAATTAATTATGAGACAAATGAAGATGTGCTAGCTGGAAGAAGTTGGTTGGATAACAAATAAAAGGAGGAAAAGAAAAATCGCAAAAAAGAAAAGCGAGTGAGTCACCCAATTGTTCTCCTGAGCAACTTGAGAGTAACAACCAACAAAATTGTTCTCAGTCAAATGTAAGAAAAGAGCCAAAACCTCCACCGGTAGTTATCAGCAGTGTAAAGAATTATGATAGGTTGTATACCATCCTAAAGGCAAAAGAAATCAAATTCAAAGCCATGTCCCTTAACAACGATCAAGTAAAGATTAATGTTGAGGATAGAGCAGCATTTAAGTTAACAATAGATTGTCTTCACGAACACAGCATGCAATGGCATTCGTATGAGGACAAGCAGACTCGAAATATAAGAGTCATGGCAAGAGGACTGCCTCCTTCTACCGATTCTCAGAAAATCATTAAAGAGCTAAAAGAACGAAAGCTTGCATGTGTAGATGCTGTCAACATAATGAAAAAGGAAAGAGTTAAAACAGGTGAAGGAACATTTGAAATCGTCAAAGTGCCTTTACCGCTATTTATGTTGTCTTTTGACCACAAAGAAGATATACAAGCCATATACAGGATCAAGGATATTCTTGAGATGACAGTCAAAATTGAGCCATTAAGAAGATCAAACTACATAGCTCAGTGTAAACGCTGCCAGTTGTATGGTCATACACAGAGATTCTGTAACAGAGAACCAAAGTGTGTAAAGTGTGCAGGCAATCATTTAACGCAGGAATGCACAAAAAGAAGAGACAAAACCCAAATGTGCTAACTGCCACGAAGAACACCCTGCCAACTATAGAGGATGTTTGGTAGCTAAAACATTCCAAGAAAGGAGAAACAGACTAGTACAAGAGAAATCCAATGATAAAGCTGGACGAAAACCTCACAAAACAAATCCGGAAGTTAGTAAGGGAACATCATACGCACGAATTGTTGCTGGTAATGAAGGACCACAAGTTAAAGAACACAATACAGATGAACTGTTATTAAAGATAATTTCTAGGTTAGATAAACAGGAGAAGATACTGGAATCCTTCAAAGAAAGGTTAAGTAAGCTCGAAAGTATTATACCACCTGTCGTAAGGAAGAAAAGTGGTAAATAAAGATCTTCGTATCGCAGTTTGGAATGCAAATGGAATCATACAGAAAAAACAGAATTAACAGCATTCCTAGATCTTCAACAAATTGATATATGTCTTATTTCTGAGACTCATTTAACAACGGAATCTTGTATTAAATTTAGAAACTATAATTTCTATCATAGCGTACACCCAGCGAATGCCGCTAGAGGAGGTAGTGGAATAATAATCAAAGCCAATATTTCTCATTATGAGGAATTTAAAATAGAAACTGAAGAAACCAAGTCACGGCGATAACAATCAAAACTAGAAGAGGAAATATAATGATAGCTGCAATCTACTGCCCACCAAAACATAAGCAAAAAAAAAGACAGCTATCTTAATGTTTTAAAGAGATTAGGAGATAGATTTTTAATTGGTGGTGATTTTAATGCCAAAAATACAGTGTGGGGTTCCAGGCTTACAACAGCTAAAGGCAAAGAGTTGCATGAAGCCGCTTCAGCGCTGGGTTGCAGTTATCAGTCTTCAGGGAAACCAACATACTGGCCTGCTGACCTGAAGAGGATCCCAGATCTGCTAGACTTCTTTATTTGTAGGAAGATATCACACAATTATATAACAATTGATGAAAACTTTGACCTGGAGTCAGATCATTCACCAATAATTCTAACACTTAGCGAAAATATCATTAAAACTGAAAGGGGTCCCACACTGGTTAACAAGAACACAGATTGGGAGGGCTTCCAAGAAGCACTGAATACACACATCTGTTTAAAGGTACCGCTCAAGACCAATGGACAGTTGGATCAAGAAGCTGCCAAATTTGAAAAGGATATTCAGCAAGCAGCCTGGGCAAATACCCCGGATGTCAGAAGATGTATGGCTGGTATCAGTTATCCTAAAGAAATTACGGAGTTAGTAGCTGTTAAAAGGAAATTAAGGAAAAGATGGCAACATACACGCTCGCCTGAAGACAAAAATAGGTTAAATAATGTTGCTCAAAGGTTAAGAAGGGAAATCTTGCAATTTAAAAACGAGTCCATAAATAAATACCTAAGTAATGTAACGCATACTAAGGAAACGGACTATTCGCTCTGGAGAGCCATTAAAAAATTTAAACGACCTTGCATACATAGTCCCCAATTAGGTCTGCAGATGGAACCTGGGCGAAGGATAAACAAGGGAAAGCAGATGTATTCGCTACATATTTAGAACAAGTATTCCAACCTAATATAAACTTTCAATCTCAACAAGAAAATATAACAAATAGAATTAATCTTGACTATAATGTACTTTCACAACAAAATAATGAACATAAAATAGATCTTGTAACTAAAGAGGAAGTGGCTAGGGAAATTAAATTTAACATAAATTCAAAAAAGCCCCTGGTTACGATTTAATAACTGGAGTAGTACTGAAACAGTTACCAAGGACAGCCATTATAAAACTTACTAACCTTATAAATGCAGCTTTCCGGTTGAAGCATGTACCAGACATCTGGAAAATGGCCGAGGTAATTATGATCCCGAAGCCCGGCAAGCCACCTAATGAACCTACATCATATAGACCAATCTCACTACTTCCAATAGTTTCAAAGGTATTTGAAAACTGTTACTTAAAAGACTCAAACCAGTTATAGAGATAAACAATCTCATACCTACCCATCAGTTTGGGTTTAGGGATAAGTATTCAACTATTGATCAAGTGCACAGAATAACCAACATTATTGAGAAAGCATATGAAGAAAAGAAAATTTGCTCCGCCGTGTTCTTAGACGTTGCCCAGGCCTTTGATAAGGTCTGGCACGAAGGGCTAATCTCTAAGCTGAAAAAATATTGCCAAAAACATATTCTGAAATTTTGAAGTCCTACATAATTGGCAGAATGTTTTGGGTTAGGCAGGAGGAACATTCTCTAGCATGAGAGAGATTAAGGCAGGTGTACCTCAGGGCAGTGTTCTGGGACCCTTGCTTTATCTTCTCTACACAGCTGATATCCCGCAGCCGGATTGTGTGTCAATCGGCACATTTGCTGATGACACAGTTTTCTTGGGTGTGGGAGACAGTAGTAAAAACTGCAACAAGCATGCGATGAGTTCGTTACCTGGACCAAAAAGTGGCGAGTTAAAATTAATGAGGGTAAATCGGTGCATGTTGACTTTACTTATAAAAAGGATAAGTATGTTCCGATAGTAATTAATAGCACAAATATTCCATTCAATAACACTGCAAAGTATCTTGAATGAACTTAGATGTGAAGCTGCGATGGGCAGAGCACATAAAAAGAAAAGGACAGAACTTGACATAAAGTATAAAAAATGTACTGGCTGATTGGTAATTGTCAGGAAGCTTGCAAAAATCACTTTGGTTACACAATTCACTTATGCAACTTTTATATACTTATGTCAGTCGTTTATAGTTCAGAGGTAACGAGAAACCCTTACAGTTTTACGGGTTTTTTCAAACATATGGATGAAAGTAGAACTGTACTTCTTTTTGAAACAAAACTGTAATGATTCTTTAAGGCTAACGTTAAAATATTAATATTTAGCTTTGTAAAAAGGCTGTTCGATTATTTTATTTAAAATATAAAACAATATAAAAGATGTAGGTTAGGATAATATTTCAGAATCATTTAAGAAGCTTAAGTATTTAATACATGATCTAATTAGGGTAATTAAAAATGATCACGCAAAGTTTTGTTTTTATAAAAGTAAACAACAACAAAATATGCAATAAGAGTAATCACAGCAAGTAGGGAGTAAATTCAAAACAAACTCTCTTATTTAAAAGTACTCACTGTGTTAACTTACATTTTGCAAGCAGATTGTTCTGAAATAAATAATAAAAAAATATTACCTATATTTATAATTTAATAGTATAACTTGATTATATCAACATTGTAATATATAAAAATAATATATAAAAATATTACCTATATTTATAATTTAATAGTATAACTTGCAACACAAGTAATCAACAAACAAGACGATTTTTTGAAATTTTGATGTAGTGCTAATTTTAGGGTTTTTAATATGAAGATGTTTGCGGGATGTTTTACACCATTTATTGTGATTTAATAGACTCATATCTTAAAAGTCAATATCCGGTGTTCAGAGGTGAATTTTAATTTGTTTTTTTTTTCGTGTTTGAAATTAATTTATATTTTTTGCGTTCCGCTTCAAAATACAAACTGGTTTAACAGGTTACCGCGTCAGTGAAATTTGTTTTTCTCTTTTTATTTGTTTCACCCAACTTTGGGGTACACCAAATCAATCACTTCTCAATGTTCTGTGCCTTCCTCGTAGCCCAGTATTGCTTCATTCGTTGTGATCTTGCTTTTCTTTCTTCGTCAGAGATTTGGATCGTTTGCTTGGATTTGACTTTGCCTTGGAACCGTTGCTTCTTGTCCTTGGTTATTGTTTTGGCTGTTCTGTCCATGAGCATAGTGTCAGTGATCTGCAGTTCTGTTATGTCTTTCTCCGTTTCTCTAAACCAAAGTGGTTTGGCTCTTCTACTGTGAAAGTAGTCAAATATTTTTTTGGTTAGTCTATTTTCGTTCATTCGGAGGATGTGCCCATAAAAATCAATTATCCTTTTTCTTATTGTGTCTGATAGTGTTTCAGTTTTTTGGTAAAGAGTTTCATTCCTGATGTGGAGTAATTGGTTGTTACAGAATTTGGGGCCTAAGATTTTTCGTGATATGAAATTTGTTTTTATTTAATTAATATAATTTTTGTGCTTAACGTTCACACTTTATTCCAGTTAGACTAATGAGGACGAGGGATCAGTGTTAAAGGTACGGGAAAAGCAACGGGAGTACTGCGGCTGGAACTAAAAACCTTCAGTTGCGCAGTTCAGAAACGCAGAAGACTGACCAGTGCTTTAGGCACATCGACCACCGAGCCAAAAAAATTAATTTTTTTGTTTAAATTTGTTTTATATACTAACAAATGCGAAATTTTCCAACCTGTAAGATTAAATATTTATATTCATTAATTAATCGAATTAATTAAATCAATTAAATTAATCGACATAATTAATTAAATAATTCCAATAAAACCTAAACAAATTTATGTTGTTTAAAATTGAATTACATTGTCACGTTTAATGATAAATTCCATTCGTCTGGCATAACAGTTGCGTTAATTGGACCAACATTTCAGAAATTTAATATCGATTTTGTCACACGGGTAAATTATCATTAGGTTATTTTTTGGAAAACCAAAAAGGACATTATCGAAAGTGAATAGTTAAACTAATTTAGCATATTTCGTTGACAGGTTTTCAAATGAAACATTAAAAATTTTAGCAAAAAACAAATTTTGCTAATTAGATTGAAACATTTGGTTGCCGAAAGAAAGCGAATTGACACAATGAATCAAGCACTGTACAAACGCAAAGTTTAAGGCATGCAAAGCTACCGCGCCTCAATAACACACTGCGCTTTTATTGACGAAGGGCGTTGCCTGCTTGTACAGGGAAATGGTTTTGTTTCTGTGTCAAAGGGGATTAAATTTAGTAGAATTATGTAGAAATGTTCTGAATTAATCCACACTAATATCCAGTCATCATTTTGTTTTTTATTTTATTTTTAAATAACTCGAGTTCGAACACAATTTGAAAAAAAATAACTGACGGATTATGAAATGAGTCGAAACGAATATACACTCAACCTACTTATAGATTATTTATTTCCATTAAATTTTGTCTATTCATAAAATGTGCTTTTAATACCAAATATATTCTAAGCGTGATTTGAAATAATTACGCTTTACAATTGCACGGCCTTCTATATAAGCCAAACTGAAAGACTGCCCGCTTCAGTAGTAATGTATAAAGGGTTCACTTTCTTGTGAAGTTCAGTCAAACCGGAAATTGATACTAGAAATTCTGAAGGCGGCGAATCTTATCTTTTAATTGACTTTCTTTTATGAATAACTTCAATTAATCTGCTGAAATGTTTATTACGCTGGAACTGATTAATTAAAATTCTCTATTGTTTTTCAAGTACTCGGTTAATAATTTTTTCCGGCAGGAGTATTTTTTCTTTCTCTACTCAAATTTATTATACTAAATATTAGACAAACAAATATTTTTAAGTAATTAGGATTATGACCTGTCAGTGGTCTATCTACTCACCTCGTAAAGGCTACAGCGGTTTCGAAACTCTATCGTTTCATCTTCAGGCTGTGATACAAAACGTTAAATCCCTCTGTCTAGGTCGTCAAAAAGTCTAACAAAACATTAAAAACATAAATCACAAACACTGAACTCAATTACACCATTAAAATACGAACGATGAAATTTGGATTTGGCCAAACGATACGTGAAACTCGCATGTCGTTAAATTCCGGACTGCCAACTCCGGAATTTTAATGTATTGTTTGACTTTGTGACGAACTCGATAGAGGGATTTAACATTTTGTATCACGGCCTGAAGATAAAACAATAGAGTTTCGATACCGCTGTAGCCTTTACGAGGTGAGTAGATAGACCACTGATGGGAAGAATAGGTCATAATCCTAATTACTTAAATATGTGGTCCTGTGGCTATGTTGCAATAACGAAAATATTTTTAATATATTAATTTTTCATTTTTCAATTTTTCATTTATATATATATATATATATATATATATATATATATATATATATATATTTATATATGTTTGTTTATATTTTGAATAATAATTTTTTATACAACAGAAATATTTTAGTGACTGTATAAAAAAAGTACCGTACCATTTAAGGTTTGCTCATTGCAAAATATGGTGGTGTTTGGTTTTATTTAGTGTGTACAATAACAAATGTGCCAAAACAAAATAGGAGTTAGTCTACTTTATATAAAACAAAAATTTATATTGTATCTTTATTATTTTTTAATGATAAAACCCTCAGGGGTGCAGACTAGCAGCTCTTATTGAGAGGATTTAGACGTCCCTCGCGGTACCCGAGTCTAACACACTTACACTACATTTACGACGTTAACACTTTACACTCACACTTACATTTAGGCAGGCGGTAGTAGCCTCAATGTGCTTTTCGCCCTAAAATAACAAACAAAAATTATGATAAAAGAACTAAATATTGATTTTAAAATGTAGACTGAAATTTGGTTCAATAATTTTTTTTAAATAAGGAATTGAAACTTCAAACATAAAGAAAAGAAAAGGATAAAGAAAGCATAACTTATTCATTTTCCTGTTATAAAAAACAAGTTTTATGCTTATAATATTCCTAAGCTAATCGTCAATGTATACAATAGCATTTTGTGTTTAGGCACGCTAACCGGAACACAAAATGCTGTTGTAAGTAATAGGTCTTGTTGTTTCGAATCTTGCCTAAGTTAATCGTCAATGTATACAACAGCATTTTGTGTTTAGGCACATTAACCAGAACACAAAATGCTGTTGTAAGTAATAGGTCTTGTTGTTTCGAATCTTGCCTAAGCTAATCGTCAATGTATACAATAGCATTTTGTGTTTAGGCACGCTAACCGGAACACAAAATGCTGTTGTAAGTAATAGGTCTTGTTGTTTCGAATCTTGCCTAAGCTAATCGTCAATGTATACAACAGCATTTTGTGTTTAGGCACATTAACCAGAACACAAAATGCTGTTGTAAGTAATAGGTCTTGTTGTTTCGAATCCTGCCTAAGCTAATCGTCAATGTATACAATAGCATTTTGTGTTTAGGCACGCTAACCGGAACACAAAATGCTATTGTAAGTAATAGGTCTTGTTGTTTCGAATCCTGCCTAAGCTAATCGTTAATGTATACAATAGCATTTTGTGTTTAGGCACGCTAACCGGAACACAAAATGCTATTGTAAGTAATAGGTCTTGTTGTTTCGAATCCTGCCTAAGCTAATCGTCAATGTATACAATAGCATTTTGTGTTTAGGCACGCTAACCGGAACACAAAATGCTGTTGTAAGTAATAGGTCTTGTTGTTTCGAATCTTGCCTAAGCTAATCGTCAATGTATACAACAGCATTTAGTGTTTAGGCACACTAACCGGAACACAAAATGCTATTGTAAGTAATAGGTCTTGTTGTTTCGAATCCTGCCTAAGCTAATCGTCAATGTATACAATAGCATTTAGTGTTTAGGCACGCTAACCGGAACACAAAATGCTGTTGTAAGTAATAGGTCTTGTTGTTTCGAATCTTGCCTAAGCTAATCGTCAATGTATACAATAGCATTTTGTGTTTAGGCACGCTAACCGGAACACAAAATGCTATTGTAAGTAATAGGTCTTGTTGTTTCGAATCTTGCCTAAGCTAATCGTCAATGTATACAACAGCATTTTGTGTTTAGGCACGCTAACCGGAACACAAAATGCTGTTGTAAGTAATAGGTCTTGTTGTTTCGAATCCTGCCTAAGCTAATCGTCAATGTATACAACAGCATTTTGTGTTTAGGCACGCTAACCGGAACACAAAATGCTGTTGTAAGTAATAGGTCTTGTTGTTTCGAATCTTGCCTAAGCTAATCGTCAATGTATACAATAGCATTTAGTGTTTAGGCACGCTAACCGGAACACAAAATGCTGTTGTAAGTAATAGGTCTTGTTGTTTCGAATCTTGCCTAAGCTAATCGTCAATGTATACAATAGCATTTTGTGTTTAGGCACGCTAACCGGAACACAAAATGCTATTGTAAGTAATAGGTCTTGTTGTTTCGAATCTTGCCTAAGCTAATCGTCAATGTATACAACAGCATTTTGTGTTTAGGCACGCTAACCGGAACACAAAATGCTGTTGTAAGTAATAGGTCTTGTTGTTTCGAATCTTGCCTAAGCTAATCGTCACTGTATACAATAGCATTTTGTGTTTAGGCACGCTAACCGGAACACAAAATGCTGTTGTAAGTAATAGGTCTTGTTGTTTCGAATCTTGCCTAAGCTAATCGTCAATGTATACAACAGCATTTTGTGTTTAGGCACGCTAACCGGAACACAAAATGCTGTTGTAAGTAATAGGTCTTGTTGTTTCGAATCTTGCCTAAGCTAATCGTCAATGTATACAATAGCATTTTGTGTTTAGGCACGCTAACCGGAACACAAAATGCTGTTGTAAGTAATAGGTCTTGTTGTTTCGAATCTTGCCTAATCTAATCGTCAATGTATACAACAGCATTTAGTGTTTAGGCACACTAACCGGAACACAAAATGCTATTGTAAGTAATAGGTCTTGTTGTTTCGAATCCTGCCTAAGCTAATCGTCAATGTATACAATAGCATTTTGTGTTTAGGCACGCTAACCGGAACACAAAATGCTATTGTAAGTAATAGGTCTTGTTGTTTCTAATCCTGCCTAAGCTAATCGTCAATGTATAAAACAGCATTTTGTGTTTAGGCACGCTAACCGGAACACAAAATGCTGTTGTAAGTAATAGGTCTTGTTGTTTCGAATCCTGCCTAAGCTAATCGTCAATGTATACAATAGCATTTTGTGTTTAGGCACGCTAACCGGAACACAAAATGCTATTGTAAGTAATAGGTCTTGTTGTTTCTAATCCTGCCTAAGCTAATCGTCAATGTATAAAACAGCATTTTGTGTTTAGGCACGCTAACCGGAACACAAAATGCTGTTGTAAGTAATAGGTCTTGTTGTTTCGAATCTTGCCTAAGCTAATCGTCAATGTATACAATAGCATTTTGTGTTTAGGCACGCTAACCGGAACACAAAATGCTGTTGTAAGTAATAGGTCTTGTTGTTTCGAATCCTGCCTAAGCTAATCGTCAATGTATACAATAGCATTTTGTGTTTAGGCACGCTAACCGGAAACAAAATGCTGTTGTAAGTAATAGGTCTTGTTGTTTCGAATCTTGCCTAAGTTAATCGTCAATGTATACAACAGCATTTTGTGTTTAGGCACATTAACCGGAGCACAAAATGCTGTTGTAAGTAATAGATCTTGTTGTTTCGAATCCTGCCTAAGCTAATCGTCAATGTATACAAGAGCATTTTGTGTTTAGGCACACTAACCGGAACACAAAATGCTGTAGTAATTAATAGGTCTTGTTGTTTCGAATCCTGCCTAAGCTAAGAAGAAGAGTGAAAATAACTTGACCTATAACTCAATTCGAAGGGATAAGCTATCATAATGTTTGAAAGATATATCATTTGAATAATTGATTTTCGAAATAGTCGTAAGTCGTATCAGAAAACAACAAAGCAGATTTTTACAAATTAAGAATATGATTTAGTTTAATTACCCGATCACGAGAAGTTATGAAAAACTTATTAAAATTAAAGTTAATTTAAATATTTTTACTGAACATATTTCAAATTCCAAATGTTTGGTCAACAACTACAAAACTAAATTTTTCCAATCAGATCACAATACTACAGTTTATGTGATCACAATACTATAGTTTATGCCGTTTGATACTTTATATTTTTGTTTATATTTGTAAATATGACAAATGAAAATTTAGAATGTTTATCTTTTTTAAAATAATTATTAAAAAATAGCAGGTGGGTTTTGAACTTCAGACAGTGGATTTTTGCATTGTCGCCAGAATTTTTATATAGAGGTTTTCGGAGTGCGTGTTCATGTAATACTTTGGAATGTAAATACAAACATACATTTTCAAATACAACTTTTGAAAATGGAATTTTAAGTTCTCATCCTGTATCTCTCTCCGAAATACTTGCATGTTTTTTTTCAAAATAACCTTATTTCGTAACCTAAAACAAATTGCTAAACAGGAAGTGAGGTTGTTTAAGAAAATTCTTCTGTTGATACAATTGAATACTGATGTACTGGGAGTATTTTTTGAGACTCGAACTAAGAACCTCGAGATGCGCAGTTCAAAGACGCAGTAGCAGATCGGTGCTTCAGTCACGTCTGGTCGATGTGCCTTAAAACATTATTCACCGCTGCACTAGTTGTCGTTATAGAGTAAGCAGTTATTTTGGAAAGATCCATTTCCTGAACAAGAGATAAGTAAAGGGAAATGAAGTTTTTATCTCATGTGGGATCAATTGGTAACAACATACAGGATGATCGGAAAGTCCGTTACCTTAACTATTGTTCTACTGAAAGTACAATTGTTTAGTACGTAAACTAAAGGCAAATACAAACTTTACTTCTAGTTAAGTGTAAACTAAAGGCAAATACAAACTTTACTTCTAGTTAAGTGTAAACTAAAGGCAAATACAAACTTTACTTCTACTTAAGTGTAAACTAAAGGCAAATACAAACTTTACTTCCAGTTAAGTGTAAACTAAAGGCAAATACAAACTTTACTTCTAGTTAAGTGTAAACTAAAGGCAAATACAAACTTTACTTCTAGTTAAGTGTAAACTAAAGGCAAATACAAACTTTACTTCTACTTAAGTGTAAACTAAAGGCAAATACAAACTTTACTTCCAGTTAAGTGTAAACTAAAGGCAAATACAAACTTTACTTCTAGTTAAGTGTAAACTAAAGGCGAATACAAACTTTACTTCTAGTTAAGTGTAAACTAAAGGCGAATACAAACCTTACTTCTAGTTAAGTGTAAACTAAAGGCAAATACAAACCTTACTTCTAGTTAAGTGTAAACTAAAGGCAAATTCAAACTTTACTTCCAGTTAAGTGTAAACTAAAGGCAAATACAAACTTTACTTCTAATTAAGTGTGAGCTAAAGGAAGCAATAAATTAAATAAAAATAAAGCAAAAATTTAACACTTATTAATTTCTTTTTTTTATTTTATTCTCAATTATTACCTTATTATATTTTTCTAAATAACGAAATCATTCTTTATATTTTTTTATAATGGAAACAAGAAAGAAATATTTGTATGCTACATTAAACACTTTAAGTATTATTTCTACTTTTTCGTATTGTTAAAAAGAAATAAATAATTTTACAGTAAGTAATAAAGTTTCTTTGTTCAGTATATTAATCTGCCTTCCCTAGCTTCGTTTCGGAGAACCTCCATCTTCAAAAACTATATCTCTTCTACATATAGCAGAAAAAGGAAGGCGTATGAACATTTTAGAGAACGTGGAATTTTTTTAATCTAAATTAAAGGGAGAAAACATAATAAATGAGCAGATATCGTCGCAAGAAGATATTACGTTTATAAATCTAAAAACGTTTCAAAAATTAACAGGAGGGACGACCGTTGAATTAGAAGTTTGAAATCAAATTGAAAAATTTGCAAGCCTATTTTTATTATTATTATTATTATTGCAAGCCTAAAGAAATTATTGAGTCTATTAATACTTGTTTCACTGGTTAGTTTTATTCACTGGTATTTTTTCTTTATTTTTAAAATTCTGGCTGTTGTTGAACCAGGTGTTTGAGCAGTTTTTAATAACCCCTGTAACATAAATTTATTGCGTCAAAATTGTTTTGATCTCTCCCCCCTCTCTCTCTCTCTCTCTCTCTCTCTCTCTCTCTCTCTCTCTCTCTATCTATCTATCTATCTATCTATCTATCTATTTATCCATCTATCTATCTTTATATAAAATAAAACTTTATAGCTGGTTTATAGTTATATATATATAACAGCCACCTCATAGCCACCTCATTGGCCTATTTGATAGCGTACTGGGCTTTCACCCCGAGGACCGGGTTCGATTCCCGGCCAGGGTTTGGCATTTTCATACGCTATAAATCATCCCACCGTCTGCTTGTGCTACGACCAAGTGTGCACAGTAATCGAACGTTAAACACAAAAAAAAACATAATATATATATATATATATATATATATATATATATATATATATATATATATATATATATATATATATATATATATATATATATATATATATATATATATATATATATATATATATATATTATAATATAATAATATATTATATAATAATATATATTATAATAATATATATTATATATATATATATATATATATATACATAATTATATATATATAATTCATATACTTATACATATGTGTGTAGTTATCTTCTATTAGTGTTTCAATCCTAAGAGATTCATTCCTTTTGAAAAGGTATCCAATCATCCTTTTGCGTGGAAAGTGTATTTTCCTCAATAAAGTAATTTCAAAGGAAAATCATTTAACCTACATCTAAAGTGAAAAGGGAATTAACGTTGATAAAAAAACATAAATATAATTTTAAAAATACTTATTAAAGGCGTAATTAAATGAGAGTTTATTAATAAGATAATTGTATTTTTAATTCCCATATTAATAATTTAAATAATGTTTATTTAATTGTAAATATAAAATGCAGTTGTGTGTTTATTTTTATCAATATTTTCGATATATTTAAATAATTTTTAATCGATATTACTTCTTTCTGATAGTGTTATATTCATAAACAGAAAATTAATTAGTAAAATATTTAACAGAATACCTACGGAAATATAAAAAATATTATTAGGAGTTCACAATTTTTTTTTTGCAACGGAAGCAACTGCGGCTCGAACTTAGAATCTATAGTTGCGCAGTTGAGTGACTCAGTAAGTGCTTTGGTCACTTCGACCACCGAGCCCTATTTTTCGCTCCCATCCTGCGCAAAGATTTTTCTTTAGTATTTCACTGGTTTCTTTTTAAAAATGGCATTGTGTTTTACATCAAATGGAAAAAAAAGTATTGATACATTTGTTGAGCTATTGAATCAACGACGCCTCTTCTGCCATCTGCAATTCAAATTAGTAAAATTATTTGTACTAACATTTTACCAGAACTGACGAAATTAAGGATGTACCGATTCTGAATAACTTTAAGCGGTAATTGTCTAGTTCAATTTTTTTGAAATTGTTTAGTCAGATGTTTCTTTTGAAATAAACGCAAATAAACTGTTAGCATGTTAACGTTTACGTTATAACGATTACATTGCATGTTTGCTATCAGTTTTGGATAATATTAACAAGATACACAACTTAAGCTGCATGCACAACAACTAAACAATGGCGTTACTTTGTATGGATATTAATCTGTAAAAAGAAAATAAGTTAAAAATACAATTTAAATAAATTTTTAAAATTTTGTATACATGTGAACATATCTGCGAGTCAAAATTATCATTGGGCTTTCACAAAGCCGTTTGTTAAATCATTTAAATATCTAATATGTACTTTTTTTTAATTTATAATGACACTATTACTTTTGTAAACATCCTGTGATATTGCTAACGTATACATTCAAGCATAAATCCATCTTCAGTGAAATAATTTTAAATAATAAATCTTTTTTAGATAATGAAAATTAAAAAATATAACTCCGAAATATTGCACTTTAAAAGTTTAATTTTATATTATTTTGAAAATTAATAACAATGTTTTTTTGTAACCAGAACCTATACATTAAAGCAAATATTTAATTTAATATTATTTATTTTTTATGATCTTTAACACCTGTGCCTGTGCTTAACCTCTCTTAAAATTCAACCAATAATTTCAGTAGCATTACGTTACGTCATTCGGTTTGTTTAACTAATTTAGAACTGAAAATCATAACTTCAGTTTGCCGTAGCTCTTTTCCCTACGAAAATTGTTTTGCATTCTTTATACAGGCTCTACGATCAGTATTTAAAGTTTTTTGTGTATTCTAAAATATTTCAGTATTTCCTTACTTCCTTGCTACTTTAGTGGTAAATTATAGTCACCGAGTTTTTAATCACATATTCGTATTAAACTAACTACATATTGTTAATTCTAGTTTAAATAACTCAAGTCATAATTGGCGCTCATTTCAAATTCCCAGGTCTGGGTCTTACCATGATGGCAGCTCCAATAGAAATTTGTTAACAAAATGAGAGTAGTGCAGAAAAAAAAATTCCAAAAGAACAACTTGTTTTAAAAGGGTATATTCCCTTAAACAAATATTTCAAAATCGACTGTTTGATACTCGAATACTCAAGTGTTAGGAAATATGTTACTTGATAATTATTCACAAACAGTTTACTAAGGTTATTTTGCTAATAACATGGTTGAGGAAGGAAAACAGATAAAATCACCGGCTGACACCTTAGGCGTATCGCAAAATTTGTATCTCCAGGTACGTCATATCTCTTGCTTAATTAATTAGGCCTCAGTTAATTGTTAATGTTCGCTTCTCACGTGACTTTATGATGACATGGTAAATTTTATGACCTTAGTGTAAAGTTACGCTTAGTATTTCTTTGTCAAATGACCTTAGTTATGACGCTTAGTATCGTCAAAGTTACGTAAAGTTACGTTTAGTATTTCTTTGTCAAATTTTATGACCTTAGTGTTAAGTTACGCTTAGTATTTCTTTGTCAAATTTTATGACCTTAGTGTAAAGTTACGCTTAGTATTTCTTTGTCAAATTTTATGACCTTAGTGTAAAGTTACGCTTAGTATTTCTTTGTCAAATTTTATGACCTTGGTGTAAAGTTACGCTTAGTATTTCTTTGTCAAATTTTATGACCTTAGTGTAAAGTTACGCTTAGTATTTCTTTGTCAAATTTTATGACCTTAGTGTAAAGTTACGCTTAGTATTTCTTTGTCAAATTTTATGACCTTAGTGTAAAGTTACGCTTAGTATTTCTTTGTCAAATTTTATGACCTTGGTGTAAAGCTACGCTTAGTATTTCTTTGTCAAATTTTATGACCTTGGTGTAAAGCTACGCTTAGTATTTCTTTGTCAAATTTTATGACCTTAGTGTAAAGTTACGCTTAGTATTTCTTTGTCAAATTTTATGACATTAGTGTAAAGTTACGCTTAGTAATTTTTTGTCAAATTTTATGACCTTAGTGTAAAGTTACGCTTAGTTTTTTTTGTCAAATTTTATGACCTTAGAATAAAGTTACGCTTAGTATTTTTTGTCAAATTTTATGACCTTAGTGTAAAGTTACGCTTAGTATTTCTTTGTCATTAAAGCATTACTTTTCGTAACAAAAAATAATTTAAGGGATTTAATAATTATTAATTTATGTAATATACATCAATGTAGTTGTACAGTTTGCTCTTGACGCAAGCTGTGTGCATATTCTCCCAAATTTCGATTCAAAACATACGCGGTAGCGTTCCGCCCCGCCAAGTCAGCGAATCTGGCGCAATTTTTATGTACAGGTGTCGAGTACAGGTATTCAGGTATTGATAACCTAAAAACTGAAACTACTATAGACTTAGCTTAAGCGTGAAGAGCATTAAAAATTAGTGGGACAAAAATAAAATTTAGAAAATGGCGCTTAACAATTGTTGTCTCCTGCTTCAATACTTTCGCGTCTACATCCGAAACTACTAAACCGAATTTGATCAACGATGACTTATTTTATTCGTCATGATTATACTATGTGCTTCTTGCTTAAACATTGGAAAAAGTACGGCGTTTATAATAATAAACCTAAACATTGTACGCTCTCTGCATAAGGCACTATTTGGTTATAAATATTTACTAGTATGTACCTACTTTGTAACAGTATAGTTGGCACGTACATTGTTTAAAGTCTAATTGTATATTTAATATTTTTGTTTGTATGGTGACTTGATTTTGGGTTGAGCTGTATACAGTGGATAACATTTTAGTTCCAGTAACTCTCTTCTACCCCAGCGTTGATTTCTTTTTAAGTTGAATAAAGAGAGTGAAATGTACCTATAAAAGTATATTTTGTTAAAAATTATTTCAACAGGATACCATTTTTTTGCGAGAAGTATTGCTTTCAGATTATTATTGAAACCTGAATGCCAGAACTTACCGTAGCCCTTAGCAACTTCCGCGAACACTGGCGGGCGCAAAATTGTTCTCTCAGAAGATGTTTCAGTAATATATGTCAGTCAATCGACTTGATCTTTATAAATATATATTTCATGCGGAAGCTGTAATTGTACCTTAAGTAAATCTTAGAACTTCCATCGATAATGTTTTTCTTCGGTTTAGAAAATACCGTGATCCAGTCAGCGATTGATGCTGAAATAGTTTCACGAACAACGGAAGACATCAAAAAATTCCCTTTGAATTGTTAAACAATTTATTCATATGTACTTAAAAAACATTTAGAAATACAATTAATTGTAACTTTTAAAATTAGTTTCACATAGTAAATCAGTCATATAAATCATACATGTTTCTTATCTGTAATTTTCAATCACACAACAGAAAATAGGTGCCTATTTTAAACTGCTACTTAATCTGCTTCTAGATTCTCGGAATTGGTGTGGGTTTTAAAGCCGATTAAATACATGGAAATGTAAAATGAATATTTAAAGGCACAGTGTACATTTAATAAGAGCAATGTTGTGCATTGATTTCACTCTGGTCTTTAGCATAAAGACATTTTGCATGGTCCCCATTTTCAGAATATTCGTTGGAAATACACGTATTTGCATTTCAAGGATATAAAAGTTTTTTACATATTACGTAATCACAAAAATAACAATGTTTTTACTTCTAATTTATTTGTATTAAAATAATTAATTGTTACTAAAAATAATCATATTTGCTAAAACTTTATTTATGGAAACCTTTCTGTTCTGAAATTTATTGATTACGGAAAACCTGTAAACAAAAATGTTTGAAAAATTGGCGTTTGAGAAACCATTTTCTTTAATTGTTTTATAAACAAAATAAAAGCTGTGTCGGTGGTTCGTTTCAAAACTTTACGCAGCAGCCTGTAACAGTAAAAATTGTTGAAACATAAAAACAATTAATCGGTGCCAACAATAGTTTAATAATTAAAGCTAATTTATGTAATTATTGTTTATAAAATTTCAATATTAAATACCTGTATATTACATGATCAATTAGAATCTGAGCCGCCGAAATAAATTATAAGTTCAGTGTACCATCAGTACCAGTTCAAAATCATCATGTATATTAATAATCTTTTGTTTTTTATAATATAATTTAAAATCATAATAAAATTAATGTTATATTACGAAAAATCTTAGGCCCCAAATTCAGTAACAACCAAGTACTCTACATTAGTAATGAAACTCTTTACCAAAAAACTGAAATACTATCAGACACAATAAGAAAAAGGAGAATTGATTTTTATGGGCACATCCTCCGAATGGACAAAAATAGACTAACCAAAAAAATATTTGATAAATTAATAAAAATAATAAAGTGATTATTTAATAAATAATTAATGATTCAAAAAAATAAAGTTGAATTAGCCTTCCAACTTACCAAGGACACATACAACAAGAAGTCCCTCTCCTGGAATACAAAGATAAGGCATTATCATACGATAATTAAACCAGAAGCCTTATATGCAGCTGAAACATTATCTCTCACAACCCAGGGCCCACTTGAAAGGCTGGAGATCAAAGAAAGAAAGATATTACGAAAAATCTTAGGCCCCAAATTCCGTAACAACCAATTACTCCACATCAGTAATGAAACTCTTTACCAAAAAACTGAAACACTATCAGACACAATAAGAAAAAGCAGAATTGATTTTTATGGTCACATCCTCCGAATGGACAAAAATAGACTAACCAAAAACATATTTGACTACTTTCGCAGTAGAAGAGCCAAACCACTTTGGTTTAGAGAAACAGAGAAAGACATAACAGAACTACAAATCACTGACACTATGCTCATGGACAGAACAGCCAAAACAATAACCAAGGACAAGAAGTAACGGTTCCAAGGCAAAGTCAAATCCAAGCTAACGATCCAAATCTCTGACAAAGAAAGAAAAGCAAGATCACAACGAATGAAGCAATACTGGGCTACGAGGAAGGCACAGAACATTAAAAAGTGATTGATTTAGTGTACCCCAAAGTTGGGTGAAACAAATAAAGAAGAAAATTAATGTCAAAGATGCTTATAAACATATTTTAATGATACCTATGACCTAAACTATTACAGGGATTGAGGTTAGGATTGTAAATCTGTATTCATTTATTTTGTTTGTAATAATAATAATAATAATAAATATACAGATAATAATAATAATAAATATACAAATAATAATAATAATAAATGTACAGATCGCAATAATAATTCAGAATCTTTAAAAAGCTTGAAATTATGATGATTTGACTAATAAATGGTGTTTATAAATTGCATGTAAACAGTACGTATGTATATCTATAGACATCTGACTTCGTAATTTATGTAGAAAATATTTAAACACAGAAGTATTGTTGGAAATAATTTAGTGTTCATTTAGTATTTAGTATTATTTGAATAGCGTAACGAGAAATAAAATACAGTCCATGCGGAATTGTATTGTATTAAAATCAGAAAAGTAGTACAGAAAAGAAGAGTAAATGTACAAGTATTTAAAACAATATACAATTCAGGAACTGAAGGTAACCTTAAATAAACTAACTTACAAATAAAAGTTAATTAACCCGTCCACAAAACAATTAATTTTAAAACTGTAAGTTTTTTTTTGAGATTTTTAAACATTGACAAAAATTAATAAAGTGTGATAATTTAAATTTTAAAAGTATTAAATTTAAAGATAGATTTGAAATTTCTTTTGGGAATTCTTTATATACAAATAATATATGTTTTTATTGTTATTTTTTACATTATTACAACTGAGGTATGCCCCATCTTGTAATTTTATCTTCATATGTAATTTCACTGTTTGCTGGGTTGCAGCCCGACAGCTGTTCCCAATGTGTTTACTGGCTTGGTCCTTTTCAGCCTTCTTGTTGTTAGGTTGTCACTCCGGTACAACTATTGTACGATCTCCTTATTCTAATGCTGCTGTAACCGTCGACGATGATTAACGGAGAGCTTCTTGATTATTTCTGCAACAGGTTCAATGCCTAGGTCTTTATGTAGGTTGTCATTACTGACATACCACGGGGCGTTGATAATCGTCCCCAATATCTTTTTTTTCTGGAAGACTTGTATTATGTCACTATTGATTTTTTGGTACAGCCCCATAGTGGTGCACTGGCCGTAACACTTGTTTGTACAGTAGTAGTTTGTTGCTTATTGACAATTCGGAATTCCTTCCAATGAGCCAATACATTTTACTTAATTTGAGATTTAGTTCTTCTTTTTTTTTTTTTACAAAATAATATATGTGATTATAACTTTAAACGTAAGTATATGTGAACTTCAACTAGTAACCCGAGTTTTAAAGAGCAATCATAGCAAATATAAGCTAAATTGAAAACATACTAACTTTTATTCAAATAACTCATTGTATTAATATAAAGCCGCCTCGGTGGCCTAGTTGGTAGCGTAATAGGCTTTCACCCCGAAGACCCGGGTTCGATTCCCGGCCAGGGCTTGGCATTTTCATACGCTATAAATCATCCCATCGTCTGCATTAGCCCAAGCGTACTCTCAATAGTCGGACGTTAAACACCAATATATATATATATATATATATATATATATATATATATATATATATATATTATTTGCGTATAGACCCTGTTGGATCACGCAAAGCACTCCGACTCATGTCTTGTTCCTTCTAATCCTCCACACCTCCCTCATCCTGACCCCATGGATCCTCTTCCGCTCCTCCGTCCATTTTACCCCTGCTCTCTTTGGGATTTCATTCTCTGGGACCTTCCAACCGAGCATCTTTCTCCTGTATGCGTTCCTGTCTTCAATGTCTGTTGAGTCTATTTCTGCGTCATGTAGGTCTATTCTGACTTGTGCGATCCACGACGTTGTTGATTTGACACCTTGTATATACTTAAGGATTCTGTTGGCAAGTCTCGTTGTTGGGAGTCTACTGATGTGTCCATAGAACCGAAACCTCCTTCTTCTGATATCTGCTGCCAGGTTCGATATCTTCTTTGTGGTCTTCCGGGAGTGCAACCTGTATTCATCTTCTGTTAATCTCAGGCCAAGGATCTTCCTCAAGATTTTGCGTTCTTCTTTCAAAATATCCTCCATGGTAGCTTTTGTATGGCGTGCTAGCGTCTCGCTTGCATATAATACCTCCGGTTTTATGACTGTGTTGTAGTGTCTGATTTTTGTGTGCCTCGACATACATATCTTCTTGTAGATATCACGCGTTATACCAAGAGCCCTCTTCATTCTCAGTAGCCGAACCCTTTGCGTAGCCTTCTCGCCACCTGTGGATTCAAGAATTTCTCCCAGATATTTCAAGTGCTTGACTCTGTTTATCTTACCATACTTTGTGTTTAGTTCTTGAATCATATATATATATATATATATATATATATATATATATATATATATATTAATACAAATATTATATAAGGATATTGTTTTGAAATAAAATAAAATATTGCCAAGGAATTGTTTTGTTATTTTTTCATTATTATAAAAGATTATTTACAAATGTTTTTAATTAACCCTCTTTGTAGTACATAATTAAACTTCTTCATTCTGTACTGTATGCGAATCGTAGACGATTTTAAAATGTGCTTTATTTTATCAGTATTTGTGAAAAGTAAAGCAATTATTTCTAAAGAAGTATTTTTTCTTAATGTCAATATTTTATGTCAGACAAATGAGGACGAGAAATCGGATTTAACGAAAGAGTAAAGCAATAAAGCAACGGCAGTAACTACGCGTAGAAACCACGATCTTGAGGTGCAGATTTGAAAAAAAACTTTAAAACTGAAACGTGGATATAATAAATGTTTCGTACAGTACAATAAATACATTTTTCTTATATTTTTAACGTTAATAGAGCGCAAAGCAGAATCTATAAGGCAGAGTATTTTCTTAGATGTATTTTAGCAAGAAAACTTTAATGTAAACATAATGAAAATGTAGGTCCTTTAGTTGTTTTATGTTGAAAAATAGATACATTATTTATGGATAATATACTTCAAACGTTTTAATAACTACAGTGAGATTGTTTAATAGCTTTGTAATTACTTCTGTCATATCTAACAAAATTAATACTTCTTTAATAATCATGAAACGTAATATAGCGCCTTGGTTTTATTACTTCTGGTTATAGTTCACTTAGAATGCATGTTACTATAGAGTTAGCAATTAGGTCGTAATAACCTCAGAGTAATATATACTAAATATTAATAAATTTTTGTACTTACAAAATAATTTTATTCGGCTAAAATAAGTTACTACAAGAAAACTGGAAGTTAAAACAATTTCTAGTAAGCAGAAAACTAAATATAAATATGTTTATATTGGAACTTAAATTGTATTGTTTCCTCGCAACAGTTAGCAAAAGTAGAATATATTCACGGAATGTTGTAAATAGAAGAATTTGAAATTGGAACGCCATTCTACTTGGAATGTTAACAGTTCGCGAATACTTGACTGAGCACGCGACGTTTTTCAGTTAAACAACCTACAATTGTTTCTTATCTTCTGACAATCGATCCGAAGTAGTGCGCTGAAACATGCGCGAAAACCGAGGCCACAGTCGGCTGGATGAGGACCGATAGCGCGAAGACAGTGAAAGGAATGTGCACGAGTTAGATTGACGCAGCTCGGACAGTTGAACAAACCAGCGAGACACGAAGCGAGACTATGTGAAATAAGTAGATTTTCTGCATCAAGTTTTTCCCAGCAATCTGCAAAAAACCTTCCTTTTTTTGTGTCAAGGGATATTTGCGATAGTAACATTGAGTAATAGTTTATTTACCTGCTGTTTGGCTCTGATCAAACAAGCTGCTATTTGGCTCTGATCAAACAAGCTGCTATTTGGCTCTGGTCAAACAAGCTGCTATTTGGCTCTGGTCAAACAAGCTGCTATTTGGCTCTGGTCAAACAAGCTGCTATTTGACTCTGATCAAACAAGCTGCTGTTTGGCTATGATCAAACAAGCTGCTGTTTGGCTCTGATCAAACAAGCTGCTATTTGGGTCTGATCAAACAAGTTGCTATTTGACTCTGATCAAACAAGCTGCTTTTGGCTATGATCAAACAAGCTGATGTTTGGCTATGATCAAACAAACTGCTGCTTGGCTCTGATCAAACAAGCTGCTGTTTGGCTCTGATCAAACAAGCTGCTATTTGGCTCTGATCAAACAAGCTGCTATTTGGCTCTGGTCAAAAAAGCTGCTATTTGACTCTGATCAAACAAGCTGCTATTTGGCTCTGGTCAAAAAAGCTGCTATTTGACTCTGATCAAACAAGCTGCTTTTGGCTATGATCAATTAAGCTGCTGTTTGGCTCTGATCAAACAAGCTGCTGTTTGGCTCTGATCAAACAAGCTGCTTTTGGCTATGATCAAACAAACTGCTGTTTGGCTCTGGTCAAACAAGCTGCTGATTTGCTCTGATCAAACAAGCTGCTATTTGGCTCTGGTCAAACAAGCTGCTATTTGGCTCTGATCAAACAAGCTGCTATTTGGCTCTGGCCAAACAAGCTGCTATTTGGCTCTGATCAAACAATCTTGCTGGCTATGACATCGTCATTGGTAAATGAACTGTTGGAGTAGTTATAATACTAGGGCTGTCCGTAAAATAAGGTTCCCAATAATTTTTCACAATGAAAAACATGTTTATTAGCATTGAATAATACATTTTTGGAAAGCTTACACTTTTTTCTATTTTTCGACATGAGATCGATGCATTTTTGCATACGGTGAACCGTATTTTGTATGCCTGGTTCGAAAAACCCTCCCGCCACGCCGCTAAAGTAGCTTAAAACTTTTTCTTTCAGCTTCTCTCTGGTACTGAAATGCGTCCCACCTACGTGTTTCTTCAAATTAGGGAAGAGATGGTAGCCACTTGGGGCTAAGTCCGGGCTGTAAGACGGATGTGTAACAGTATCCCATCCAAATTGGTTGATGACATCGGTTGTTACACGGGCGGTGTGCGGACGAGCGTTGTCTTGATGTAAACAAACTCCCTTCGTGAGCATGCCTCTCCTCTTGTTTTGATTCGCACAGCGAAGGTTCCTTAACGTCTCACAGTAACGATCAGCATTGATTGTTGTTCCGGTATCCATGAATTTGCACAACATAAATCCCTTCATGTCCCAAAACACGCTCGCCATGACTTTGCGGCAGACAGTGTTTGTTTGAACTTCCGCGGCTTCGGCGACTCTGGATGTTTCCAATGACGCGATTCTTCTTTCGTTTCCAATATTGTATAGTGTATCCAGGTCTCGTCCCTAGTGACAATGGAGTCCAAGAATTTCTTGCCATATGTTTCACAGGCAAGAAGAAATTTGCGGGCCGCATCAATCCGTTGCCGTTTGTGGTCTGTTTGGAACCCATTTTGCACAAACCTTGCTATACCCTAAATGATCTGTCAAAATTTTATAAATTGAGATCTTGCTGACATCAGGGATCATCTCAGAGAGCTCCTGAACAGTCACCCTTCGATCGTTCAGCATTGCTTCTTCCACTTTCGCAATCGTTTCGTCCGAAACGCTGTTCATCATGAACGTCTGTACGTCCTTCTTTGAATTCTCTGCACCATTTGCTCACGTGTTGTATGCTCATACATTTTTCTCCGCAGACTTCACACAGTTGGATATGAATGTCCATCGGTGCAGTGTTTTTGCATACAAAAAACGAATCACATAGCGTAATTCGCACCTGGCGGAAGACAGAAAAGACAATTCCATTATTAACCGCTACCAAGACAAGACTGAGCGTCGCAGACCGATCGCGGAGTGGGGATTGGGAGTGGAGGAAACAAGCTGCAAGCCAAGGTCACCGGATCCCGCGTAACAACGTTCGCAGCGGCTATAGCGCCTTGGGAACGTTACTTTACGGACAACCCTCGTAGTTACAATCAGACGCAGTAACTACAGCTACGATCGGTGTGCAGATTTTATGCTAATTAAAATTTCAAAATCAGAATTTCTAGAAAATATAAGAAAAACAATACTATTGTAGGACATTTTCTAATATGCTAGGCAGCTGCGTGCAGTGATTATGTCATTGATTATTACGGTGACAAACACTATTGTTATTTTAATACAGTTTTGTATTGATCTTCCTGTCCATTAGTCTTCTTTGTGTTGAACTACTGTGAAATACGAGGGTGGTCTGAAAAGTTTCCGACCTCAACATGAAGATAGAAGCATTCGTCGGTGGTAGTTATCTGTTGACAGTTACTCACCAAAATTTCAGCCATTTTGGACGCGCAGTTGTTATGTAACAGTTGTTTGAGTGAGTTGATGTGAGTATTTTTATGAAAATGGACAAAATCGAGTATCGAGCTGTCATTAAATATTTGTTTTTGAAAGGCAATACGCCAACGCAAATCAAAGATGAGTTGGATTCTGTATATGGGGACTCTGCACCATCATTTACCTCAGTGAAATTTTGGGCAGCTGAATTTAAACGTGGCCGTAAGAGCTTGGGAGACGATGAACGTTCGGGACGTCCCAAAACTGCAACTACCGACGAAAACATCGCCAAAGTTCACCAAATGCTAGATGACCGCCGAATTAAAGTGAGAGAGATAGCAGACGTTATGAACATGTCAAAAGAAAGTGTTTGTCACATATTAAATCAACATTTAGACATGAGAAAGCTGTCCGCGCGTTGGGTGCCGCATTTGCTCACGTTAGATCAAAAACGTGTTCGAATGAACATTTCCAATGCTCTGTTGGCGCAGTTTAGGCGCAATAAATCCCAGTTTTGGCGCCGATTAATTATTGTAGATAAAAATTGGATACACCATTATACGCCCGAAACAAAAATACAGTCCAAACAGTAGACTGCAAAGGGAGAACCGGCTCCAAAAAAAGCAAAAACTGTTTTTTCGGCTGGGAAAGTGATGGTGACTGTTTTTTGGGATAGTCATGGAGTTATTTTAATCGACTATCTTCAAAAAGGAAAAACCATTACAGGAGCATACTACGCATCATTACTTGACAAGCTGAAGTCAGAACTTGCGGAAAAACGGCCACATTTGCAGAAAAAGAAAATCCTGTTTCACCAAGACAACGCACCGTCTCACACCTCAGCGGTTGTCATGGCGAAAATCCACGAATTACGGTTTGAACTGCTTGACCATCCGCCTTACTCACCAGATCGAGCCCCAAGCGACTTCTTTTTGTTCCCTCATCTAAAAATTGCGCTCGGAGGACAGAGATTTTCGTAAATGAAGAGGCAATCACCTTCGTGAACAATTATTTTGCAGAAAAAAACGCCAAGTACTATTTGGACGGGTTACAGAGATGGGAGCATCGCTGGGAGAAGTGTGTAGAGGTACAAGGGGACTATGTTGAAAAATAAAAAAATTCTGAAAAAATGTCTTGTATCTTTGTTAGGTCGGAAACTTTTCAGACCACCCTCGTATTATTTTTAAATATGACGACAAGCAATAAGTGGCAAATCTTGAAACTTGGAAATGTCTGAAGTGCTTAAGCATCGTTATTATCACATAGAAACGATAAAAATCAGTACGGCATTTTATATCGAGAGTTTATTAATGCTATTAAGTGAGCGATGATTAATGACAGGTTGAACCACTACAGTCACAAAACTTTATTCGCTTTCGAAAAGTCATTAATTTACAATAAACTATTTTCTCTATGTATCTACCTACTGTGTTTTGTCACTACTATGTTATTTAACAATGATTTCTAGCTTACACATATTTTCAAGATCAAAATATTCCAGATTATTTTTTAAATTATTAAGCCAAATTTTAAAAAGTTATTGTTTCTTAAACAATCTACAATTTCGAAATCACACGAACAAAAATTTCCAAATGCATTTAATTGTCACATAAAGAACTTCAACCAATGAAATTTAAGACATATATTAAGTAATATTATTTTGAAAATAATAGATTCATTATTTTTATTACATTAAATGCATTACATTTTACTATGTTCAGTATAATAATCTGCCTTCCCTAGCTTCGTCAATTTTACTTTCGTTACGCGTTTCGGAAAACCTCCATCTTCAAAAACTATATCTATATTCTATGCAAGAATCAAGAATAGAACAAATATTTTTGCTGCAAAATACGCAATCCAGAAGGCGGAAAAAGATTGGATAAAGATGGAAATAAAAACATTATACAGCAAAAATAATATTAATAATAAAATTACATCTAATATTAAATGAAATAGTGTTTGGAGAAATTGCATGGAGATAACAGAGTGTATTAAGAACAAAATGAACAAATAAGTTAAAAGTAAACACGATAAGTTGAATAAAAAATTAGGAACACTAATAAATAATAAGAACACAATCAAAAGCATTAATTACGAACGAAAGGAATTTCATGAAAGAATAGTGAATTTATCAAAGGTGGATCTAAAGGAAGAAGAGGAAATTTTATTATCAAAAGGGTTAAAACAATGTTATCAAAAGGATTAAAGAATAGAAATATAAAGAAAGATGTAGCGCAAAACATAGTGGACATAGAGAACGCAATTGCGTTAATACCAAACGAAGAACAGGATCACGCAAGACGTTTGGCAACAAACGTTTTTATTGAATAAAACAATAAAACCAGAATTAAAAAACAAAAAAGATAAAAAAGAAGAAAGGACAGCACAAGGCTTAGTAAGAACGTTGGGGGATAACGATGTTATCGTTACAAAGGCGGACAAGGGGAACACGATAGTGTTGATAAATAAGGAAGATTACATAAGGAAAACCGAAGAGTTTATAACGAAGAAAAAAAAGAGTATAGATATAGTTTTTGAAGATGGAGGTTCTCCGAAACGCGTAAACGAAAGTAGATTCTTTTTTCTTGTGTTTAAAGTCTGACTATTGTGCACACTTGGGCTAACGCAGACGGTGGGATGATTTATAGCGTATGAAAATGCCAAGCCCTCGCCGGGAATCGAACCCGGATCCTCGGGGTGAAAGCCTAGTACGCTATCCACTAGACCAACAAGGCGGCAAACGAAAGTAGAATTGACGAAGCTAGGGAAGGCAGATTATTATACTGAATATAGTGACAATAATCCTAGCAGAAAAGAAGAAGAGTATAAAAAGAATTTCAACATTACATTTTACTTTTACAAAACGGTTATTCACTGAACAACAATTTCCCATCAAAGATATCCAACAACAAGTAATTGCTAAAGAAATTGCACAAATTCGTAATGAATATTTTTAACTGCGCATCCAACTGAATACACACTATAATGTAGTTGATGCAGAAAGCTAGCATCTGTAACAAATTGTAAGTGAATGTCATTAGTGACACATTGAAATAGTAATACAACTTGAGTAATACAAATATAACATTCCTTCAGATTTAGGCGGTTACAGGATTAAAACTGCTTCTCAAAAATATATTGTCACCCATGATCCCATATAATGAAAATAATATTTTCTGAGAAAGAAGAAGATTATTGAAGTTAATTATTTTAAATTAATTATTTGCAATCATTAAAACTTTGGTTAAATTTGTATGCCGTTTTTACGAATATACGAGGTGTGTTCAAAAGTAACGAGAATTTTAATTTTTTGAACAAATATTTATTTATTCTTCTACATTGATGTTGTCGCCTTCAAAATAGTACCCATTGGAGATTATGCACTTGTGCCAGGCTTCTTCCAATCCTCGAAACACTTCTCAAACTCGATCTTTGAGATAGCCTTTAGTTCTTTCAGCGATGCGCTTTAAATGTCATCTACGGCTGTAAAACGACGGCCCTTTAAGGTTCTCTTTATTTTTTGAAATAGGAAAAAGTCACACGGTGCCATGTCCGACGAATATGGAGGCTGTGGCATCGTTACAGTACTGTTTTTGGCCAAAAATTCACGAACAAGCAATGAAGTGTGAGCTGGTGCATTATCGTGGTGCAAAAACCATGAATTGTTTTTCCACAGATCCGAGCGTTTTTTTCGGATTGCTTCACGCAAACGGCGTTGAACTTGTAGGTGGTACTCCTTATTGACCGTTTCACCTGGTGGCAGGAATTCATGATGCACTATGCCATTAATATCGAAAAACACAGTGAGTATAACTTTCATGTTTGACCGCACTTGTCAAGCCTTTTTCGGTCTTGGCGAGCCAGAATGCCTCCACTGGGATGATTGAGCCTTAGTTTCGACGTTATATCCGTAAACCCATGTTTCGTCACCTGTTGTAATACCTTTCAGTAATTCTGCATCGTCGTTGACTTCATTTAGTGACTCCTGAGCAACTTCCATTCGACGCTGTTTTTGTTCAAAATTCAACAATTTTGGAACGAATTTTCCTGCCACGCGTTTCATATACAAAACATTGGAAACAATGTCATGGCATGATCCAATCGATATGCCAACATCATCGGCGACCTCCCTAATTGTGATTCGGCGATTGTTCATAACCATTTATTTCACTTTTTCCATGTTTTCATCGATTGTTGATGCGCTGGGGCGTCCAGGGCGTTCGTCATCTTCAACATCTTCACGGCCTTCTTGGAAACGCTTATACTATTCGTAAACTCTTGCTTTACTCAAATCAGACTCACCATAGGCCTTTGTTAACATTGTACACACTTTGTTACACTTTATTCCATTTTTTTACTCAAAATTTGATACAAATTCTTTGATCCATTTCTTTTAACAAACGAATATCACCGAGCTCATAAAAACACGTCTAACCTTAGTGGCTGTCACAGACAAAGTCAACAATGAAAACAGCTGAAAGTTTTATCATACTTCAAGGGCATTTATACCAAAATAATTTCAAAAAATGTTTGACAATTGGACTCTACAAGCCCGCGAAATTTAAAAATTCTCGTTACTTCCTGAACACCTCGTATATACGAATACACGTCGTACATACGAACATACACACACACACACACACACACACACACACACACACACACACACACACACACACACACACAACATACAGACATCTATATTTTATTCCAGTTAGACTAATGAAGACCCCGAATTAAGAACTTTTAAGTGCAATTCAGAGACACAGCAGACTGACCAGTGCTTTAGCTACATCGTCCACTGTCCACCAAGCCCCCCCCCATATATATAAAGCCAAAAATGACTAATTAATAAGTTCTCTACCACAGTCTACAGTTAAAAAAGTAGTTAAGTTACCTTATAATTTCGCCAAGATTTAGTCAACTGCGTATGCAGTTTACTTAACTAATATCAATATTCGCTTTAAGTTGGCGGTAATAGGTAACGCCACTAATAGGCCAGTGTGACACGCGATTGCCACTAGATGTACAAGCTGTATGAGAACATGAAACACGTAGGTTTCTATTTCATCATTTTCTGTCATTTTAGTTTTTACACACGTTTCCTGTTAATTTTTATTTTTTAATTAATTTCAAATTATGTAGTGCATCAATTTCAATTATTAATATTGGTAAGTTATGAGTGTCCAATTAATTTAAACTAACGAACTGGAAGGATTTAGATTTTTGGAAATGCCAATAAACGTATTTCTGTCATTTGCTCGCAAACGAAATTCCTGGAATAACATATTAGATGTCTTTTATTTTCGTGATTTAATGGAATGTGTGCAGTGTTCACTATCAAGCTATAATACGTGACTCACTGAAGTTACGCTTTCTCTATTAACATGGTAGAATCCATTTGTTGTGATTTTTATTGGACGAGCTTCCAGTTGCATTAGGAACAACTCAACCTACAACCAGAAAAGACATAAATTACTGTAGTATGTAGAACTCTCGCTGACATGATAGAAGCTAATATTCATTAACAATATTTTTATATTACAATTTCTTTTAGATCTTATATCAAAAACAAAGCGAAATTGCATTTTCTACCTCGTTTTCTACTTTGATGGTCCCTTGAATAGTCATGTTCTTATAATTTTTCTCACTGGTTTTGTGACAGTCAGTTTAAACGTCATCATTGAATAATTAAAGAGTCACTTGTGTTATTTAGTGTAACAATTAAATACATATAATTACTATTATTGTTTGACAATGCTTCAGTAAAGGTGAATAAGCCAAAGCAATAATTCACAAAATGATTGTACGGAAAGGTTGTGTATAAATATAATGTTTAGCTCCAATATTTAAGGTCAATATATATATATATATATATATATATATATATATATATTATTATTATTATTATTTGCGCATAGACCCTGTTGGATCACGCAAAGCACTCCGACTCATGTCTTGTTCCTTCTAATCCTCCACACCTCCCTCATCCTGTCCCCATGGATCCTTTTCCGCTCCTCCGTCCATTTTACCCCTGCTCTCTTTGGGATTTCATTCTCTGGGACCTTCCAACCGAGCATCTTTCTCCTGTATGCGTGCCTGTCTTCAACGTCTGTTGAGTCTATTCCTGCGTCATGTAGGTCTATTCTGACTTGTACGATCCACGACGTTGTTGATTTGACACCTTGTATATACTTAATGATTCTGTTGGCAAGTCTCGTTGTTCGTTGTTGGGAGTCTACTGATGTGTCCATAGAACCTGAAGCCTCCTTCTTCTAATATATATATATATATATATATATATATATATATATATATATATATATATATATATATATATACTTTTATAATATTTAATTTTAAATAAATAAGTTATTCTTATGTTCAAATCAATTTTAAGATATTCTTGGTCAAACATTTTTTAAAATATTTGCTCTAACAATTTATTATGGATTTATCGAAATGAGATCTGACCAATAAAATCTGTATATCTTAAGCCAAAGTTTAATTTTCAAAAATATTTAAAAATAAAACCTTTTCGAGAAAATTGTAGTCATTTTTATTTTTAATATTAACTCGTGAGTACAGAATTATTAATAAAGAGTTCCTTAATAAAGTAACAGATAAAAATTGTAGAATTAACAAAAAAATAACAAATTTTAACTATTAATGATTAACCCACTTCGGTATTTTTCAGTTTGTATTTTTTTCTTTAGTCACAAAATCTATATTCACTGTGGTCCTATATATATAATCACAGGTATTAGTGAAGTCTATTTTTTATTTTATTAATTTATTATTATTCATTGTTACATATTTTTGTTATAAAAATTATTGTAAAAACATTGGTAAATACAAAATCAACTTCTTCACATACTTAAAATAAAAACAAAAAAGCTCGTATATAAAATTAAGCAATTACTTAAAGTCAATATTAATAATTAATTTTGGGCTGACTAGATATTTAAAACATCTTTTCTTCCTCGACGTGAGAACCTGTTTGTCGTGAAATATTACATGAGCCGGATGTAATGTCTTGTTTTATACACCGCACTAACAAACAAACAACAAAGATAAAGTGTAACGGTTTGCTCATTTTGAAAATTACTTAAAAATGTGAGGCCATTCTTTGACTGCTGCACGAGGAGCTTGTTTTCAAACTTAGCAGGATGTTGCCGGGGAATTATTGCCGACCTTACAAACAGGAAATTTAGAGTAATGGCCGAAGAATCTGAATCAGCTCTCTACTCAATAAAAGCAGGAGTTCCACAAGTTCTGGGAACTATTCTTTATCTGGTATACACAGCGGATATCCTAACTTCAAACAAAACTGCAATTACTACATTTGCCGATGATACTGTGATATTGGTTGTAAGTAAATCTCAAGCTGAAGCGGCAGGAAATCTTCAGTCGGCATTAAATCACATAACACAGTGGACAGAAGACTGGAAAATTAAAGTCAACGAACTAAAGTCTACTCAAGTGACATTTTCATTACGGTATATAGATCCAAGTTATGTTTGATGAACGCCTTACGTGGAAGCATCGTGTATGTAAGAAAGCAGAGCAAATCAAACAAAAACTGCGTGATTTGTGTTGGCTGTTGGGACGAAAATCTCAGTTGGCCTTGTACCACAAGACATTATTGTACATATCAGTAACTAGGCCTATTTGGACAAATGGTGCTGAACTTTAGGGGCGTACAAAACCCTCAAATCAACAGATTATCCAGCGAGTACAAAATCTTATTATTCGTGCAATGACAAATGCAATATGGTACCGGAGGAATGATGACCTTCATGCAGACCTAGACTTGAAGTATGTAAAGGAGATAATACAAGACTGCGCCTCACGGCACGAGAAGAGACTACATCAACATTCGAACGTCGAAGCCATCCAACTCTTAGATGTGGAATTGGACAAGAGACGACTTACGCGTCATAAGCCGCATGATTTAGTTCGCTAAGTCCAATACATGTTATAGATCAATTATACGTATTACTCATTTATTCTGTAAGATTAAGATTGTAATAAATAAATAAATAAATAAAAATTTTTTTTTGACTGCTTGACACGAACTGAGTTAACGCTTCGATCTCCAATTGTATTCATATTCAGTAACAGATTAATGCATAATTTATGTTTAAAATCAAATTATTTTTAACGATTGAACCATTGGACAAAACTTACTTGAAACTTGCAATCCTCGGACAAGTTCTGAACAGGAAGGTTCCTTATGTGTTCTATCAATGTTCGTCTCTGAAACGTACGATTAAAAAACAATTAAAAATGTTTAAAATGTTCACATTAAAAGATCCTTAACGCCCAATAGGCTGCGATGCTGTGTGAAGGGTTAAGCTGCTTGAACAATTAGCACACTGCAGTTTCTAATCCTTCTCAACGTAGAAGCAGCTCCTGTCAAAATTTCCTCAGTTGTGCGTTAGAGCTTCAAAGGTAAACTAAAATTCCACCCGAAGGTAGAATCCGGAGCTCACGGGTTAGAGTCGATAGCACCTTGACTACTGACGTTAGTTTACTACACAAATGGATGGTTTACTACTTATATCAAGTTTATGTAAAATATGTAAATTGTAAAGGTAAAAAATAACAATTTTTAATTGATAATTTTTCACAATTACCTAAATAAATAGTTATTTTTTTAAAAAAAGCACATGGCATTTTTAGATTAATAAATAATAACCAGGGAGTTTGAAGTGAATAATTATTTTTTTAAGTGAAACCACAGCCTTTTGAATAATTATGTCATTTTCTTTAATGGATACAAACATGTTAGTTGATTTAGTACCCTTGAAAAGGCTACACACAATTGTCCGTGAGTAAAGACGGCACTTGGAAAATAAAACCCTGCTCTTTGAAGTGTTCGTCTCTGCGACTTGTTTATAGTAATAATAAACGCAATTTTAATATGTAACCGTCGTCTAGTCAATTTAAAAGGCATTTTTAATAACTTCTAACTGTATTTTGACATTTTTATTGACATTTCTGACTAGTCACGGTTATGAAGCTGAGTCCGCTTCTCCCACCACGCTGGCCACGTCTCCAAACGTATTATTCTCGTTACCTAGGTTACAGTTGCCTAGGTTATGGTTTTTAAACATGATCGTTCCTAGAATCCGTTAAAGTAGGCCTAAATATTTAGATTTAAAATATACAGACGTGTTCTTTAACCTGACTGAACTCCGCTCCGCTTGCCTCAGCTCACCAACAGCTCCGATCTGCATTTGGCGGCTTTCCATTTAAGTGACATGTTATAAGGATACTGTAAATGTCTAATGGTAAGTTGCATCACAACATTACAAGCTCAAATAAATGATTTACTTTACTTTAAAGAAGGTAATATGTTCATATGGCAATGTTATAGAAAGCTCTGTATCGATGTAAAATCGAAACAACCCTATACAACGACTTCTATTTCAACTACATTAACAAATACACTTTGTATATTACAGTCGATAGTTGTTTTTATTTCAAGTACAAAAATATTTCTTTATTTTATTTTGGTTTGATATGTTATTCATATTACTTTTCCTGCATTTTAGTTTACAAAACGTATTTTTTACAAATACTTAAATATACGCTACAAGCAGCATACAAATCAAACGTATGTAACATTTAGAAATAACGTTTCCATAATAATCTATCAACTGTATTTCTGTATACGTCTACAGGGCAACAGATGTCCTGGACAGAGCACAGCTCAGGAGGATCATGGGGCTCATAACAGGGCACTGTGGTCTGAGGATGCACATGAACAGGATAGGCGTACCACGGAGAAACCGTGTGTAGATTGTGCAGGAAGGAGTAGGAAACTGCAGGTCACATAATTTATGATTGTGAGGCTCTTGCTAGTAGGAGACTAGGGATTTTTGGTTTCAAAGACCATAGGGATCTTCAGCAGAGAGAGCTAGTCAGTGGGTTGTTAGGGGCACTGATCTGCTGAACTAGGTATTTTAAGAGGTTAAGTTTCACAATAGGTCAATCGACCGCAGTGTCTGGGGTTGAATTATACCTTCCTCTAGTATATAATCTTGATAATACGTCTACAAAATTTGATACTTTTTTATGTCTTACCTCCAAATCCAGAATATTTGAGAGATATGTGATTATGAATAGTAAAATGCTATGCAGAAATAGCATAGGAATTGTTGTTAAATAGCCTGCTCTATACGTGCTGAAATTCAAAAACAATATGTAGATCGACAACAATACAAAATTTCCAACAAAAATTGAAAGCCTGCATCCCAAAGAACGATTTAATTTATTTGCAATTGTTGTTAGTTTTGACTGAAAAAGTCGAATCTCTTCTAAACTGTATTGACAATTTTCCTTTCTATTCAAAACTAAGGTTTTCCACATTCCCGTAACAAAACGAAATCTTTTGATTAATTGGTATTCGACTGTTGCTATTAATAATGCACTGGGACATCTTGACAATAATTGAAAAATGAAAAGTATTATTAAAAGTGAGAAATCTTTACGATCTGATGCAGCGACAACCACTTCAAGACACATTTCAACTACGTAAAACAAGAGCAAAAAGTTAA
>CM040188.1:65792688-65835188 GCA_022606455.1 Callitettix versicolor | reverse complement strand
CCGCCCCTTTAAGCCCTCCATATGAAACCCTACTTAAGAGGCGCTTATTGTGGGAATACCCATTAAGGTTTTCCCATTTTGCTCGATGGTCTGTTATTAAGACCTGGCCAACGACAGAGAAATTCCTAATTTTAGCTCAGGTCCGATAAACTCAGATGCAGATCCCAGCCAGTCCGCCTGCCTCCTCCATTACCCTCAACTCCTTATTCCCCAGCACGCAGTGAATAGTTACTCGGTTACCCAGGGGCAGAGCGTTCAGGTTCTCCCAACACTCCCAAACCAGTTTGGACTGAACTGTAGAACCCGCAAGTGATTTTATGCTGCCAGATTATCGTTGTGAATATAATACAAGCCTTCTTGAAGGCCCGATTCTAGTTCTCCCGAATAGTCATGGAAGACCATCAGCCTGGAATATTGTGCTGTGCTGGTCATAGGCCATACACCCCAGCACCAGTGCCTGTCTTGGAGCCATCTGTGTATATACTATGTCTCCAGATTTTTCTAACACACGATCTCCACCCTCAAACATCATTATGACATCAAAAAATTTATACAAACTTTTTATATGCTTGTTTTTTCTTCCTTTCTTTATCTTTTCCTTCGGCTTTAAACATCAAATGTGGATTAGTAAGTACACTTTACGGTATATGAAGATTTCTCACGGCAAAACATATATCGCTAAATGGAAGAATTTTGTGGAACTACATTCACATTGAAAGTGTTCAAATTTTTCTTGTTAAAACATCTCTTTCATCTTACATGAAGGGGAAATATTGGCTACATCATAAAAAAGATATATCGACGCCATTAGAAGTTGTTTCTCTATTTCTAGTTTCACAACATTGATAACTCTAAAACTATGTTCAGTATAACGATCTGCCTTCCCTAGCTTCGTCAATTCTACTTTCGTTGACGCGTTTCGGAGAACCTAAATCTTCAAAAACTATATCTATAATGGTCACCAATATTATGGCCCGTCCTATTTATAATTTTCTATCTCCACCTCGTACCCCTTTTCTATTCAACAAGTGTACATTAAACCTGACGTGCTCGTTTCTGATTGGCTCTTCAAAATCATACGTTTTCGCTCGCTTCTGATTGGCTCCTTTCAAACTTGCTCTTCAACGGTCGTCCCTCCTGTTAATTTTTGAAAATATGTAGATTTTTGAATTCTGCTTGCGACGATATCAGTTCATTTATTATGTTTTCTCCCTTTAATTTAGATTTAAAAATTTCCAAGTTCTCTAAAATGTTCATACGTCTTCCTTTTTCTGCCATATGTAGTACCTTCATTGAGTTTTCTATTTCTTGAGGTATGTGTCCCTTTTATTAAATGTGACGCATAATTTGAATCATTTTTGCCGTATTTGAATGATCTAACATGTTCTTTAAACCTAGTTGTAAATTTTCGTCCCGTTTGTCCTATGTAGACTGTCTCGCATCCACACTGTATTCTGTATACCCCATTCTTACTATATTTGTCCTTTTCTTCTATATTCTTTGTCAGTTTGTTCCTTATCGTATTAATTGTAGCCATTGCTATGTCCATATCATATTTTCTAGAAAAATTCATAAATTTATATGCCTCTTTCCCGGTATATGTTAATGTAGCCCATTTTCGTTTTTTATCCTCTCTTTTATCGCTGTTTTCTTCCTCTCTCTCTTTCTTTTAATTCTTCGTAACAGATTTATTATAGGTCAGCATCAGCCTATGAGCTGGCAAAATATATAGAAAAACGATTAAAAGGTATAGAGTTGTTGAAGAATGAATACACAGTGAAGAATTCAATAGAAGTAGTAAACCGACTGCAGAAAAGAATAATTACCGAAGATTGTAGGATGTTTTCGTTTGATAAAAAAAAGGGGGAAGGCAGATCATTATACTGAACACAGTGATAATAATCCTAGCAGAAAAGAAGAAGAATATAAAAAGAATAACTCTAAAACTAATAATATTAGAGAATTCATAGTTTAACACGTTTATTATTAAAACACATTTTTAATGATTGTGACAATTTAGTGCATGTATTCTGCCGCTAATTCTTTTCAGCGCCACAATCGTATTTGTTTAATTCAAGAATCGAGACCAAGAATTGCATTGAGATCCTCGGAAATAAATTTCTTGAAGAAAATAGGCGACCATTTTGTAAACCACTTATATTAATATAACACATTTATACTACGAGTAGTTAACAACTTAAAAACCACACAATAACATATTAAACAAATACACTCAAATTGTACTGATAGGAAGCTTGCTTTATAGAGCTTAATGATAGATAGCTATCAAGCTTATCAATAGAGCTTAATTTAGTAGCCTATCAATAAAGTCGAATTTTCAATTTACAACTGTGTAAATCTGTTTATTTCGAGATCATCACTGATGTTCACTAATGTCGGTCAGCGCATTGTGTGAAGTTAATAATCTCTACTTATCTCTAATTAATTTAATATGGACATTGAATGGCATGACATAGTTGTCATGTTGGTATTGCACTACAGCTGTCATGCCCTAGTTGGGTATTATCTGTCGTAGCTTGGTATTGCACTACAGCTGTCATGCCCTAGTTGGGTATTATCTGTCGTAACTTGGATCTAATATCAAATACTAAGCGGCCAATACAATGTTGTGTAATACGCATGGAAACGTTTAACACGTGAAAGCTTAAAACAAATTATTATCAATAACTGAGGAAGCATCATCCCAATTAAAACTGCTCCCACATTTCTATGTATTATAATATTTGGAGAACCCTGGCTTATTCTTTCACAAGCTGCGGTTCTTGAAGCACATTATTACCACTAGTTTTTTTATTGTCTTTTTGGTAAAACCTTGCAACAGTCTCGGAATCAATGCATTGATTCTTTGTTTTTTTAAAGCGAAAAGCACATTGAGGCCTCCCTAAATGTAAGTGTGAGTGTAAAGTGTTAAAGTCGTAAGTGTAAGTGTGTGTTAGACTCGTTTACCGCGAGGGACGTCTAAATCCTCTCAATAGGTGCAGCTAGTCTGCACTATTCTCCAACTTACCGACGTCCTTCAGGATAATAAATCCATTATGAACAAAATCCGGCAGTTCTTGAAGAATTTTCACTTTAAAAATTGGTCACTTACAATCACAATGTATTTGGAAATAATTTTGATAAAAGAAGACTGATAATTAGTAGCCGTATTAAATTCTTGATTCGACCTTGATTAAGAAGTCGTCTTATAACGACGGAACAGTTAAATTTTATAAATTAAACACATTAAAACCGACTTTATGAATTGTTTATTAGTCAAGTAAACTCTGATATTATTAATATTCTATTAAGGTTTTAGTTAGGTGAATATATTTTAAATTAGTAAACATTGTCTTATATTCATTGAAAACAGGACATTTTCCCTTTTATTGTCATAAGGTGGTCATTGTATTAATAATAATAATGTTTTTTACGTTACAAAGTTGTTTTTCTCATCGAAATTATTTTAATTCTACAAAAACATTAATTTCCATGTCTAATTAAAATTTCAGGAGAAAATAAAACATAAAACGTGTATACGTAAACTCTGATCCTTACAGGCAAAATGTCTCTGGACCAGTGTAGCAATGTAGTTAGAACTTAGATAGATGATTCCGTGTTAATGAACTCATGTTCACAGGTCTTAATTAGCGACTGTAATTATAAAATTATTAACTGAAGCAGCGATAATGATAAGACCTAGAGAAGAGACTTGGAAAGTGCTTCGAGTCTGAACTTTGCATACTTTCAACTACGGATGAAATGAAACATACAATAATATTATGAAGTTGTATTACCTGAAAAGTCAAATCTAGAAGCACAGAATACATCAACGGTTGAAATAGCATTTTAAAATGAAAAATAATGAACTTAGAGGAAGAGATAATATCACACATGTTAAACAATATTTTTTTTTAATTTATTGCTATATTTTAATTAAACTTTTGTCTTGTATCTGACGAAGTTTTTATTTTTAGAATCAGATTTACTTACTGAATTGTTTTGATTTTATTCTATGTTACATTTAATAATACATATAACATACGCGTACATGGCGCTACAAACCCCAGAACGATTTTTGTTTTCAAAACAGTACAATTAATTGTTGTAACAAACAATGTATAAGTCGCGCCCTGTTGTTCTTTACAACTGCATTACGTCATAGTTTATAAATTATGAACTAAAAATTGTAGCCCATGCATATATTTCTCTAAATGTAACCTCATTTTGTCAAATATTCAGACATATTAAAATGAAGGCAAAAATTTAGGTAGAATTCACTTACGGAACTGAAAATTTAAAGCTGCAATATTAATGTCAGTTAAGATAATTTAGTGTTCGTTGTCTCTACAATCCTGTTCACAGAGGCAAATTATATAACAAATTTTAAAATGATGATTTTTCATACACATATTATCAACTGATATCTGTGGATTTTAACTGGTTGTTTTTCTGAACTATATTTTAACTGTTGTAAAATATTTTACAATCGGTATTAAGAAATACAAGTATAAACAATGGACAAAGTTTCGTCTGTAAATTCTATATTTTACATCACTTCGTACGACGCCGTCCAGGCGGGTTTCATAGACATCAGAAAATGTCATTTCTGCATTTTATTGCTTTGCTGTTTGGAAAAATAAATTCAATCGATTGTTGTAACACTAAACTTCGTTAAAATTTATTTCCTTTTCCTTTTCGATTGTTAGATTTACTTTTATTAAAAGCTGTATTCAACCTTGTAAAAAATTCTGGACGTAAAACACGAAGCCAAATTAGAACGTTTATTTTAACTGAGAGGTATGGTGCAGTAACATTACATAAGCTATCTCACGTCCAATATTTTCAACGACATGAGAAGAATAACGGAGTGATTTCGCAAAATCGGTTCGTCAAATTTTGCTCAAATTTTTGTCTATGACGAACGGTCGGGCACTAAATTTGAAATAATTAAAAAAATTACAGTTTGAAAATAATTCGTAAGAACAAAAAAAACCAAATGTGTCTTAAGGTTTACTTTCAGAGAATTGATATTGAAAAACTTAGCTACTGTAGCGGCCTTCACGGTAAGGCACGGATCCGGAACCTAAACATGAGCACTGATCCTAATCTTTTCGGATTATTTGTTATAAAAAGAAAACATTACATACAACTGACTTTTGACACAGTTTTATAATTAAATAAACTGTTCTCGAACTTTCTGTAGAAGTATGCCTTGTATAAGTTTGAATAATCAACACAGCAAACAAAATTAGAATCTGATAATAACTGTAATATTGAGTACACAAAAAAAAACAATACTTTTGAAACATACACTTTCGGGTAATTTGTTACCTCTACAATTAATTAATACTACATGGTATGTTATTGCATATATTCCTAATTGCCAACTTTTTCTGAATTTTTAAATTATTTGATATAAACTTGCAATTTCTTGAGATTTATAACAAAAAAATCTAATGATTTTTAATGCAACAAACAATAAGGTAATTAGATTCCATAAAATTTTCCCTGCAGTTATGTATTCTTTTTGTTAATCTTACTTGAACAAGTTTACATTATTGGCCTTATGTTTACATTAGTTGCAAAGTCGGAGTTCATGGAGAAGATTGATGGCGTGTATATGTTAATGCTCAACATTATTATGTCTCGACAATTGTAAAATACACTTTAGCTCTATGTTAAGTAAATCATTTTTTTTAACGTCCGATTATTGTGCACACTTGGGCTAATGCAGACGATGGGATGGTTTATAGCGTATGAAAATGCCATGCCCTGGCCGGGAATCTAACCCGGGACCTCGTGGTGAAAGCCCAGTACGCTATCAACTAGGCCACCGAGGCGGTTTTTTTTTCATTATAAACGAAGATTCACAACTTTAACCTTCTTGCTAAAATTACTTAATTATAATTAAATAACATATAATAAAAAATCTAGGCTCATACTTTATCTTCATACTATAGTCTGCTTAGAGTGACTATTAAATTTTTTAAGACCTTCCCTTGTGAATACGTAGCACAAAAGACCTCGATTTCCTGGAATCACTCCCTTTTATCAGGTTTTAATGACACAAATATCTTAACCGATTGCAGAAGGCGTCGTCGTTCAAAAAAAAAAAAACGAAGCTTTCCCTTGTTCGAAACTTGACCGTCACCCAACGGTTGGACCTTTTGTATCCCAAACTTATGTTTCTTAATTAAACAGGCTTATTAGATTTTTAAAAAATATTTTCCAAATAAATATTCACTTTTATATTAGTAATAATATTTTCCGTTGTGGCTTCTCCAACGATTAAAAATTTAAAGTTCAACCCTTTTGGGGAGGATTAAAAAAACAAAATTCCCTTTTTTGCAATACAAAATTGTATTAATTACAATAAGTACTTAGAATCTTCCTGTAAATAACATTCCGGAGTTTTCTTTCTACTTTAAATTATTACAGTTTTGTTATATGAAAATAAAGTTTTTACGTCACATAAAGGAATACCAAGTTCAGGATTACTTTCCTGCTAACATTTAACTTCTAAGTCTTCAAAGAACGAAAAGTTTTGTTTGGTTTTACGAATATCAATTTCCCCAGGTGAACAGTTTTAGATAGGATATTATCTTTTAGTAAACACTTTTTGGGATATTATCTTTTAGTAAACACATTATGGGATATTATCTTTTAGTAAACACATTATGGGATATTATCTTTTAGTAAAAACGTTTTGGGATATTATCTTTTAGTAAACACATTATGGGATATTATCTTTTAGTAAACACGTTTTGGGATATTATCTTTTAGTATACACATTTTGGGATATTATCTTTTAGTAAAAACGTTTTGGGATATTATCTTTTAGTAAACACATTTTGGGATATTATCTTTTAGTAAAAACGTTTTGGGATATTATCTTTTATAAACACACAGAACTCAATGATAAACATTTTCAGAATCCAACATCCCACCGTTTAAGAGATAACATCAATAATGGAATTTCTCGTTTATATACTTCAAAACTTTTTCAAACCAATAGTTTTGATTTTTTGAACTGTTTTTTTTATAAAATAGTTGCGATCACTTAGAACCTAGGGAATCGTTGAAACGAAATTTTTTACACCTGCGATTAGAAATTTCATTTATCAAATTTTAACCCTTTTTAGCGTAATTTTAGAAAAACCTTTCTTTGTAAGATGATGCTGAGGTAAATTTTGTTTTATATCTGTTTTATTCTTTAGTTGTGGAATTTCTTGAAGCTTTTTCTTAGCAAGTATCTAGAAATCAAAATCGACAAACGTATTAACGTATGCAAATGTTATGGTTATGAAATTTGTGTGACGAGTGAATGAGTGGTTTTGAATTACACACGCACACACGCACACACACACACACACACACACACACACACACACACACACACACACATATATATATATATATATATATATAGAGAGAGAGAGAGAGAGAAGAGACAGAGAGGAAGGGAGAGACAGAAATGGCAATAAACCTAACCTAACCTAACCTAACCTAACCTAAACCTAACCCATATTCACTCAGTATTATTATAGAAACAATAATTTGGTGCAAGTTAAACCTCATGTATTTTTATTTGTAGAATAAAGTACTCATAATTTACGAATAACAGAATAGTCATTAAGTATGTAATAGAAAGTTAACGTAACATAAATTCAGCCAGTGGCCACCTGTAACTTCAACCTTGTAGCAACAAAGCTTTGTGTAGCAACAAACCATTCTTCCTACCTGTGTGTTTAATGTAATGCCATGCCAGCCTATCGTTAAAGTCTTTAGGGACATTAAAACAAAGTGGACATAAGAGTGCTGTATATTTCGTGCGTTGTAAATGTTAAATGTAATAGAAACAAAGGCTTGTGATTTCAACAAGGGAGTTGACGTAATTCAAATGTATGAATAACTTTGTTCAGCAAAGGTGGACAATTTTAATATTTAATGTGACCGAAGCAAACAAGTGGACGAATATATTTTGTCGTAATTACATTACAATGTAAAATTAAAATTTAATGGTCTTAGAAGTGTTAATTTGAACATATGCATAATGGTAATAATACGTTTTGGATTTACCGCGAGATTTAAATTTAAAATATTTATTTTAAACAAATAGGCTATATTGTCGAAAATACTGATCACTGAAAACACTACGCTATCTGACGAAAGATAGAGTTGTTATATCTTCAATCAAAAGTGTCGATCTTCAAAAGTGTGCTTGTGCAACGTTTTCGTTCTTGACTAGTGATGGTAAACAAATATTGATGTTTTTGGAACATCGATGGTTTCATGCCGAAGTTTTTTCAACATCGATGTTTTTATCCCGATATATCAATATTTCCATTTAAAAAACTGGTAGTGTTCCTTCTTTCTGATCTATTCGAGCACATTTTGCTTCTGTTATCAACATATCACCTAATCACTTTGGAAGGCAACAATGACAGTTGAACTTTGGCTGTCTTGAGCTCGATTCCCAAGTTCAAACAGGCAATGCTTTCATTTCTTAATGTCTACGACCGTTGTTTTTACTTGTGTAAGGATTGTCTTGGCTGGTGGAAAGAGTGCTGGATTTTGCTATGGAGGACTTGTTATTTTTATTTTAACTCGTATATTTGTGTTTATACATGCTATCGAGAGTATAGCCTATCTATATGTTATACTTAATTCATTGATATTCTTAATCTATAAAAAAGAGGAACAATTTTAGTCGCACACACATACGCGCGCGCGCACACACACACACACACACACACACACACTCACACACACACACACACACACACACACACACACACACACACACACACACACACACACACACACACACACACACACACACACACACACACACACACATATATATATATATATATATATATATAGAGAGAGAGAGAGAGAGAGAGAGAGAGAGAGAGAGAGAGAGAGCGATACATACAATACATACATACATACACTTAAAAGGGGAATATCATGATAATATAACTATAAAAGTTATATTATAGTCTACGTTACTGACTATATTACACATGTACTGAAGATTTTATGTACATGCTTAATAATATTAATTCAAATATTGTAAAAAGATATATATTTAGAAAACATCGATGTTTTCGTCCCGTTATTTTAACACCATCGAGTTATTCAAATGGTTTACATCAATACATCGGAACATCGGTGTTTTAAAACTTTTGCTATCCCTATTCTTGACCACCACCAATTTAAGTCAAAATTCCGCAATAACTAAAAGGTTCCAAAGTGTAAGTTGGTGAATACAGTGCATAAAAGATTTAGTCTTGAGTATTAATTCTACTTCGTTAATGAATATAAGCTTCTTGTTATTAGTTATGGAGCGGTTGGAGTTATTACAGCATAATGCCAATGGAAAATTAAGATAATTTTCTTGCCACATACTGTACGATATTGAAGAACACGGCAGTTTTGTGAGGTGAGTTTTGTTCTGGAAGCAATTTTTAAATAAGTGGCAATGTGAAAAAATCTTTGACTTTAGCCCAAAGCCCTCAAATATGTGACTTTTTGTGTTGTTATTAATGTGCTAATAAAAGTTTTAAGTCATACTATTTGGTTTCTAAAGAAGGCACACTTGTTTAAAATACGTACGTTTTAATCACCCTGTATTTTAATGTATGTCACGTGATTTTATAATATTTTATGCATGTATGTTATATGTAAGTTATTTTACTTGATGTTTTTCAGTGTAATTTCGTCAAACAAACTATGTACTTGTTACATCATACTACATAATATATTTTATATGGAAATTTACATAATCAAGAATAAACCTTTTCAATAAGCTAAATAAACTAATATTAAAAATGCTTTATTTTTCTAACAATATAAATTCCCTTATTCTATATTTCTGATCGAAAATTGTTATTAAGGTTTTTTAATAACAACAATTTATATTCGTTAAAATAATCACAACAAAATATATAATACAACTTGCTAGAAAGTAAGCAAGACAATTATGAATATAAATGTGTGTGTGTGTGTGTGTGTAAACAAAAAATAAAATAAAATTATATGAAAAAACTGGAACATTTATACGCAACAAACAAGTAACAATTTTTATTTCTTAAAAACTAAACAACCTATTTTTGTTTATGTAGTTTTAAATTTTTAATTTTGTTTATCATTATCCGTAATCCTTAAAGTTTTATAAAAACAAACTTAAGACATGAATAAATATTCTTGATAACATAAGTAATTTATATCTCTTAAAATTACTTATTCTAAATTTACGTGCATCTCTAGACAAAAAATACATTAGTTTATAATCTATTTTTAACTAATTTAAAATACATTAAGAACGCATTATAATTTAAAGTTAAAAATACAATGTTTTTCTTTAAATTGTTCCGAAAGTAGAAAAAAATTGTTACCATCAAACACAAAGTTACGTTTTGTTAGTTCTGAGGAAGTGGGGTTTCATTAAATCAATGAATGTCCACAGAGTAGCCATAAAACCTAGCAGAAGGAAAGTAATAAACTGTAATATACTTTATACTTCAGTAGCAGACACTTAAAACGAAACTATGTTGCAGATATTGAGGTAAAGATAATTAAACGTAATAAAGTGTGTGTTTTTGTAAGAGTATACTTAATTATTATTTTCAATGAACTAAAAATGCGAATGAATTATTTGCGTGTTACTTTTATATTTAGTTTCACAAGAAACAAACAACCTAGAACAGAGTGACACGTAGACATTAGGTGACCATATCAACATGTCAAAAATGTTTGATTATTGTTGAAAGGTTCTATTAAATCGTGTTTAACCTTACTGAATCAGCATATTTCCACCTGTTTGTTTCTTCGATCCGCCGTGTGGAAATTACCTTTTTAAAACGAGTTCATATGATTATATCGCATGGTTTGATTTTGGTTAATTTCTGTTACGTTGGACACAATTCTGCAAATGATTTCAAAAATTTTTTTACTTGTTTTTCATTTTTATTGTTCGTGTTTAAATACAAATTTTTATAAGTAGATTTTAAAGATACAGTATTGTTATTTGTTTGTTAATACTGTTAATTTTTACCAGAGCCGCCTCGGTGGCCTAGTTGATAGCGTACTAGGCTTTCACCCCGAGAAACGGGTTCGATTCCCGGTCAGGGTTTGGCATTTTTATACGCTATAAATCATCCCATCGTCTGCATTAGCCCAAGTGTGCACAATAGTCGGATGTTAAACACCAAAAAAAACAAATTACCAACAAAATATGATAAAAATAATATTATTACGTTTTTGGATATAATATAAATTGATTTTTTATAAGATAAAAATATAATATTATTATATTTGCACGATTTATTTTTCCTATTTTATTTATATTCTAGTAATATATTCATTTTCAAATATTTCAAGCTAATACATTTATTTAAAGTTAATACAAACTTTATAAAATAAAATAACCGGAAAAGTTTGACATTTTTCAACTTTCTTCCTTTTTTGCTTAAAGTTTAATGATTGATGACTTAGGTTTCACATACATACACACCCAACCACTATGCAGTAATACATGTACATAAATTTATTTAATTACAAATTTGTTAAAAAAAACAAAATACTCAATCATTATAAAAGTCATATTTTATTATTAAATTTAAGTCTTTTTTAACAGTTCCTTGCTTAAAAATCACCACTTTACAGCGTAAATTAAGCTATTATCTTAACAGCTCAGAATATAATTAGTTTATACTAGTTTAAAAATTTGCCCTGTACTTTTGCCCTGTTCATTAAGTAGCAGCAATTCTCTATTTTAATAACAAGAAGACAAGGTTACCTTGAGCAAATCACTGGTTCTGTAATTTCCCCAGAGTAATGGAATAACGTTTGTTTACAGATGCGGACAATTTAGTCACTAAAACAGATCCCACCCGACATCACATTGCACACTGTTTTACCTTTACAAGAAATACGAGTTATAATATTAATAGCTTTGAGTTGAATTGTTGCTCAAATTATAAAACACTAAACATTTTCCTAAACCAGTTACCAAAATATCGTGTACAAATCCTTTATAATTTGTAAAAATTAATTTAACTGTTTGTAAAAAAAACAAATATTTTTTGAACTGTGTATTTACAAAGACGGTCCATAACAATAGATGTTAAGTTATTTAAATAAATAAATTTTCAGGCTTTATTTGGTCCTTCAGCGATGGTTATATTTTTCCTGTGTTATGTTTACAAATTGGACATTATGTTCTGTCTTCAAATTATTTATAGGCTAAGCAACAAATTCAACTCATTTTTAAAACTGAATTAACCTTAAAAATGTCCAGCTAAATTATAATTTTACGGATATTGGACGACTATTGTCTACAATTTTTATATATTTATTAAAAATAAAATATAATAAATGTTTGTCGAATTTAACAAGTGATAAATATAATTTCTAGTTGATTTTAATGAAATGTTTATTTTAAAATGAGCAATAATGAAATAAAAACTTATCATATATATATATATATATATATATATATATATATATATATATATATATATATATATATATATATATATATAAAAGGCAATGTCCTGACTGACTGACTGATCAACGTACAGCCCAAACTATAAAACCTAGAGACTTGAAATTTTGATAATACTTTCGTTTTAATATGTAAGCACGTACTAAGAAAGGATTTTGTAAAAAATTGATTTTAACTCCATTAAACTACTTACCCAGTCCAAATTTAATAAACAACGTACAGCCAATACTATTATAGCTAGAGACTTGAAATTTTCAAGGTACATTCTTACAACAATGTCAAGATGCTCTAATAAAGGATTTAAAAAATGTAATTTTAACGCCATTAAACTACTTACCTAGTCCAAATTTAATAAACAACGTACATCCAATACTATAACTAGAGACTTGAAATTTTCAAGGTACATTCTTACAACAATGTCAAGGTGCACTAATAAAGGATTTTGTAAAAAATTGATTTTAACACCATTAAACTACTAACCCAGTCCAAATTTAATAATCAACGTACAGCCAATACTAATGTAGCTAGAGACTGGAAATTTTCAGGGTACTTACTTACAACATTGTCGAGATGCACTGAAAAAGGGGAGCACTGAAAAACGATTTTCCAGTATGCAACCCCTAAAGAGGTAAACATGAGGTACAATAATTTTTATTGGATAAAATATGTTTTTAATCTGACCTTTTTAAAACGTAACATAGTCACTCTTAAGTATAAGTAATGAAATATATTTTTCACCTATTCCCCAAAACGCATCCCCTAAAGAGATTGAAAGAAGGTATAAAATATAAAAAAGGGGTACAATTTTGTATTGAAAAAAAATATTTTTTTATATTTTTTATACGCTATGAAACACATATTTCAACATTTTTCTGAATTCATCCCCTAGAATAAAAATGGAAAAAGAGTTATCATGTGAGAAAAAAGAGTGTTTGCATTGGAGAAAATATGTTTTATCAAATTTTCTTAAAAGTAAACAAAATATTTTAAAACACAAATTACGATACACGCAATTCAGTATTTTCCCCCGAATTTATCCCCTAAAAGGACAAAAATATAGAATAGGTATAAATGATTGTATTGGACAAAAATATTCTCGATCAGATTTTCTTAAATTCGAACGGAACACGTTTGAAGACAATAAAACAACATATTCAGGATATAATATTTTTTCATATTCACTGTAAAATAATCACGAGTTTAGATGATCACGCTTTTATTAATATATTTTTTTATGTTTCTAAATTATTACATTACTGAAACAGTTTAAGTTTCGTGGGCAAAGCCATGATGTGTAATGCTACTATATATATATATATATATATATATATATATATATATATATATATATATATATATATATATATATATATATATATATATATATATATATATATATATATATATATATATATATATATATATATATATCATTTATATTCTCAGTTTTATAGTTTTATCACAATAATATATATGATAATTATTGTATGTGTGTGTGTGTGTGTGTGTGTGTGTGTGTGTGTGTGTGTGTGTGTGTGTGTGTGTGTGTGTATAACAGTTGAACAATTAGAAAAACTATTTTTTTAGCTAGATGTTTTAACTGAGAAACATGTTTAATACAATAGTACTTTCTTGTATCACATGGACATACATTATTTTTGTATGACTTGATAAAGAAATTTTGTTTTAATAATGAACTTAGTTTATATTTACTGTAAGCAAGGCTTAAATCGTTTCAAAATCCTATTTCTTTCGTGAACATTTTTGAAGGAAACGAAACTTACAATATTTTCTAAAATAAAAGAGCTAAAAGGATTTTACCGTAACACTTTACAAAGTAAGGTAAATCTAGAATTCAATTAATGGTTAAACAGAAAATAGATTCAGATTTGGTGATAAAATCAAGTAGCTTTTACATCTAAGTTCAAAGAATTGATTTCACAAAAGCAATGTCCTGAAATAAAAAGATGCCTATCGTTCCTTTGATCAATGTCTTATCACTTGATGTTTATTCAGTACTTATTAATAAAAGAAATATTTACAATTAATGTACAGATAAAAAGGAAACCAATAAAAACAAATTTAAATAAATATGAGTAGTGTACAAGTATAAGTAAATACTTATTTTTACTTTCAAATTTTTTTAAAATTATATCGTTGCATTTTCTGTACTTATATAAAATAGTACTGATAAATTTTATTCTAAATTGGTTTTTAACAAAATAAACATGTTCTTTGAGTAATTTTTGGCAAAAATAATATCGAAAAGCATAAATAACTAAATTTATTTTTTATAAAATTTTCCTTGCATTTTATTTCCGTATTTGTAATGGTAATCTGCTCTTACTGTTGAAGTGTAATATTATTTTTGCAACAATAAAATAAATTAATTGAAGTACTGTGAAAAAACAAAAAATTTTGTGTCACTCATTTTATATTCTTCTTCTTTTCAGCTAGGATTATTATCACTATGTTCAGTATAATGATCTGCTTTCCCGAGCTTCGTCAATTCTACTTTCGTTGAAGCGTTTCGGTGAACCTCCATCTTTAAAAACTATATCTATACTCAGTTTTTTTATGGTATAGATATAGTTTTTGAAGATGGAGGTTCTCCGAAAAGCGTCAACGCTAGTAGAATTGACGAAGCTTGGGAAGGCAGATCATTATACTGAACACAGTGATTTTATGTCACATTTCAGTATTTATTAATTTGTACTTCTTTCGTAAATTTATTTAGGCCTTACATATTTTTTATAATTTTTGTTTTATTTACACTTAGATATAATACACATTTACACTCTTTAATGTTCACCTCTGGTTTTACAAGTTGCACGGTGACTATTCAGTGTACAAGTTCTCTTTCAATCGTTAGCTTGCTAATGCTTAATCTGAAACATGTGTACGCCATTAAGTCTAACAGACTGTTCTTGTGTTTTTTAACTAATTTTACAGATCCAACCTACATTTTACCTGCATCAGTGTCCTTTATAACATGAATATAAAAAACTTGCGTTTTCTGAGCAGCCCCTTCTTTTAGTTTGACGCAACCCTCGTACATGCGTTCTTCCAGTTTTTACTCTACAGTAGCATAATATTCAAAGACAAAATTTTGAAAGAAGGTTTTAGCGAAAGAATGTTCTATATCTGTTTTAGTCACATTTGCGCTATTTCTGAATCATCTGACAATGGCTCAATCATCAGCTCAATTTGTGTGGGTGTTTCGCAACAAACACGATAATCAGATTAGGGCATGGAGTCCACAATAAACACGCACTACAGAAGACATTTGCTACAACTCTCTTATATCCGCTGATCTCTTACCAACTTTGTCTCAACTTTAACCTTTATCTGCCAATTGTTCAGTTGGTTAGAATTAAAAGTATCTCAGATTTCGTAAATAATCAATAATAAATTGCCTTCTGAATTTCCGTCTCTCTAGGTCTCTGTATGTCAACAAAAAACTATAAGGACGAATTATCTGGTTCCACTCCGCTGGAGAATTGATATAGGGATTTTTAAGTGGACCTATAAGGCGCATGCGTTAGGTTTTATGTACATGTAACTTACTGTTATTGAGAAAACAGCGTAACTTTATTCAGCAAGTGACTTTTAATTATTTTTTCCAGCCAGTAACTTTTCATTATTTTCCCCAGCAAGTAACTTTATATTATGTTTTCCAGCAAGTAACTTTCCATTATTATTCTTTCCAGCAAGTAACTTTCCATTATGTTTTCCAGCAAGTAACTTTCCATTATGTTTTCCAGCAAGTAACTTTTCATTATATTTTCCAGCAAGTAACTTTCCATTATTTTTTCTAGCAAGTAGCTTTTCATTATTCTTTCCAACATGTAACTTTTCCTTATTTTTTCTAATAAATAATATTCCATTATTATTTCCAGCCTGTAACTTTTCATTATTTTTTCTAATAAATAATATTCCATTATTATTTCCAGCATGTAACTTTTCATTATTTTTTCTAGTAAATAATATTCCATTATTATTTCCAGCATGTAACTTTTCATTATTTTTTCCAGCAAATAACTTTTCATTATTCTTTCCAGCAAGTAACTTTCCATTATTTTTTCCAGTAAGTAACTTCTCATTAATTTTACTTTAATCACCTACTAGTAAGGAAGATACATTACAAAAACTCCTTCACTATTCAGCACGCCACAAAGACCACCATCCATAATTGTAACTTTAGAGGGCTCACGTCATACTCTTTATTTTGTCTTTCTGTTTTATTACCTCACAAGACCGTTTGAGATAAGTTAAAAGGTTTTTAACTTCAATAATGTGATATATGTCTCTACTAGATTACAAAAATGTAAACTTTCTCAAAATTGCAAGCAAATGTCCAGTGGTGCAACTTTACCTCTGCTTGAAGCGATCGTTTAAGAGGTTGTAAATGTCTTTCATATTTCAAGATTAGATGTTTGAAAAAATTGCACCATTCAAAGTCTATAAAACCCATAGGCGTAGTCTTAAACAGATACTGTAGAAAGATTTAAGTGGAAGATATTATTCCACATATATTATCCACTGATATTATCTGCCATTTTCTTCTATTCATGAAAATTGTTATCTAGCTATCGCTAACAAAATCTTCAGAAAAGCTGCTCCTTTCATTATAATCTTCTACTTTCCTGTCATAACATTATTAATGTGCACAATATACTCGGTTTGTAAGCAGTATTATATTATAAATAGGTTTTTATTGAACGCTAGCTTTTGAAGATATTTAAGTAAATATAAAATTATACTGCAACGTAAACAGTATTAGTGACAACTAACACTCGAAATGTAGAAAGTTGTCGTAAGTAAGCATTGTTCTATTAATTATGGATAATTGAACGTGTTTTGTCGAGTATTTCAATAAGGCACGTATATTTCAAGTTATGCTGACGATTAATAATAATCATCATTGTTTTCGAAATATAAATTAAAGGCGTCAACAATTACACTTTAAATTTAGGAACAGATTTATGAGTACAGATTACTGCAGTTTAGACTCATATCGGCCTATTTGACAATTCCATGTACCGACTTGTTAATTAACTAATTGTAAATACAGAGCATTCAACAAATAACTAAAAAACTTAACACCTTTGCTTTCAAAGAACGGTTTGCAGATGTTACACAAATATAATGTTATACACGAAACAAATTATAATATTTAAATTCATTTAAACTTTTGAGACATTTTATAAATGAAACATGCGATTATCTTTGCAAATGTTACACAAATGTAATATTATACACGAAACAAATAATAATATTTTGTAAATTTAATTAAACTTTTGAGACATTTTATAAATGAAAAATGCAATTATATTTGCAAATGTTACACAAATATAACATTATACACGAAACAAATTATAATATTTAAATTTAGTTAAACTTTTGAGACATTTTATAAATGAAAAATGCAATTATCTTTGCAAATGTTACACAAATATAACATTATACACGAAACAAATTATAATATTTAAATTTAGTTAAACTTTTGAGACATTTTATAAATGAAAAATGCAATTATCTTTGCAAATGTTACACAAATATAACATTATACACGAAACAAATTATAATATTTAAATTTAGTTAAACTTTTGAGACATTTTATAAATGAAAAATGCAATTATCTTTGCAAATGTTACACAAATATAACATTATACACGAAACAAATTATAATATTTAAATTTAGTTAAACTTTTGAGACATTTTTATAAAGTGCAACTTTGAGACATTTTATAAATGAAAAATGCAATTATCTTTGCAAATGTTACACAAATATAACATTATACACGAAACAAATTATAATATTTAAATTTAGTTAAACTTTTGAGTGCAACTTTTGAGACATTTTATAAATGAAAATGCAATTATCTTTGCAAATGTTACACACATTTTATAAAATGAAAAATGCAATTATCTTTTGCAAATGTTACACAAATATAACATTATACACGAAACAAATTATAATATTTAAATTTAGTTAAACTTTTGAGACATTTTTTGAGACATTTTATGCAAATCTTTGCAAATGTTACACAAATATAAAATGAAACAAATTATAATATTTAAATTTAGTTAAACTTTTGAGACATTTTATAAATGAAAAATGCAATTATCTTTGCAAATGTTACACAAATATAATATTATACACGAAACAAATTATAATATTTTGTAAATTTAATTAAACTTTTGAGACATTTTATAAATGAAAAGTGCAACTTTTGAGACATTTTATAAATGAAAAATGCAATTATCTTTGCAAATGTTACACAAATATAATATTATACACGAAACAAATTATAATATTTAAATTTAATTAAACTTTTGAGACATTTTATAAATGAAAAGTGCAACTTTTGAGACATTTTATAAATGAAAAAAATAATAATTATCTTTTGCAAATGTTACACAAATATAAATTATACACGAAACAAATTATAATATTTAAATTTTAAACTTTTGAGACATTTTATAAATGAAAAATGCAATTATAAACGAAACAAATTATAATATTTAAATTTAATTAAACTTTTGAGACATTTTATAAATGAAAAATAAACTTTGCAAATGACACAAATATTTTATACACGAAACAAATGATAATATTTGCAATTAGTTCTTTGCAAATCTTTGCAAATGTTACACAAATACACAAATATAAATATTTTTTATACACATTTTATAAATGAAAAAACAAATAATAATATTTTGTAAATTTAATTAAACTTTTGAAACATTTTATAAATTGAAAAGTTAAACTTTTGAGACATTTTATAAATGAAAAATGCAATTATCTTTGCAAATGTTACACAAATATAATATTATACACGAAACAAATTATAATATTTAAATTTAGTTAAACTTTTGAGACATTTTATAAATGAAAAATGCAATTATGCAAATTTGCAAATGTTACACAAATATAACATTATACACGAAACAAATTATAATATTTTTAAATTTAATTAAACTTTTGAGACATTTTATAAATGAAAAGTGCAACTTTTGAGACATTTTATAAATGAAAAATGCAATTATCTTTGCAAATGTTACACAAATATAATATTATACACGAAACAAATTATAATATTTAAATTTAGTTAAACTTTTGAGACATTTTATAAATGAAAAATGCAATTATCTTTGCAAATGTTACACAAATATAACATTATACACGAAATAAACGAAATAAATTATAATTTTATTTGCAAATTTGCAAAGTTAAACTTTTGAGACTTTTATAAATGAAAAATGCAATTATCTTTGCAAATGTTACACAAATATAACGTTATACACGAAACAAATAATAATATTTTGTAAATTTAATTAAACTTTTGAGACATTTTATAAATGAAAAAAATGAAACAATTATGCAATTATCTTTGCAAATGTTACACAAATATAATATTATACACGAAACAAATAATAATATTTAAATTTAGTTAAACTTTTGAGACATTTTATAAATGAAAAATGCAAATGACATATTTTTATAAATGAAAATGCAAATCTTTTGTTACACAAATATAATATTATACACGAAACAAATAATAATATTTAAATTGAGTTAAACTTTTGAGACATTTTATAAATGAAACATGCGATTATCTTTGCAAATGTTACACAAATATAATATTATACACGAAACAAATAATAATATTTAAATTGAGTTAAACTTTTGAGACATTTTATAAATGAAACATGCGATTATCTTTGCAAATGTTACACAAATATAATATTATACACGAAACAAATTATAATATTTAAATTTAGTTAAACTTTTGAGACATTTTATAAATGAAAAATGCAATTATCTTTGCAAATGTTACACAAATATAACATTATAACAAATTATAATATTTAAATTTAGTTATACATTTTATAAATGAAAAAAATTATCTTTGCAAATGTTACACAATAATATTATAAATGAAAAATGCAATTATCTTTGCAAATGTTACAAATTTACGAAACAAATTATAATATTTAAATTTAAACTTTTGAGACATTTTATAAATGAAAATGCAATTATCTTTTGAGACATTTTTTATAAATGACATTTTATAAAAAAATGCAATTATCTTTGCAAATGTTACACAAATATAACGTTATACACGAAACAAATTATAATATTTAAATTTAGTTAAACTTTTGAGACATTTTATAAATGAAACATGCGATTATCTTTGCAAATGTTACACAAATATAATATTATACACGAAACAAATAATAATGAAAAATGCAATTATTTTAAAATTAGTTAAACTTTTGAGACATGTTTATATACACGAAACAAATTATAATAATAAATTTATTAAACTTTTGAGACATTTTATAAATGAAAAATGCAATTATCTTTGCAAATGTTACACAAATATAATATTATACACGAAACAAATTATAATATTTAAATTTAGTTAAACTTTTGAGACATTTTATAAATGAAAAATGCAATTATCTTTGCAAATGTTACACAAATATAACATTATACACGAAACAAATTATAATATTTAAATTTAGTTAAACTTTTGAGACATTTTATAAATGAAAAATGCAATTATCTTTGCAAATGTTACACAAATATAACATTATACACGAAACAAATTATAATATTTAAATTTAGTTAAACTTTTGAGACATTTTATAAATGAAACATGCGATTATCTTATTATTTTGACTTGTTTACAAAAAAAAAACTCTTAAAGAAAATTAACCTTAAACGCGTTTAAACAAACAACTAAAATAAAATACGTTTGTAGTTCGTGAACTGTCCGAAGGCAATAACTTTGCTGTATTAACTTCGCGATACATTAATGGGAAAAATAATTTAGGCAATGCAAACCGATAAGAGAAGTTCGTTAATTTCAAACACCGCAAATTTAATTTTTTTCCTCAAAATAATCTTGAATATCAATCGTGTTTACGATTTCGTGATTCTCTGTAATCAGATCAAAGACAAACATTTATAATTAAAACGTTAAATCACTGTAATTTTGGTAAAAACATTGCAATTTTCTTCGACTTTAATAGTTGTGTTTTTATTATTGCACGGAAATACGAAAATGTATGCGGTTGAATAAAACACGTATTTTATGTTTTCACGTACATTAACTAATCGCATTTACTGTCGTCCCGTCGTTTAGTTAATTTCTACAAAATCTATGTCATCTTTAAAATTTACTGAAACCACAGATATTGAATTGTTCAATTACATCATAAACAATCTTGAAACTATGATACAAAAATCAAGGGCAGGAATTTTTTGCGATTTTTATCAATTTGTAGGCCTAACAGGAAAGTAAAGTTAACCCAGCATGTCATTGCTGTTGCCTTAAAAAAGTTTGTTTACTGTTGAAACTAATACAAAAAACACTTCGACACAAAAATTTAAAAAAAACTGATTTGTTGTGAGCAGAATAAATAACAGACTAATCAAATTACTACTCTAATTTACATTTAGATAAAATAACTTCAGCTACCACCTTCAGAAGGATATCAAGCAGAAGTAACAAAATTAACTAGTTGTTAAAACCTGGTTAACTAATATTTTGGTTATAAATTTGTATAGCTAAATTATTTAATAAATATGACCTATAACAATTTTTGAACAACAGAATCACAAATATTATATTTACTATTATACTTAGACTATTAAATCCCTTCCTGCATGCATCTAAATTTTCATAAAAATAATTTAACCATAACAGTGAAAAAGTACACAGTCAGGTATGCCAAAAGTAATCACTTCTGTCAGTCTGTATTTCCTATTTTTGCATAATTAAATTATTAATAAATAAAATCAAATATTAAATAAAAATAATATATTTCATTTGAATTTTGTAATTTGTAAAAACATCAGTTCAAATATTTTCTCCTTTGGACAGTGGTTTTCTAAACATGAACGTAAAAGTTTTCACTTCTGTCTGCACCACCCCAAGTACCACACGTGATTTGTTTAATATTTTAATATTTATCACTTCTAAATGAGTGCCTAGTTATCTTTAAATACGTCAGTAAAATCTGAATTTGGTCAGTCATTTAAAATTGCATTAGACTTGTTTTAAGGTTGCTTTAAGTTGTTTAGACAAAAAATATAAAATACTCTTACTAAATTTGAAAATATATTGCTTCCAATTTAAATGATAAAACATTCAAATGTTAAATAACCTAAAAATATGCACTCCAAGAAACTAGTTTTTAAGTATTTTTCAAAAACAAAATTTTTTTACAATACGATTATAAGAAGATTACTAATAATAACAAATAAATTAAAACAGCTTGATGAAGTTAAGGAAACACTAACTGTAAAGACTACGTTGTACTTTATCGCTTTCAGAAAGTTGCATGAATATATTGCAAAATATATTTGAAACTGTGGGACAAACGTTTAACCGTCAAGTCACGTTCGGTAAAACTACTTCGAAGCTGCATCACGCTCGTTGCGGTGTTTTACGTGAACTGTGACGAGTGAATTTATCTCCCATGTCGTTTATACACCATTTTCTATTGCCAATAAAATAACATTATGCATAAAACATGTATTGTTGAAAAACTATTAAAATTTTGTTTATATGTAGCACGTACCTCGTATCTTAGGAATTAAAAGGAAATATTTTCTTAAACGAGACATGTTTTTTACCTTGTATCAGGAAAATTAATAAAAAGTAGTAAAAAAATATTCTTTTTGAGTTTATTTTATGTGATTTCATTTGTTTAGTCCAATAAAAACAGTTCTATATTCTTATAATGTTTAGTTTATGTCTATATTCGAAGTAACGTTTTTGAATAACTGAAAAGTTTTCGTTAAATATTTAAGGACATTTGCACTAGATCATATTTTTTTTTGTAAAAACATAACGCTTTATTTGTGAAAATGTATCACACGATGAACGCGTTTTGTGATTATCTTTCAAATGATCTAAAAGTGTCTATGAAATATATTAAATATACAATTTTTTGTGACACGTTTGTTTTTGTAAACAACATTTCATGGTAAGATATCAATGGCTTATATTCTCAAAGTTTGTTTTTAAATACCAAGCTGTTTCTTTGAACCATAGTGTATTTATAAAAAGAACAATAAGAAAAAATTAATCACCACTGCTAACAAACTCTAAAAGTTCTAAAATATTTTCCATTAAAACCAAATTTCACTATTTACTTAACAATCGAAACATAATTTTTACAGCAATATTAATAATTCATTTCGAATTATTAATTAGTAACGTCCATCAGTTTATGAAGTAAATTAATTACTAGTATTAACGAATGTCGTTAGCAAATTTTATTAAAATTTACATTACGATAACCGTATCTATACACAATTGACTAATGCACTTGTACAGCACAAATATAATAAATTTAATTTTACTAATTTATAATATTTGTGTTTTAATATGGCGGCATAATGACATGATTAAATATTTGTAAATTTAATTCATGTTATTCGTATCTGCGCAACAGGCAAGGCAAGGGCAAACGCATTATTGAAGGCTTGTGTTTATTGAGTTACTCGGGCATACTCGTATTAAATATTTGACGTCTCTGTACTGTGTGCAGGTACATCTTACAAAATTATATATATATATATATATATATATATATATATATATATATATATATATATATATATATATATATATATATATATATATATATATATATATATATATATATATATATATATATATATATATATATGTGTGTGTGTGTGTGTGTGTGTGTGTGTGTGTGTGTGTGTGTGTGTGTGTGTGTGTGTGTGTGTGTGTGTGTGTGTGTGTGTGTGTGTGTGTGTGCATATACATATATATATATATATAATTATATTATAATATATATAGATATATATATATATATATATATATATATATATATAATCTGAGAAATTAACTATTTTTCTGTACAACCTATATATATTATTATTATTATTATCGGCGTATAGACCCTGTTGGATCACGCAAAGCACTCCGACTCATGTCTTGCTCCTCCTAATTCTCCACACCTCCCTCATCCTGTCCCCATGGATCCTCTTCCGCTCCTCCGTCCATTTTACCACTGCTCTCTTTGGGATTTCATTCTCTGGGACCTTCCAACCGAGCATCTTTCTCCTGTTTGCGTTCCTGTCTTCAACGTCTGTTGAGTCTATTTCTGCGTCATGTAGGTCTATTCTGACTTGTGCGATCCACGACGTTGTTGATTTGACACGTACAGACGTTAAGCAACAACAACAAAAATATTACATGAACACACATAAGCCTGCAAATGTTTCTCTGCTTTCTGTCGGGTGGGTAACACAAACTTTTCAGGGAGATATATTGTATGTTTATATAGAATCTACTGAAATTCTTTGAAACAATATTTTCACTTCAGGCTCAATTATGTTATTTATACTTGATAATTTTAGACAATCAATAGTATTAAAGTACAGTATTAAAGTATACAATCAATAGTATAGTAGTAAATAGATTTTAAACACATGTTATTTCATTACGTTCTTTAATAATGAACACTAACATAATCTACTGATTGTGTTTCATTAACAAATTATTAATAAATAAATCCGCCTCGGTGGCCTAGTGGATAGCGTACTAGGCTTTCACCCCGAGGACCCGGGTTCGATTCCAGGCCAGGCCTTGGCATTTTCATACGCTATAAATCATCCCATCGTCTGCATTAACCCAAGTGTGCACAATAGTCGGACGTTAAACACAAAAAAAAAATATATTAATAAATAAACACCTTAGTACTTTAACAATTACTTTAGTCCTAAACTTAAGTCCTTTAGGTGCGGACATTGTCAAAACTCTTTAGTAAATCAACCGCAAAGCCAAGTTGGTTTATATATCACGATGCAAATCAACATTACGTGTAGAAAATATCGCGGAGTTTTTCTTAGGGAAACGTATGAAAAGCTGCAAGTACAAAACTATACATAAATATTTTTGTTTTGATCACGTTAATATTTCTTTTGCTTCTTTAAAAATTTGACAGAAACAATAAATTATTTGTTTAGTGGGATAAAATATAATCCCCTAAAACTGGTTTTTTTATGGGATAATAAATAAATTGTTTTTCTTATATATACGCTATTCAAGAAACTATGGGTTATTTTTTTCGTTTTGTCCTATTATTTAGAAAGTATCAAATTTTTAAATAATCATTTGCACCAGAAATATTTTCCTTATCTACAAGAAGTAAACGCACGTTTATAATTAATTCTGATAAATAAGATCTTTAATAAAAAAATTCTAGAACATATATATTTATGTGTGTGTGTGTGTGTTCTGGAATCCATATATATATATATATATATATATATGTGTGTGTGTGTGTGTGTGTGTTCTAGAATCTATATATGTATATATATATATATATATATATATATATATATATATATATAATGTTCGGGAATAAATCGAAGAAATAAAATAAAACCTGACCGTTGTTTCAGCAAGGAACGTTCTTAAATAAATTTTGAGAAATTAACTTTTTTTATCGGTATCTTCGAACCGAGTATCTCGGGGAAACAATTTTGAAAGAAACGACGCTTGTGTAACGTTTTGCACTGTTTTGTTTTCTTGCGTTCAGTGATTACTTGATCCGAATTAAATAAATTTAATTTGAACGTGGGAAAGTTTGTGTAAAGCTTAAACGTCATTATACTTTGTAATCAATAGTTCCGCTGAAATTAATCGCAATCGTTACAAACCTGACTCGCTCTCTCCATGAAACCATCCCATTTTACATCCTAATTAATCCCAGTTAACAAACAAAAACCCAACTTTGTTTAGTTGCAAAATAGAGTTTACATTTGACCGAACGCGATATTCTATCCAGCGCAGCTGATCTGCCAATTGGAATCACTTAACCCTTGCAACACACGATTTTAAGCGTAATGAATCCGAATGTGGGTTTATCCCGCTTTCAGCTAAACCACAGAATTGAAAGTTTGTTCCTTTCTACTCGTACATGGGGGGGGATCGTTACTCCAGGATGTATACTATTGTAATCCAGATCGTTTATAGTAATAAAATTTCAATACATTGTAACAATAAACCCTATAAAAATACACTTAAGTTATCCAGTATCTACAATAAATTTTATAAACATATAACTGAATTATTACATATTTTCTTCTTCATCCGGATCACCCACTTTGGGGTACGCCAAATCAATTACTTTGATGTGCGTTAGCTGCCTTCCGCTGTATCCAATACTGCTTCATTCTATCCGAGGCTGCCTTCCTTCTTTCATCCGAGACTGCCCCGCCCCTTTTAGATGTTGGTTTTTCTTGGAACCTTAGGTTTTCATTATGTAAAAGTTTTCGCAGTTTAAGTACATCGTCAATCATCTCATCTGATATCGCCAGCTCAGTTAAGTCCTCCTGGAGCCGCCTGAACCAATTACTCTTCGTTTTCCGATCTCTGAAGAAAGCAAAGATCCGCCTAGTAAGTCTACTGCTGTTCATTCTACTAATATGGCCATAAAAACTATCTTTTATACATGCTATCTGAGAGTCTCTCAATTTTGAGATACAGGTTTTTATTAGAAATCAACTTTACTTCATTATTTCTAAAGTTTTGGCCCAATATCTTCCGTATTAACTTTCTTTCCTTCTTCTCCAGGTTGTATTACATATTTTATTGAAACAAAATTTTAAAAAATGGATTATGAAAAATGTACAAATCATTACATATGTCTATTTATCCACCACGGATTATGTTCCCTCTATAAATCATAATATATCTTTTTTTTATAACTCATTATTACGAGGGCTATCCAGAAAGTCGGTTACGTTTTGGTATAAAAAAAACCAAGTACAAGAAAAAAATGTTATTATATTCATTTGAAAGTGGCACTAAAATATTATTTTTCTACATAGTCGCCATATAAATTTAGACACTTATAGCGGTGAACCAGTTTTGAAATTCGAGTGTCTTAGAATGCTGTCGCCTGAGACTTCAGCCAGATTGTCACGCCTTCCCGCAGTGCCACGTCGTCATCAACATGCTGCGTCGCAAGCCAGGTCTTCATTGCAGGAAACAGGTGATAATCGCTGGTAGCAAGATCCGGACTGTAAGGTGGATGTGGAAACATCTCCCACTTGAAAACATCCAAGACTTCTTGAGTTCGATTGGCTGTGTGTGGTCGGGCATTGTCGTGCAGAAACAGAATTTCTTAACTCAACTTTCCTCTGCGCTTGTTTTGAATTGATCTTCTTAAATTTTCCAAGGTTTCACAATACCTTTCAGAGTTTATTGTCGTGCCACGTCCTAAATAAATCTCAATTGGTTCATTGTTCTTAGCCAACAAAAACCGTATCACTGACCGCACTTCACAGGTCGCGGGATTTTCAATGGCGGCGCACATTTCAAACTAGTACGGGAACGAGCAGCAACGATAAACTCGCATTAGTACGGCTGGATAGCCACTGAACAGACGAACGCTCTGACACCAAGATGGCCGCGATATCTCCGCCCCTAGCGTCTACAGAGCAAAATATAACGGACTTTCTGGATAGCCCTCGTACAACTTACTTGTACACTCATTTAGTAACTTATCACTCATATGTATCACAGTTTCTGGGTTTTAACCTAGTGGCTAATCCCAAAAAACAAACAAATAATTGTCTATTAAACTAAGTCAATCGGTTTTATAATTTTCGATCGTGGTCTCATCTTTTTTTTTTTTTTTTTTTTTTTTTTTTTTTTTTTTTTTTCATTAATAGCTTCGTATTACATGCTAGGGGGTATCCCCAGGCGTGTGCCCATTATACCCCCTTTATGCTGCGCTTCGCATTTACATATGTATACTAAACTATTACATCTTAATCCTATCTTATATCTATCAACTATCCCTATAAAACAAACTCAAAATTAACTTATACTCTCTAATGCAACTGCCATTGTAATAAAAACCAAAAAACTTATGTGCCAAAAAACCAAATGTGCCATTGTGCCTTTTACCATTTTACTTATAATATCTTACTACTAACAAACAATCAAATAATAATATAAAAACTGCAAACAAAACCAAAATATAGCAAGTCCATTTTAACATTTTTAGTTAACTCTTGCGGAATTTATTTACCTGAGCCATAGTGACAGCTATGCCTCAGGTACGCTATTTACACTATTTACATGGTGCCAGTCACACTTTCATTCACCCTCTTTACTTTTAAAATTTCAGTCACAAACTCTCTAAGAAAATTCGCCGCCTCGACACTCGACAACAACACAGAGACGTCACCACGGAGGGACAGATCCAGGTCTTCAAGGTTCTTTTCTAATTGTTCCCGAGCCAGCGTGAATCTTTCACAGTCTAAAAGTGTGTGCCAGGAATCTTCATACTGATGTCCGCAATCACAGTGAGGTGAACTTCTCTTTCCGAACTTATGCAAGTACGCATTAAAGTCTCCATGTCCTGTAACCATCTGCGTCAAGTAGTGATCAGTGACAAACCACTTCAGCTTCCGTCTGCCTACAATCTTCGGGAACCATCTGTACGTTGTTCTTCCACTATCAGCTTCGTCCCATCTTTTCTGCCATACTGTTGTAGCCCATCTCGTTAACACTCCTTTTGCTTCGCCTTTTGTAAGGCCCTGTTCCATCTCCTGGTCTTCTACCAGGACTCTAGCTCCCATAGTATACTGGTACACTTTATATCTCCTCAATGCTACTAAATCTATTGGCATAGTTCCTGCTACTACCAATATCGCCTCTCTCGATACTGTTCTGTACGCTCTTGTGACAGTCAACAGTACCAACCTCTGAGCCTGTAGCATTTTTCTCCCTATCACTTGTTTTTCTACTCTGTATCCCCAAGCTCCAGCCGCATATGTCATCATCGGGACATATACTCCGTTGTAAATCGTCCTCAGAGCCTGGTAACCAAGCCCCCAATCTGTCTTCGCTATTCTTCTCAGCTTGAAGAACAGATTTTTTGCCCTTTCCGCTGTCCTAGTTACGTGCCCTAGGAATCCTAGCTTGCTGTCCAGGTATACTCCTAAGTACTTCAGTTCTTGTACCACTTTTATCTTTTTATTTTCCATTTTTATCTCAGGTTCTCTCTTTAGCTTTCCTTTCATTATGAGCGCTTCAGTTTTTCCTGCATTGAATTTTATCTTCCACTTTCTAGCCCAGTTGCTGATTTCCTCTAAAGCAGACTTTGCTACACTTTCCAGCTCTCTTCTCGAGTTGGCTTCTACTATTAGTAGTCCATCGTCTGCATAGGCTACAACAGTACAGCAGTCTGGCAGGGCGACTCTCAGAAAGCCATCAAACAGGACGTTCCACAGAATTGGCCCGGAGACCGAACCCTGTGGGCATCCCATCGTCAGCTCCTTCGAGACCACCACTCCCCTATCGCTAATCACAGCATTTCGTTCTCTTAGATAGCTCTTATACATCTCTAACAGGTTGCCTGGCAGCATCTTCCCTAGCTCACTGATTACTCCTGGCCACCAGGCATGGTCGAATGCACCTGACACATCCAGGAAGATTCCTACTACGTACTTCATTTCGGAATTCCTCACAGTCTGTAGTACATGTCCAATCGCGTCCTCTGTCGATTTTCCTTTCCTAAAGCCGTACTGTCCTTCTGACAACCAACTGCCCTTCTCCAGTATATCGCTCAGCCTGGAAGACGAAGGACCCCATGGATCCGTGGTCTCATCTATCCTTCTTAACTCGACATTGTCGTGCTGCTGCAGTTTGTGTAAATGCTTCACCGCACATTTTGTTGTTTCATCTCCGACATATGCCATCTTCAGGTCACTGTTGCAAGTCATCATTTCTAATACACCATGGCGCATTTACTATTCACCGAAGTACTTTATTTTGGAATTTCTGAACAATGTTCTTTGTGCAGCCCCAGAGCTGTATACCATACACACATATAGTTTTTAAAATTTGCAGTTAAAAGCAGTTTATTATGTATTGATAGCTCAGAATTATTCCTAAGAACCAACACATGTTTCTAAATCTGATATTTAAGCCTTCTTTTTTTCTTTTTCACCGCACTTTCCGTTTAAGTTTAGCATCCAAGGTCATGCCAAAATATATCGATGTACTTGCACAGGGAATTTTCTTCGATTTGACTTCTATTGGTATGTTTTATAAATCATAATATAATTTATTAACGTTGTGGATTATTTACTAATGACTTTTTCCCTTAACGTCCATCTTGCCAATTAGACTAATGGAATAATGAGGACGAGGTATGACGGTGTAATTGCGTTTCAAACACAAACTTGAGGTGCCCTCTACGACTTAATATAAGAACTTATGAAAAAATACACAGATTTTCAACAATTTTTTTAACGTGTTTTATTGGATACATATAAGTTATGATGAAATCCAATTTTGATTGGATGATTGATTATTATGATTTGACTAGCATTACCCGTCGCGGCTTCTCCCACGTAACTTAAACTGTTTCAGTAATGTAATAATTTAGAAACACAAAAAAATATATTAATAAAAGCGTGATCATCTAAACTCGTGATTATTTTACAGTGAATATGAAAAGATATTATAACCTGAATATGTTGTTTTATTGTCTTCAAACGTGTTCCATTCGAATTTAAGAAAATCTGATCAAGAATATTTTTGTCCAATACAAAACGTTTATACATATTCTATATTTTTGTTCTTTTAGGGGATGAATTCGGGGGAAAATACTGAATTGCGTGCATCATGATTTGTGTTTTAAAATATTTTGTTTACTTTTAAGAAAATTTGATAAACAATTTATTTCTCCAATGCAAACACTCTTTTTTCTCCCATGATAACTCTTTTTCCATTTTTATTCTTTTAGGTGATGAATTCAGAAAAATGTTGAAATATGTGTTTCATAGTATATTTCCAGAATTTAAGATTAAAAAAATATTTTTTCAATACAAAATTGTACCCCTTTTTTATATTTTATACCTTCTTTCAATCTCTTTAGGGGATGCGTTTTGGGGAAAAGGTGAAAATATATTCCATTACTTATACTTAAGAGTGACTAAGTTACTTTTTAAGAAGGTCAAATGAAAAACATATTTTTCCAATAAAAATTGTTGTACCACATGTTTACCTCTTTAGGGGTTGCATACTAGAAAATCGTTTGTCAGTGCACTCCTTTTTCAGTGCATCTCGACAATGTTGTAAGAAGGTACCCTGAAAATTTCAAGTCTCTAGCTATAATAGTATTGGCTGTGCGTTGATTATTAAATTTGGACTGTGTAAGTAGTTTAATGGAGTTAAAATCAATTTTTGCAAAATCCTTTCTTAGTTCGCGCTTACATATTAAAACGAAAGTATCCTCAAAATTTCAAGTCTCTAGGTTTTAGTGTTTGGGCTGTACGTTGATCAGTCAGTCAGTCAGGACATTGCATTTTATATAAGAGATTATTATGATGAAATCCAAGTTAACTTTTCGCGTGAACAAATTAACGCCACATGCAATTTGTCTAACTTAAATATTTTTATAAAATTCGTTTTTATTTTGTATATAAAAATATTTCAAAATACCAAACGGAAAACCTCCGTTGCTTGCAGATTTATCTGATAAAAGTGCATCGCTTACTGAAGAATTTATCGAAACGTTCATGCATGTTGTTATTGGATTACACACGTAAACAGCATACACGGGACTGCTAAATATAACTCTTTAGCGTAAAATATTTTCCACCACACAGTGAAAATATCAGTTTTTATATTCTCGGCGTAAAGAAGAAAAACCTTCCTTGACGTTGTGAAAATACAAATACAGTGCTGTATGGAAATTTTTCCTTGCTTCTGTTCGTTACAACAATGGAAAAATTGTATTATAAACGAATCATAACGTTATTATATTTATTCACGTTATTCACGAAGCCTAGTATAACAAATTCATTTAAATATTTTTAATATAAATAAAAGAATAAATCCATAAGGAACATCTTTAGTTGAAAATTTTTATATTTTCTAACTTATAAATAATTAAAAAGAATACACAATGGATGCCATCTTTAATAATACGTAGACATTTGCTATTCAAACAGGCCGACAATGGCCACTGCAGAATACAATAGATTTCAGCTTCCCTTCAGTCTAATTGTTGCCCCTTCAACTCTTCTGTTAAAACGAAATATTTTTTTGAATTCGTGTAACAATGTGTTTGTTGAAACTGACTGCTAGAGTCAAGGATTTGAAAGACAGACAGTGGTTGTTGATTTTGTTTGTTAACTTATTTTCCAGTGAAAATATTTATTTCAGAAAACGAATTGTTTATTAAAAGTTTTATACCAGTATGCTTGTGAAGATGCAGTTGTTTACTAAGCTTAAAGTATTAAGAACCTCTTCATTTACGGATAAAGTTTTACTTCTATGACATTTCAGATTACCGTTATTAAGGAAAATTAAATATTTCAAATATTAGCAGAAAACCTACTGAAATAAATGTCAAATTTAAACAAGTATAATCATTTATGAAAGTTCAAATAAATTCTCTTAACACAAAAAAAAAAAACACTGAAACTACAGTTTTTATTTTTATTTACTAAATATGCATTCGAGCTTTTCATTTAGTACTTTTTAAAAAACGTTTGCGCCCAAAATGTAATACTTTAACTTTATACATTTAGTTAAAATGTATTATTTATATTAGATACTAGAGGAAGGGATTATAAAACCCCAAGAACTGCCATCGACACACATACTGTGAAACTAAACCTCTTAAATACTAGTTTAGCAGATTGGTGCCCTTAGTAAATTTTACAACCCACTACCTTATCCTGCTGGTAGTCCCAAGGGATCAGGAAACAAAAAACTCTTAGCCTCCTGCTGGCAGAGCCTCACAATCATAAATTATGTGTTCTGCAGTTTCTTCCTCTTTACTGTTTCTCCGTGATACATACCTACCCCGTTCACGCGCATCCTCAGACCACTGTGCCCAGTGATGAGCCCTATGACTTTCCTAAGTTGTGCTCTGCCCAAGACGTCTGCCGCCTACCTCTTTCCTCCATTTATTAACCTTAACCAAGAGGCCTTGCTATGGGAATGCCCATGAGATAACGCCATCTTGCCGTTGCTTGTTAATCCAACTATTGATAGCAGACCCGGCCAACGATAGAGAGATCCATAAAGCCGGCTCGGATCCGTTATAATCAGATGCAGATCCCAGTCCAGCCAGTCGGTCTGCCTCCTCATTACCCTCAACCTACTTGTGCTCCATAACCCAGTGAAGAGTAACTCGGTGTCCCACAGAAGAGCATTGATGTTCTCCCGACACTTCCATATCAGCTTGGAAGCACAAGTGCTTTGATTGCTTCCTGACTATCGATATAAATATGAATACGAAATTTCTTGAAAGCCCGTTTCAAAATCCCCCCGAACACAGTCACTGATGTCCATTACTTCAGCTAGCCGCCTCGGTGGCCTAGTTGATAGCGTACTGGGCTTTCACCCCGAGGACCCGGGTTCTATTCCCGGCCAGCGCTTGGCATTTTCATACGCTATAAATCATCCCATCGTCTGCATTAGCCCAAATGTGCAAAAAAAACATTACTTCAGCTTGCCTCAGCTTCAGCTTAGTCTCATGCAGTACATGCCAGCACCAGAGCCTGTCTTTGTCTTGGAGTTATCTGTATACCATCCTAAGTCTCCAAATTTTCCCAATACACGTTGTTTCTCCCCAAATGTCATTTTGACATCAAAATTACTTGTTATAAACACACTTAATTTTATTACTGATAGTGAAATAAATTCACAATACATTTAATTTTATTTGTAGGTAATACTTTAAAGTTTTGTATTGAATTGTTGTATTTTTGTATTCATAAACACTCATTTACAGTAAACAATAAACTCTACTTCTTCCAAATTTAACAAAAACAAAAGAATGAAGAGACCCTTTTGAAAGCTTTAATGTAAAACTCAATTTACTTTCTTCAATGAACCATTCACTCTACATCCCCCGGGGCTGTGAAAGAAATGTCTGAAGGGTTATTATTGACGGCATACGTCAAAGTTGAACTTTATTACCTTTCTAAGGTGAATTTAGATTCATCAGTAATTTATCTACGTTAAGGTAGATAATGTGGATAAATATATTATTTCATACAGTTTTATAATTTTGTTTTATACGTACGATATCAAATGCGTAATATTAAATATGTTGAACTATAACTTCCACGAGAAAAAAAATTGTTGAACAATAATATTTCATAAAATTCATAATTTAGAAAAAGGCTTACTTTATTTTGCGAAATAGTTAATATATTTTTCTAATTTAACAAATTGACTTTGACTGGTTTAATTAAAATTTAAAAGGACAAAAAGTTCTTTAGCTAACGTACAATTAAAATGTGTAGTTAATAATAAAAAATATGAAAGTATAAACGTTTCTTCGAAAATTCTTCTTTTTTTATAGAAACCAATTTGTTTTTTTAACAAAACATTTTATAACTCTGGGCAGTTAGATCAATAAAATTCACCCTTATCTCTCTTCTTTTCCTTGATCATAAGATACGAGCACAGATACATCGTGGCCTGACTGACTAATTTGCGCGGCTTGGCTGTTTTATTTCCGCCTTAGTTTTGAAAGTTACACCATTCGGTAGAAAACATATAGTGACTACGAAAAAGGCCTATTGACATTTTCATTAAAATTTACCATTAACGACTTATTTTAGTTTAAAATTTGTAAACTTTCACATTTTAAAAAGGGTCAATGTAAGGGTGGTTACTTTTTTCCAACTGAGCTTCCATTAGGTTAAGAACCATGCTAAGTTTGAATTTTATTGATTGGACTGTTCTAAAGATACAAAAGATAATAAAAAGTAAAATGGTTGTTAGTAGGGAATTGAGACGTTTTAAAACATATGAACTTTTATCATATTTTTATTTCTAGAATCAGCTCACAAATGATTGCAGCATAGTTTTGGAACACTCTGTATAATTATTATTAATTTTTTTGATATTTTTTAAATATTTTTTTAAATTATAACACATTATTAATTACCTTACATGTAATAAAAATGCAACAATGAAACATTCGAAAAAATCCATCCAATGCATCTTAACAACCACTGGATCAATGTTGATGGTTTTTAATGACTATTGTTGTTTTTATTAATGCCTTATAGGAGAGATTACGAAAAAAAATTTATAATGTAATAAAATAGAAAATAATTAATTAAAAATAACAGAAAACAAAAAACCGCGTGCACTACATCAGTTATTCGAAGAAAATTTAATTTTGTTTATGTTTACAAATAGAGCCAATCTTTTGTCAATAGTATTATTCTAGTTTATGAAAAAATAGTTAAATTGTGTAAAACAATTGGAAAACCACACGTATACATTGAAACTGTAATATGTTGTAGCTTACGCGACTATTTCAGAAATAACTGCTCATTTCGTTTGTTATAATTCAAGGCACTAACTTTTTTATAGATATAATCAACAAAATTAGTTGCTTACTATATTAATTTTCATTCAAATAACTGCAATATGTTTTTTATTGGATGTCGATTTGTTTAAACAAATCAACTGATTTTACAAATAAAAACTTATTTTGTTATAATTATTACAAGTTTATTGATATCCAGAAAATACGTACTGTGTATAATGTACTGTTAAAATGTTTTTATATTACCACGACCAAAATATTTACTAAAAATGTATTATTCATAGCGTACGACAAAAGTTGACAAACTTTTCCGCTAGGGTCGCTGATGCAATGAGTGGGTCAGCGTTACTTGCCAGTACGTGACCTGAATGTATCATATTAGTTTCCCGCTGGGTCAGAGTAAACCGTGACAGTTAACTAGCTTTACACAATTTCTAATTATTGTTGTAAAATTCTTATTTTCTTACTTACTGATTTCTTCTTCTTTTCGTTTCACCCTCTTTGGGGTACGCTGAATCAATCATTTCTTGCGCGCTGTACTTTTCTTTGTTCCCAGTAGCTCTTCATTCTTTCCGATCTTCTTTTCCTCTCCTCTTCCGAAATGACAGGTTTAGGTCTTATTTTGGTTTTATCTTGGAATCTTATTCTTTCGTCCTTGGTACTTATCTTAGCAGTTTGGTCAAGCAGTGAATTTTCTGTAATTTTTAATTCTATTAGGTCTTTTTCAATTTCTTTAAACCAGTTCGGTTTTGTTTTACGATTATGGAAAAAATCAAACACCCGTTTCGTCAATCTATTGGAGTCCATTCTAAGAAGATGGCCGTAAAAATTTATTCTCCTTTTTCTCATTTCCTTACTGATTTCGTTATATAATATTACCAAAAGTTATAAGAGACGTACTTCTTGGCCATATAGTTTAATATATCAGTGTTTAATAATAATTTTCCTAATATTTTATAATTAAAAAAGTAATATAAATATATATTTTTATAATTATATTTTTTTATCTTAAAGTCATTTGAAATCTTATTTCAATCATTTTAAACTTTACAATTACACTAACATTACCTACGTTAAATTCGTTTTCTTAACATTAAAGGATTTTGAAAACTTTTTCTAATTTATCCAAATTTCAACACTGATTACGATGGTGACGCCATATTTTCTAGAATGTATAAATTAAAAAGTTATCAATAGTTTAAAATTTAGATGGCCACCAATTTATAAAGTGTTTGACGGATTTTGCAGTTGGCGACTTTATTGTTAAGTTTGTCAAACAGAAGTTTGAAAACAAATCTGACAAAATTTACAAACGGAAGAGTGCTCACACACGCGCGCGCGCGCGGATCTAGAGCTCAGAAAAAGCAACTATTTTCAAGATCCAATGGAAATCAGTTATTAAGTAAATTATTAATTTTTAATATAAAAATAAAATGGCTCGTTACATAAATAGGTTTTTCCACATGAGCCTAGCCTGCTAATCTACTGCTTATTAAGTCAAAAGCATCATAGAACAATACTAGATCAAACCCATCTGCGTTGTTGCCATACAACATGCGTTAGTACTTACGTTAAACCTTATTTATAACGGAAGTTTTTAATATTTAAATAACGATAATATGACATAGTGATGATGAGTGGCCTTGGTTTCATTAATAATACCACTCTCCCATCTCCATATGTCTTCTCCTTCCACGCGCTCACGCCCAGCGTCCTCAGGTCGTCCTCAACTAGGGATGGGTATTTCTGCTATTTTTCCAAACTGTTTGTTGAAAAAAAACTGTTTGGAAAAACAGTTGGAAAAAAACAGGTTTAGAAAATTGAAACTCGAAGTTGTATTAGCAGCTAAAACATAAAGCACAAACGTTCAGTTTTCTAAGACTACTTTTTCATTCCCATTACCACCATGTCCTTAACTGTTTTCGGGTGTAAAACATTTAGAAAAAAATAATTAAATGTAGTAATAATTAAATTACATTCTCAAAACGTAATATATATGTATGCCATTTTATTTTTACAAAATGCAATGAATTTATAATAGACGCATTCTTTTTTTTTTACTTAAAAATTAAATAGCCTTTGCATATTTACTGAAATGCAAACAATTTAGAATATTTTTAGTTGATTAAAAAATATCGATGATTGATAATAAATATAAAAAATACGTTTAAATAAAATTAGGTTATGTATTTACAAAATGTGAGATGTTACTGTCATATTTTTATTTGGGAGAAAGTAGGTTTTCACTTTTCAACACTGAAAAAAGTAACCTTAATAAGTACAATATAGTAATAAGAACATAGGCCAAATGTGTTTAAATAAAATTAGCTCTATATAGTTACAAAATTATAGGTTATTAACATTAGGTTATTATAGGTTAATGATAGGTTATTAACATTAGCATTAGCAAAAAAATAAGTTTTCCATTTTTCAACACAGAAAAAATATAAACTTCACTGTAATAACATATTTAACAAAAGAAATGTTTGTAAAGAAAATTTTAGAAAAAGTACTAAAATAACCTAAAATTATTAAGATATATACAAGAGTAGATATTGTGAATTTTAAAAAGTCCACACATCCAATAAATAATTAAAAACTATGCACTTAATTCTAAAAACATAAAAAAAGTAAAAGAAAACTTTCAAAATTGTCCACTAAATATTTTTAAATTACTAAACACAAAGTAAACTACGGAGAAAAACTAATATAAAACACAATTATGGCTGTTTTTACAGTTTAAAAAAATGTTTGAACAACAAATTTTACATTTAAAACTTTCAAACAACTCGCAACAGAATAGAGATAAACTTTGACAACGCCCAAACAGTTCTTACTTCACTACGTTGCAACAAGAAACTTTGAAATAGAGGGAAAAAGTATAGCAGGTTAAAGAAAAGGTGTTTGCAGGAAAACAGTTAGCGGGAAAATAGCAGGAAAAAAGTTTTAGCGCTTGCGGCAACGTTCGAATAGAACGTAGGTGGTGGGGAAGTCCAAACTGCTGTCGTTGTTTAACAAATCACGATCCAGTCCAATTCAAACTGCTTGTTTCCGTTTGGAAAAGCAGTTTGTTTTTCGTATATAGAAAAACAGTTTGTTTTAACAGTTTGGTGTTTTCTTACCCACCTCTATCCTCAACATTCTGTAGCCATCTTCTGCGTGGCCGTCCCACTCTTCGAAACAGCCGTTTCCTCGGCATTCCATCTTCCGGCATTATTTTGAAGTGACCCAACCACTCAATGCGGCGGACTGTAACAAAATGGCTGACACAGATATCCCTATATAGCGTGTACAGTTCACTATTTTTGCAAATTCTTCACCTCTCAGTACCACCATTGTACACGTGACTATATATTCCCCTTAAGGTTGTGCGATCACGTCTGCTGACAAACTTTGTCCGCTAGATCGCAGGCCACTCACTCTAGCGGCTGTTTTTGATAGACGAACATTTCCCCTCCAGCCGCTTTGTGTTTCATGGTACACCCTCCACGCTCCACACTTTTCATGGTTCCTTCGGTGACCGTGGGCTTTACCAGCCATTATGCGTACTTGAGCATCTTTATTTCAAGGCTGGCTACATGCTATGACATCTTTCTATGCTATTTACGAAACAGAACTTCACATTCATGCGTTATATTTTTCTGTTTTTACAGAATGTCACTTTTTCACTTTTACAGTAGTTTGCCTATTCCAACTTGTATTTGTAACTATAGCACGCTACTCGCTGACATTATGGAATCAAATTTCCTAAATATGCTATTTTTTTTTTGTTTAAAATACAAACATTTTAAATGTAATAAATTTTTGTTGTACAATAAAAACACAAAAATTAAACGCCGTGAAATTTGTAAGTTTTTTACGCAAAATTTTAAGTAAAAATTTCATTTCGCTATCGTAATCAGTGTTAAAAACTGTATAAATTTGCATTTAAAACTTTAAAATTGCATTTAATGAGAATAAAAATGCAAAAATAAACCGCGACGTCACGATTTGCGTGCATTTGTATGTACAGATAAAATTTGTATGTACCTTGCGCTCAAAAATTTGGAGACTGGTTTCCATTGCAGATGCCCCCCCCTATATAGTGTCCCTATATAGATAGTCCTTGTTTCGGCTCCGTAAATTAGTACAGGACTAATCAGAGTCTTATACAATCTAACTTTAGTGGATCTTGACAAAACGTATGATTTAAAAAACCTTAAGTTATTGCGATTCGCAGCCATTATTTGTTTGGTTTATTTCATTTAACATTTAGTAAGGCATTACTGCTTCTAATTATAATTTCTTCGAAAAGAGAACTTTTTTTCATTTTTATGAGTTGTAATTTACATTTTTGATATTATCAACAGTCTCAATTCAAAACCTTTCAATACAATTTAGCTATTCTTAATAAAAAATTTGGACATTAAGACGTTATAGTAAGTCAATAAGCAACAAACGTATATTAAAAAGTGTTTAAGCTATCATACAGTTCAAAATGGAACAAAAGCGGTACAAATTTATAATTATTTTCTCAAAATACAGTCACAACAAAGAGTGCCCCTAAGTACGATTACACTAGTGTATTAATACAATGCGAACACTATAATATTATATATCAAACAATAGCTGCCATTACATTTATTACGTGTTTCAATGTTGCCAAGTTGAACAAAGAGAACATACAGTAGTTATATACAAAGTCTGTCGGAGCATTGAATTGTGTCGACAAGGCTTTCATCACAGAACAATGTCCAAGTGCTCTAGTTCTAAGTTCGAATTCGGTACATTAAAGACTTTCGTTAATAATTACTACTGGATTTATTATTTAAATAACTTTTAATTCATTAACGTTGTATATATTTTTTTAATATTCAAAATATAATTTTACTACTGAATGAACAGAAAACGATTGTATTCACATTTTGTGTACACGTAGATCTTGTTAGAATCGCAGGCTTCAAAACACTTACAGAAATAAGTATTTAAAGAAATCAAAACAGCACTAAAGCTTTCAAATACAACTTTAAAATATTTCCCCTATATAGAGCATCAGTGTGTCGCTCTGCTTAATTTCTATAAAAAGAGAAAATCTACTTTCAAATGAAAACACATTTACTTGTATTAATAAACATAATGTTTATCTACATACTTTACAATTTACGCTTATCTTTTTATTAATGACTAGGATACAGTTTAACTAACTGACCAAAATCATCCTGTTGAACTGAGATTAAAATTACTTTAATCTAAAAAAAAGATCTTGTTTAATCCACAAAACAAAATTATAATGTATATTAAAAAAAATCATGCATACACGAAATAATAAAATAATTGATAATAAAAACTGTAAAAAATTTCTATATCTCAAATTAAAAAAGAACAAAATTCTTTTTTTTTTTAATTTTTAAGTCCGATGTTATACGATCTATATTAGAAGTGTTTTGTGGAATGGGTGTAACACAGCATAACGGAAATTAACTACATTCGGTTTAAGTTGCGATAAACTAAATAGTAGTAAGTTTAAACTTAGTAAAAAATAAACCGAATTTAGTATATCTTGTTTTAAACTGTCACTGGAAACCGTCAATTGATATGCAGATCGTACAAGTCAGCATATATAAAACTGTATATAAAGATCAGCACACGAATAAAATGTGGTGTACTAAAAGGATCTTTCTTGGATACAATATTATTCTAATTTGTATTAATGATGTGTGCAATGCCCGACTTGAAGGGTGCGTTACTTCCTTTGTGGAAGACACAGCTTTGTGTTACTTTGCCAGTAGGTGGACCGTTAAAAGGACTGATAGTAACAAAGACCTTGCAATGCTTTATGGGTGATTGTTTAGGAACTAACTGGTTATAAGTAGTGATAAGATTCATTATCGTTTATATTACTACCATTATTATTATTAATATTATTAATATTATTATTATTATTATTATTATTATTATTATTATTATTATTATTATTATTATTATTATTATTATTATTATTATTATTATTATTATTATTATTATTATTATTATTATTATTATTATTATTATTATTATTATTATTATTATTATTATTATTATTATTATTTATTATTATTATTATTATTATTATTATTATTATTATTATTATTATTATTATTATTATTATTATTATTATTATTATTATTATTATTATTATTATTATTATTATTATTATTATTATTATTATTATTATTATTATTATTATTATTATTATTATTATTATTATTATTATTATTATTATTATTATTATTATTATTATTATTATTATTATTATTATTATTATTATTATTATTATTATTATTATTATTATTATTATTATTATTATTATTATTATTATTATTATTATTATTATTATTATTATTATTATTATTATTATTATTATTATTATTATTATTATTATTATTATTATTATTATTATTATTATTATTATTATTATTATTATTATTATTATTATTATTATTATTATTATTATTATTATTATTATTATTATTATTATTATTATTATTATTATTATTATTATTATTATTATTATTATTATTATTATTATTATTATTATTATTATTATTATTATTATTATTATTATTATTATTAT